>CM077080.1:126444000-126809982 GCA_039513925.1 Platanthera zijinensis
GGCTCGACATTGCACGAGAAGAGGCAGCTCGCGCGGTCGAGCTGGGTGGTGGGAACCCAGCTCGGCGGGTGGTCCATTGCTGTTTAACCTAGGGTGGGAGAGCTCTTATAATCTATTCATGGGTACATATCCTAAACATGCACTCTAGCGGCAGGTCCTATCCAAGCGAGGTCTCTCAAGGAGGAGATCTCGCGGGCAAGTGCTTTCACAGAAAGAAAGATCAAGAAAATAAGATAGAAAAATTCATTGCAGAAAAATCTTTCATTAAAAGGTTGTTACAAAAAGTGAGCTCGTCTATGGAAGATTACAAAAAAGGGGGGGGGATAAGTACAAAAAGTGAGCTCACCTAGTCAGCTCTCTCTCCTCCCTCCCAGATTGGTGATCTTCGCCTGCTCATCCCGAAGGATCATCCTTTAAGCCTTTCCCGAAGGGCATGTCGAAGCTGTCCTCCTTCTCGCTGGGGGGCGTCGACGGGAATTGGCTCAAGATGAGGTCTCACGTCGTGATCTCCTCGCAACCTTCCACCAGCACTCTGTATCCTTCATGATCTTTAAGGTGCATTCAGCAGATTCAATCGAGTTGATCCGCAACCGCTCAACGACCTCAGCCTCGCCAAAATCCTTGGCCTCTTGTACGGGAAGGAGGGATCGCTACCGCCCGAGGGGGAGGACTTCCGCCTGGCGGGATGATTCCACCATGGAACCCTTTATTCTCCACGCTCAACTTTGCATTGTTCCCCTCCAGCTCGGCGGTGCGAGCCTCTAGCTCGGTGGCACATATCTTTCCAGCTCGTCGAGAGCTCGGGCCATGCATCTGGTTGTTTTCTTCCTACAGCCCAATGGCGCGAGTCTACAGCTCCTAGCAGCCTCAGCATCCTATAAGGCCCAAATTGGGAGAGTAAATCTGTAGCGAAAAAAATTCCAGGTAAAAAGAGAAGGGGTGATCAGTGCTTACGAGCCCACCAACGCCTTTTGTGTGTAAATTATCGGCAATGTCAAGCCTCCTCTCCAGGTCGACGACCTTGTCCTGGGCGACGTCGCGCTTCTCATCAGCCTTCTATAGGAGGTGGCTAAGGTTGAAGCCGCGATGGACCATCATGTGATGGAGCTCCAGGGCCTACATGTGGGCTTGTAGGCCCTCATTGCCGAGCTGGCGCAAGGTCATGTGCTTGTATGCCTCGGCATCCTCGTGCCCATAGATGCCGAAGCCGAGTGCGTAGGCGTGACCAGAGGAGAGCTGGCAACCTGTCCAGGAAGGCTGGTGGGTGGAGAAGAAGATCCAGTGGGCCACCTCATCCAATTAGACCATGGGCTCGACGGCCGAGTCCTTCCATCTTCCCCCAAGGCCAAAGAGGGGATGGCTCTTCGGCAGACACGGTTCGTGGGCCGGCATCTTCTTAGCAGCTAGAGGAGCGAAGGGCTCTGTTAGGGAACATGGCACAACCAACTCTCCAAAAAGCCCGGACTGTTAAGAAGGGCGATACTGCTCCTTTATAGAGCTGTATAGTAGGATCCACAGGGCGGCCAGTTAGGTCGAGGGGACACACCCTTCAGTTCGAATAGTGTGGGCCATAGCACCTTGCGCCGTACCTCCCACATCGAGGCCATTGCTGGACCCCAACAATCCACCCCCCCACCCCCAGAAATGACCCCGGGGTTTCAAACACATGTCCTCCTCTGATACCACTGTTAGGGAACACGGCTCAACCAACTCTCCCAAAATTCGGACTGTTAGGAAGGGCGATACTGCTCCTTTAGAGAGCTGTACAGCAAGATCCACGGGGCAGCTAGTTAGGCCTAGGGGACACACCATTCTGTTCGACTAGTGTGGGCCATAGCGCCTCGCACCGTACCTCCCACACCGGGGGCATTGCTGGACCCTAACAATCCCCCCCCCCAGAAATGACTCCCGGGTTTCGAACCTGTGACCTCCTCAAATACCACTATTAGGGAACATGGTGCAACCAACTCTCCTAAAATCCCAGACTGTTAGGAAGGGCGCTACCGCTCCTTTATAGAGCTATACAGCAGGATCCATGGTGCATCCAGTTAGGCCCAGGGGACACACCCTTCTATTCGACTTGTGTGGGTCATAGTGCCTCGCGTCGTACCTTCCAAACCAGGGGCATTGCTGGACCCCAACAGGCTCGCCTCCCTTCTGACCTTTGTCTGTCTTCTCCTTTAGCGGGCTCTCCGGCGATCAATCCAGGGAGGTCTCGGGCAAGCTCATGTACTTGTGATGTTGATGTTATTGTTGTTGTCTCGCCTGAGAGACCACCACCGCTTTCAACTTCTTTTGCGGTAGATGATGGCAAGGCGATTTTTACCCCGTGGGGTTAGCCCGCTTCTTTCTATAGGATGGCTTGGACGATGTCATCTCATCTCGGCAGGCGGCTGCAGCCGCTTTCTCGCAGGTGAGGGGGTCAGGGAGTAGCCCTGAGTCCGCAAATGGTGGGTTCTCGGGAATTAGTCGCTCCCCTACATAAAAGTCTTGGTCAGAAAAATCCTACTATTTCAGTGAACTCAGAAAGAAGAAAGTGTTAAGTATACCTTCGCCGGGATGGACGGGGAGAAGCGAGTCGAGGTCCCTTCAGAGGTGGGTGACCTTGAAGTCTTTGTGGAGGAAGAACTTGTAGAGCTCGGTGTCATTTCCGGATACTGTGGGGGTCGATACACCTCCTCGCCCTTCTGCTAGGGCGAGTATAGGAAGTTGTCGAGATTGCCCTTGATAAAGATGATCTTGGTCATCAAGTTGTGATGTTTGTTCGCGATTTTGCGAACCTTGATGAAGGATCCCCCGAAGTAAGCGGTGTTATTGGGAGTCACCTTGTAGGTGAAGAGTTTCCTGAATATGGACAAGTTGAACTCTATTCTCTTCAAGTGAAGGAAGCACGCGAATGCCACCATCATGGAGATGGTGTTCGAGTTGAGCTGCGCGGGCACCGCGCTATAATATTTCAGGATCTGTCGGATTTCCGGCCAGAGCGGTTGGCGCAACCCAACCTTGAAGTGCGAGATTTGGAAGGCCAGCTCCTCGGCGTAGACTGTATTGATGGCATCACCCTCCCTAGGTCGGCGCGCCTCAAAGCCAGAGGGTATGAAGCCGGGAGCGAACTCTGTGAATTCCTCTTCAATCATGTTCCCCTCAAAAAAGCAGTAGTCGGCGAAGTGCTGAGAGCACTTAGCGCATCTATCGGAATCGGGGTTGGTCTTACCCATGCTCGCGGGAGGTTTGGAGCGCGGGTATGGGTAGGAGAGAAGACAAGAGGGGGGGTATAAAAATAGTAAAAATGGTGGGTTGGGGTTGGTGAGGGGCTATTTATAGGAAACAAAGTCCAAGGCCATGCCAACCAATTAGTCCTGCTTGCCAGACAGCTCGCTAACCCCAGCTTACCGACTTCCGAGACCTGCCCTATCACATGTCGAGCTGAACATGAAGGTTTTACATCCAAATAGAAGTCATTGAAATCTAAAAATATTCTGAGTTATTACAAATCAGAAGAAGGATATTGTTTGGAGAAATCAGAGGCAGAAGGAAAAAAGCAATATGTTCAGTACATGCGCGGGCTGAGGGGGTAGGAAGCGAGAGCCAGTAGGCTCAGTGAGGGAGCCGTTTATATCTACCCCGGCCTCGCGTCTCCTTCCCCACAGGTCATCGCGGGTTATGGAGCTCGTGAATCTGTCCCAAGTTCCTCTAGGCAATCTGGAGGCTATCCTCGACCTTATCCAGGAGCCGAGAAGGGGACGTCACCTCGCTTGCCGGGCTGCCCCGAACCTCATCAGCAAGCCGCACATAGTCCCGCTGCAATGCCTCATTGTCCCCCTACACCTTGCGCAGCCCGCACATCAGTATCTTGAAGATCCCAATCCCCTGCCATGTCAGCTCATTGTTCTCCACCTCAGGGCCCAGGAAGGAGTCTAGGGAGCTTGGAGAAGGGAGGGGTGAATAGCGGGCTGCCCCGTAGGAATCCTCAGCCTCAGACTGGCTGGGAAGAGCTACAAAGACAATCAGGCGTTAGTACGAAAGATGAACACCCCAGGAAGACTACGGGGTAGGGAAAACTAAAGGTCTACTTGCCTGACGAGCTCGGTTCCTCGAAAGAAAAGCGGGGTGGGGGAAGTTTCAGGTTCTTGCCCCGAACAGGGGGCTGAGTTCTCAGTGGAAGGAGATTGAAGCCCGGCTTGGGGATGACCTCAGTACCTCCCCCAGTTGTCCCGATGAGTTTTAGGGAGATGGGGGCGCAAGCTTGAGAACTCGGCCTCTGCGAGTCCAGCCCTAGAGTCCCGAAGGGGGACAGGTCTCATGGACGGGTCTCCGGGGTTTTAGGCCGCGAGTTGTCGGGAGGGGTCTTAACTCGCGACGAGAAGGCCTCGCTGTCATCCTGTCAGCTGTCTAGGTCGGTGAAGATGTTGACGATGTCTTTCTCCTTCTCAGGGGCGAGCAGAGTAGAGGAGTCGGCCCCAGGCTCAAGGGTCATTTTTAAGTCTTGGAGGATGTGCTCGGCTGCTTTGGAAAATGTCCTCACCCTCTTAGCAAGATTGGGTTAGGCCAGCCACCCCTATGGAATAATAGGGGAAACGCTGTTAAATTGGCGATGCGAGCGGAGGAAACCTCATAAGCTTTGGCCAGCCTCTCTTGGATCTCCTTGGAAATAGGCATCTCGGGAAGATTAGAGCAAATGGAAGGGCAAAAGTCACCTAGGTACGCAGGTGCATATTTATAGCCGCTGGTGGCCCTCCACCGAAAGATTCTCTAGCTCCTTCCACACTCACCGAATCCTATAGGGTTGGATGTTTCTTTCCAAGCTTGTGCTAATCTCACAAAGAGCGGTGATTTTGTACTACCCTGTTTATGGCGAGTGGGTTAGCAGGAGCTAGGCCAGCCAAATCGGGCAATCTGAGTCCCTAGGAGAGCTCGCCCTAGAGAGGTCGGCAGCTACCCTGACTCACCCAGGAGAGGTAGGATGCTTCGGGGAGGCAAGCTTTTACTCACCGAGCCCCGTTCGTCGAGCTCTAGGTTGTACGATGAGCTCTCGGCTGTTCGACGAGCTCTGGGCCTTTCGACAATCTCTAGGCCTTTTGTCGAGCTCTAGGCCTTTCGTCGAGCTCTAGGACTTTCGTCAAGCTTTGGGCTGTTCATCGAGCTCTAGGATGTTCGTCGAGCTCTAGGCCTTTCATCGAGCTCTGGGCTTTTTGTCGAGCTCTGGGATTTTTGTCTAGGTCTTGGCCTTTCGTCGAGCTCTAGGCTGTTCGTCGAGCTCTGGGCCTTTTGTCGAGCTCTGGGCCTTTCGTCGAGCTCTGGGCCTTTTGTCGTGCTCTAGGTGCTCAACAAACTCGCGGCAGACGAGCAGGGGAAGTCAGGCCTGTACTCGCAAAAGGCCGAGCAAAAGCGGCGAGTGCCAGCTCAATCGAGCACTCGCTTCCCTTGCCGAGCAGTAGTTGTCGAGGGATACTAGCCCAATGATCTATGAAGTGTTCTTACCTTTTTTCCCCCACTGGCCTGCCCACAACCAGTTAGAACAGTGGATTTATGTTGTTGGCAGACCCAGTTGGGTTGCACATAGTTGTTCAAAATAGCGGAGGTTGGCTATTTGCAGGCCGTTTTCAGAATATTATAAATAGGACCCAAGGGGCACCTCAAAAGGCATTCTTACTTGTCTACCAGTCTTTTAGCGCTTTCTGAGGATGCCTTAGCTCGACTCTTGTCTAGGGAGGGGAAGCACTCTAAGATCTTCTGGGTGTGTGGTAGTATCTCCGCGTAGAGTCCTTGGGTCAGTTCCTTGTTCTTTTTCCATGTCATTTTGCTTGCAGAAGAGAAGTAGGTGTGCGATCACCCCATCCCCAAGGATGAACTTTACAGAGACTGATTTTTCGTTTTCAATAGAGTACTTTGCAAAATGTGTTTTGTAGCTCAACTCCTCATACAGTTTAACCATATCCAGGATGCACAAACGATCATCTTTCCACAAAAGGCCGTCATCCAAGGAGAATTGGGTATTTAACCAATCTGCTGCATTGCATTGTAGTCTCTCATCGAGTTCCGTTTCTCACTGAACCATATCTGCGAGGTCATATTAAACCTTTATCGAATTTAGACAAACATTTGTCGTGGTATTCTTATCAACACAAGAAATGTATAAGTTATCCATTTCCTGGATCAGATGCACATCATAAATCTGCAACCAATTTTCCCTTACCGAAGTCTGCCGACACAAGGCATCTGAAACTACATTTCCCTTCCCGGGAGTATAGTGTATCCGGAAGGTGTAGTCCTCGAGGAACTCCATCCACCTATGCTGCCGCATGTTTAGATCTTTCTGATCTAAGAAATACTTCTCTTATGGTCTGTGAAGATGTCAACTTTCGCGCCATAAGTAATAACGCCACAGTTTAAGTGCAAAAATCACCGCCGCCAACTCCAAGTCATGGATGGGATAGTTCCGCTCATTCACTTTCAACTGGCGTGAGCCATATGCTATCACTTTACCGAACTAAAGAAGTACGCAGCCTAATCCGTTCCCTGATGCATCACGGTACACTTCATAGCTGTCTGAACAACATAGCGACGTTAAGATAGGCGCCTGGTCAAGCGACTCTTCAGCTCTTCAAAAGCTCGAGCGCACTCTAGCGTCCAAACAAACTTCTGATCCTTGCTCGTCAGTGTTGAGAGATAAAGCGATCCGGGAAAAGTTTTTTATGAAGCCTCTGTAGTAGCCCGCAACTCCAAGGAAACTCCGGAATTCAGCTACACTAGAAAAAATAGGCAACTCCTGTATCATATATTTCTTCGCGGGATCCATCAAAATCCCCTCTCCACTAACCACATGCAAAGAAAGGCCACTGACAACGGCAAGAACTCACACTTTGAGAACATGGCATAGAGCTTGTTTCTTCTCAGGGTGTGCAACACCATCCGCAAATGGTTTGCATGATCTTCTTCAGTCTGAGAGTACATTAAAATCTCGTCAATAAAAACGATTACAAATAAGTCCAAGTACTCAAGAAACGTTCGGTGCATTAGGTCCATGAACTCTGATGTCGCATTAGATAGCCCAAACGACATTATTGTGAACTCATAAAGACCGTAACGTGTTCCAAATGCTGTCTTAGGAATGTCATATTCCCTAATTCTCAACTTATAATAGACAGACTTAAGGTCTAGCTTTGAGTATACCGTTGATGGAGACGTTGCTGAAGCGGCCTCCATTGATCCCCATCTAAGAGAGTTCGTGGATTGGGATGACCTTTGCCGCAAGCTCGAGGATGAGATTTCTACCATGACGCAAGCCGCCATCACCGCTACATATTTTGCATGACGTCCGCCATCGCCATTAAATAAAATATATAATTATAAAATAAATAATTATAATTATATATTTTATATATTAATATTTAATCAATTATAATTTCTAGCAATTTCAATTCAATGCAAGTTTACTTTAAGCATTTCAATTTCCAAGCATTGTATTATTGTATTTTCATTTCATGTCTTGATGGGTGTCTATAACCATCCTAGTTTCTTTTTGAATTTTTAATTTTTAATTTTGAATTTTGAATTTTGAATGAAGGGTTGATTGAGTGGTGTAAGCCTATATATAGGCCATGATATTTGTCATATTGTTTAGAGAATGAAAAAGAAATTAAAATCCAAAATCTTGAGAAGATTCTTTTCCTCTTTCCCCTCCTCCTTGGCCGCCCCCTCTCTTCTCCCTCCTTGGCAAAATTTGGCCACCACACTCCTCCCTTCTTTGGCCGCCGGCCTCCTCTCCCTCCTCCTCCCTCTCCTTTCATTTCTAAAGGAAAACCAACCCCCTTCCTTGACCTTTCAAGTTCAGTCATAGACTTTCCCCCACTCCAAACCGACCCCCATCATCCTCACTCAAAACGACCACCAACAAGAAAACCATTCAGCCCCTATCCTTGAATAAAACGGCTAAGGTATAAGGTTGCCTCCTTGGGATCCCCAACTCCGGCATGAAGCGAAGAAGGAGGACTAGTTTCTCTCCAACCGGCGTGACACCGGCGGAGCCGTTGAAGAGCGATCTAAGTAGAGAAATAAGAATCATCCATTCCAGTTGGGTAACGAAACATTCCTACCTCTTGTGTGTTCATCTCTTAGATTAATTCCTGTGGTGGTTTAATTTAGCGTAATTTTGGAAGCATTGAATTTTCGTGGATTTGTCTCGATTGAATTTTGTGGTTTATCAAATTTTCTTTTACGTTCGAGAGGGTTTTGGCGAGCCCCATTTTCTTTTGTTAGGAGAGATCTACCGTTACCGAATCATTATTTTTTGGTAGATCTCTTTTGGTACAACCTTCGCTCGATCGGACCGGATTGGTCCTTTTAGCCGGAAAGAATATTAGACTATCGCCTCTCTTCGATCCTAATCAGTTTGCCTACTCGTATGCCAGCATATGATTGATATAATTAATTAACGTTGTGCTGTGTAGAATTATTGTGCGAGTATAGGATTTGGATCGAAGTGAGGTATGCGTGCTAGTCCGTGGATTTATTCATTGTCAACGTGTGAGTCTGCATCAATTTGGTATCATAGGGAGGTTCATGTCAATTTCCTAATTGGCACCTTCCCCCTATTATTAGCACGTCTACACGTACTTTGTATGCACGCTTATTTGCAAAAATTACAACAACAAAAATTTCCTGGTCTGTAAATAGCGGCCTAAATTTCTTATTTTCCAGAAAAAATAAAAAAAAATATTTTTTACCCTAGTTACTAGGCGGAAACAATTCCATCATTCCGAGAGTTTAGTGGTTCAAGTTCCTTTTTCATTGCTTGTGCACACGTTTTGAGTAGTTATTTCTGTCCCATCACCACTGAATACGGCATGACGTATATGCTGCCCGGTTAGACAATTCATATGCTAAGGAGATGACAAAGCACACCCCAGCCTTGCTTTCCAACCGTCCCCACACGTATTCTCACACTGAGAATGAGATACCAACATATAATGGTAATGGTAATTCGCAAAAATTTAGGGACTGGCTTAAGTGGGTATATATTTACTTTGATTTTCACGAATGGGATGACCACCAATAGGTTAACATCGCCCGAGTGCGATTAGTAGGTCAAGCTAGCGTGTTCTGGTACAACGAAGAGCTTCATGTTGGTAGTCATAAACATTCATGGCTGCACATGCTTAGCCTGCTCTCGGATCGATTTGATCCCACTTACCTTCGCCCTGCTGACACCAAGCCTATGAGTGAGTATCATTATGACGCTAGTTCCATACCTTCCTTTAAGAATGACTATAAACCAAACGCCCAGATCGATCGGCAGATAACTGATGATTTGGCTACCATTAAACAAGGTAATAAGTCGGCCTCAGATTATATGCATCTTTTTAAGGATATGATGGTTAGGAGTGGTGTGAAGGAGTTGTTAGAGATCACCCTCTCTAGGTTTAATAAGGGGTTAAACCCCTACATCTAGGGTAAATTACTGCGTTATGGTCACACTGACCTAAACACCACTTTTAATACGACATTGGAAATTGAGAAGCACCACCTTCCTAGGAATAAAGCTCACTCATGTCAGACCGGAAAGGCCGAATTAGGACCACCACCCACCATTAGGGAAACCTCTCCTAATAGGACATTTTTTATGGACTCGAAAAATGTTACCACGAGGGTTACGCCTCCGTTAGCCTCGACAGCTAAGCCCCTTGAGATAGAAACTGATACCCATGAGAAAGCATATGTAGGTGTGATATTTCTTGATCCTGAGGATAACCCCGTAGGTTAGAGTATCTGTCATGTGCGATAGAGCCCGATGATTCTGATGAGTCTGAAATCGAGGGAATACCATGTGACTTAGATGACGAGGAATGGGATGATGATAGTCTGATCTGTGAGAGTAGTACATTGCCGATTACTAGCCCTACTAGCATTGTGACTGATCACCCCAGTATTGAGAGCCCTCTCCAAACTACAATCCCCGTCGTGTTAGAGCCTACGATTACACCTACTGATACACTTGAGATATCTGAGGATCTTGTGAGTGTGGATTTCCCCATTGTTATTTGTAATCCTGAATTAATGGATGTCCCGACTGATTTGGAAGACTCACCTTTTGAGAGAAGGTTATGTTTGGATGATTTTAGCGTTATGAACCCGAACAATTGCTATTTGATGTTATCTCCATTATCTGAAGTTCAATCTAAATTAAAATTTTCGTCGGGTTCGATTTTGCCCATTTCTATGGCCTACACTGATTCTAAATTAGATGATGTATCTAATGTGTTGGAAGAATTTTCAGGTGAGAGAGATATACTTTTGGAATACGTTATTGAAGTAGAACTGGATGAGCGTCCCCTGATGCTGTCTCCATTGCGTAAAATTGAATATGATTTTGAATCTCTCTCAGTTTTGGTTTTACCGACTCTCCCACCTGATCCGTTGAATCGTTTAGTGGGCCCTTTAGGACACAAGTTTGGTATGTTTGATCTGTGTCGTTTTATGTTGCCAACCCTGCGGGCCCCTCCTTTGGACATGTCTTGTCGTATAAGTTCTAGTGAGTTGTTATATTTTGTAGCCGGTCTTTTCACCGCGCCTCCTGTATTTAATTTCACATCACATTTGATTATTCATTTCTCTGCGTGTCTGGCTATGGGCCTATCCTCGTCTTCATCTGATTCTTCGTCTATTGTTCCTCTGGATGTGGTGTCTCCTTCACATACTTATATACCACACCCGATCGCACACATTTATCCACCATCTTATGATGACCCTCATTTCCACACGTTAGTGACCACGGTTAGGCCCCATGAGTTGTATCGCTCGCACATCTTTTCACACCAGGGAGCGTCCAACTCTGTTATTTATGATGAGTAGTTCTCCTTGGCATATCTTCATGCCAAACTTGAAAATGACGAATATCAAATTAGTACTGCAAATTTGGAGCCATTGAAAGTCATCTTTGATGTTAAGGCTCCCGTCCCCCCTTAATAACCCCTATAGCCTTCGTATTCGGGTTGAGACACATAGCACATGGGTTTACACCTCACGGTAGCAAGATATTTAGGCGCACTTTTAAGAAATTACTCCATCAAGTCGCGTCCTATTATTATTTATATACTTGTTGCTCGCCGAATGAGATCGTGGACAGATATAAAGCACAAGTGCCTTTTGACTTGATTTCATTACCACTGTATTATAAGAAAGGTCAACTCACACTAGTTTATGCCTCTCATGCTCAAACATTATATAAGCACATTTTTGAAGCGCTAACCATACAAATTAAATTTTATCAACTTCATGTTAGCTTACATAAAAGAGCGTCTCACTATATTGTTGGCGATTTAGTTTTGGTGCGTATCGTCCCTGAACGGATGCCTTCGGGCACTATAGAAAGTTGGCGAGTTGTCAAGCTTGACCTTTTTTGGATATTAAAGAAACTAGGAGAATACGCATTTCATTTGAAGTTTTCCACTGATTGGGGTATTACCCTTATTTTTAATGTTTCTGATTTAACACCATATGTTTCTCCCCCACTTGAATTATCTGCATGTTTGTTTGGGTCCACTATGTTTTCTTATGTTTTGGGTAGTGAGTTTGTGCCTGGATCTCTCTCTTCATAGGTCTTCACTGGAGGTACGTTAGTTGTTGATGTAGAAACTTTTTCTCCTTTATTGCCTAATGCTTTTCCAAGATTCCCCAGGACCACCTTTTTGCATCACAGGATACTTCAAGATGAAGGGCTCTCCTCGCCAAGTGGTGTTGTTTGCTGCTACGTGGTTCTCTTGGATGATGCTCTCCTGCACTGGTACTCTCAGACCAACTCATCAGTGATGAGTAGTTTTGAGTGGGGGAGGATGGATGGAGACGTTGCTGATGAGGCCGCCAGTAATCCTCATCTAAGAGAGTTCGTGGATTGGGACGACCGTTGTCTCAAGCTCAGGATGGGATTTTTACCACGACGCCGGCTGCAATCTCCGCTGCATGTTTCTCATGACGTCCGCCATTGCCATTAAATAAAATATATAATTATAAAATAAATAATTATAATTATATATTTTATATATTAATATTTTATCAATTATAATTTCTAGCAATTTCTATTCAATGCAAGTTTACTTTATGCATTTTAATTTCCAAGCATTGTATTATTGTATTTTCATTTCATTTCTTGATGGGTGCCTATAACCATCCTAGTTTCTTTTTGAATTTTGAATTTTGAATTTTGAATTTTGAATTTTGAATTTTTAATGAAGGGTTGATTGAGTGGTGTAAGCCTATATATAGGCCATGATATTTGTCATATTGTTTAGAGAATGAAAAAGAAATTAAAATCGTAAATCTTGAGAAGATTCTTTTCCTCTTTCCCCTCCTCCTTGGCCGCCCCCTCTCTTATCCCTCCTTGGCAAAATTCGGCCACCACTCTCCTCCTCCCTTCTTTGGCCGCCGGCCTCCTCCCCCACCTCCTCCCTCTCCTTTCATCTCTAAATGAAAACTGACCCCCTTCCTTGCCCATTCTTGTTCGGCCATAGCCTTTCCCCCACTCCAAACCGACCCCCATCAACCTCACTCAAAACCGACCACCAATAAGAAAACCATTCAGCCTTCATCCTTGAAGAAAATGGCCAAGGTATAAGGTTGCCTCCTTGGGGATCCCCAACTCCGGTGTGAAGCGAAGAAGGCAGACTAGTTTCTCCCAAATAAGCGTGACTCCGGCGGAGCTGTTGAAGAGCGATCTAAGTAGAGAAATCGGAATCATATATTCCGGTTGGGTAACGAAACATTCCTACCTCTTGTGTGTTCATCTCTTCGATTAATTCCTGTGGTGGTTTACTTTAGCGTAATTTTGGAAGCATTGAATTTTCATGGATTTCTCTTGATTGAATTTTGTGGTTCATCTATATTCTTTTAAGTTCGAGAGGTTTTTGGTGAGCCCTGTTTTCTTTTGTTGGGAGAGATCTACCGTTACCGAATCATTATTTTTGGTAGATCTCTTTTGGTATAACCTTCGCTCGATCGGACTAGGTTTGTCCTTTTAGCCGGAAAGAATATTTGTCTATCGCCTCTATTTGATCCTAATCAGTTTGGCTACCTGTATGTTAGCATATAATTGATAGAATTAATTAACGTGGTGTTGCATTGAACGATTGTGCGAGTATAGGATTTTGATCGAAGAGAGGTATACGTGCTAGTCCGTGGATTTATTCATTGTCAACGTGTGAGCCCGTATCAACCGTTGATCTAACCAGTTGATGGAACAAGTCATCAATCCATGGTATGAGATACTTGTTCTTCTCCGTCAGCTTGTTCAGATCTATATAATCGATGCATAAATGTTGGCTACCGTCCTCCTTTTTCACCAAGAGGACAGGGGCACTCTAAGGTAATAAACTTGGGCGTATATATCCTTGCTCTAACAGCTCTTACAGTTGAACTTTCAGTTCTGCCATTTCCTTTGGCGCTTCATGGTGTGGTGAGCGGGCCACAGGTTTTGCACCTAGCACCAACTCGATAGAGAATTCAATTTCTC
This sequence comes from Platanthera zijinensis, assembly GCA_039513925.1. NCBI lineage: Eukaryota > Viridiplantae > Streptophyta > Magnoliopsida > Asparagales > Orchidaceae > Platanthera > Platanthera zijinensis. The sequence goes on from CM077080.1 coordinate 126,457,505, forward strand.
TTTGGGGAGGTTGTCCCTAGAGATCTTTTAGGAACACATCTGCATACTCCGATACAATCAGAATGTCATTCACACTGACTTTTGGCTTAACAACCATTATAAGTGTGAAGAATAACTATGCGCCCTTCCGAACAGCTTTGATGACTTGGAGAGCAGACATCTACATTTTGCTTGATCCTCGCATACTAGTGAATTTATTCTCTAGCTCGATATTCTGTCCCATTGTGATCTCCTTTGAATTGCAATCTATAAAAGCTTTGATTACACCAAACTCCGACAGTGGAAACACAGATGCTTCTAATTAAAAATGCCTCTAATCTTGCTTCTAACTACTGGATCTCCTTTACCAAGCTATTCAAGCTCAGCTCTAGCCCTTAGCTCCAACCCTTAGCTATTTCTCTCTAAAACTTGGAAGAAAGAAGGAGAGAGAGAGTGACAAGAAGAGAATGAATTCTCATTCCTCTACTCCTCTGCATAAGTGGCCTTTGGATTAATCCCATACATAGGATCATTTCATCAAAAAGGAGCAAATGTCATTATTTTGGTTAAATAGTCAACATAATTGTTATCGCCTGGGTGATAGCATCAATAGCCGCTTTGACCCTAGTCAACCAACGCTCATCGGCCACCCACCATCCATATGATACATGTCTAACGTTACGTAGCACTATCTCCTAGTGATATCCACTATTTTCATTCTGATAGCTCACTCAATACTTTACGGCGTCGAGTGCGTTTAGTTCACTCAACGCTTTGTTGAAGACGTTGAGTGATAATGCAATTGCCTTGCAATATTCACTATCATCTGCAATATTTGACACAATGCTCCCTGGCGTCAAGTGCGATGAGCTCATTCAATGCTTCATGGCATTGAGTGTTCTCACTGTCACCGTCGGCATACCCACTGTCGCTTGGTTATAACGACCAAAAGTTCTGCTGTCAATTTTGGGGTGTTACAAAGACATCCACTAAAAGCCTATATGGGTTTAGTATTTAAGAGGACCAGGGAGATGTTCACCAGTTGTGCAACACCATTTTCCACCCACAACATTAATAGACAACTTCATTCTCACCTCAATAAAGTCTCTGCTGGATGACCAAGCCTCTTCACTCAAAGCCTACATAGATCAATCTATCTTAGTATATAAAGTTGGATTGTTATCTGAAATAAACCTTCTGAAAGGTGAGATTGTTCACCCAAATAATCAGATGACCAAATGGTTTGATCTGGTAGTAAGCAAAGTCAAGGCTCAATCTAATATGCTTAGATCCATGGACAAAAGTCTTCAATTCTCAGCTATAGATATTGGATATATCAAGAATTTTGTGAGTCAAACTGATGAGGTCATAGCAAAAGTTGATGATCACATAAACAATCATATTACCTCTACATCCTTTATTTCCATTGAAGAAGCTTATCTGCTTAAAGAGAAGCTTAAAGAAGACTCTGAAAATATCTTTTAAACTCTGTCAAGCAGGCTTGTAGCTAATACCAAATAGTTGGAAAACAAGATATGTGAAGAAGCCAGAAAGGGGGAGGAGAACAATGTTAAGAACATTGCTGATTACTTCTGTAACGTCCCGATTTGTACTAACCCCTTTCATGCATTTTGAGTAAGTGACTCAGGCTCGGGGTGCACTGGTAACAGAAGTCAAGTGATACTTGATGAATAGGGTTAATATGACTTAGAATACTACTAGATTCAGTTGGCGTCGAGTGAACTCGACGCCATTCGACGAGGCTTCGAGTGATACTCGACTAATAAGAAGTATGGACTTTGAATGATACTTGATTAAGTAGTAATTAAGTGAACTCGACACCATTAGATGAAGTGTCGAGTGATACACGACACATAAGAAGACTTGGAAAATAATACTGGATTCATCGAAAGGCATTGGGTGATCTCGATGCCACTCAATGAAGTGTTGAGTGATCTCGATGCCATTCGATGAAGCGTCGAGTAATCTCGACACATACGACGGTTGGTATTGGAATGATCTCGGTGTCTTTCGACAAAGCGTTGAGTGACACTTAACGCATGCGACAAAATTGACTTAGCATATTTTCGACAGGCCGTGTTGCTGATTTATTCTTATCGGTCGAACCAGGTTATCGGGATAACTGTTGATGGCTCATTTGGACCCTGTCTTCTCAAACAATACCTATTTAAAGTAATGATGGCCGGTCAAATGTTAGGTTGACACGTGGCAGAGCAAGACTCAAACCCTAATCATTCAAATAAAAAGGAAGAAACAATAAATCATATCCATCACTTCACTCTTCTTTATCGAACCGATACTTGCCGAGCTTGATGGCAACGAAGTAGTCGTCGGAGTCAGATTTTCTAGAGGAAGAGCTCACCCTCTTCGAGAAGAACAAAACAAACAGGGAAGAATGATACCGGCGAGGAGAGTGACGAGTTCCATGGATGGAAATGAGGTGAGAATCCTACCCTCTCTTTTGGTATTAGATCTTTAGTTATAATGTAGGAGAGATGTCGACTCAAAAGAGTTAGACTGTGCGACTCCTAGGAAGAGACCATGCTAGGACCTTGTCCTAGAGATTAGTTTTCTTCAACCTCTCCTCTCTTCATTGTGAAGATGTTGGACTTGGTTTCGTGAAGAAGGATGGTCTTTTGAGGGTGAATAAGGGAAGAGGAAGTGATGTATGTGGTTTTGAACAAATGAATAATGGAAGAAGACGAATCGATGTCATTCATTTTGGTCTAATATGCGTGCATAAATGTTTTTTTTGCACGTAGCGGACTTCGAGGCCATTTTCGTGTGTGATATAGCCGTATCTAGGTCTTGGGCTGAATACAAAGGTTGTATTCCTCAAAAGGTCCTTTCCAACGGATGTTTACACTTCTTCATAAGAGTTTTGTAGCTTTCGGAATGTCCAGTCCAAGTTGCTGCATGGTAACAACTTATGTGTAGGATACTTTCGGTTAGTCTATAACCGGGTTTGGAGTAGGTAGAAGAAACGTAGTAAGATGATGTTGAGGTTTTGATGAGCCTAGTCATATGTAGTCGTCATAAACAAATGGTTTGGAGGAATTTAATAAACAAATGGCTTGGGGAAATTAGTGAACAAATGGCTTGATAATATTTGGTTGTACAATTATCTAGTTGTGAAATCCGGCAAGGATGCGCGCGAATGTAATCCGATGAATGATACAAATTTTGAAAAAGGGTGTGGTGCCTGATAATTGAATGTATAATCTATACTTATGATATCATGCTTGATGAACATGTGAAGAGTTAATATATTGTTTTGATAAATATATGAGAGCAAAATTTTTTGTGAATGCTTGGTTATAAGGAAGGAATCAGATTAGGTAAATCTCATGGCAATGAAAAATGTTGATTCGTGATCTAAAGTATTCAATGAGATAATATGTATAGTCCACTGCTTAGAGTGTGTCTCACTACGGTTAGCAGTGTGGGATTGTTTGTTGAATGAGGTGGCTTGCCACCTGTGTTTATGATGAATCCTTAAGTGCTTGGGAGCATGAGAATGAGAAAAGGGTGTATGTGTGTGTGTTTGGCCGCACTGGATTGGTAATGATGAAATGAGACTTTGGGCAGTTGGGCTTGGTTCTCGGTGCTCATTCTCGAGGCTCCTTCTATGCCAAGTGGACGATTGGACTTGTCCTTTGGTGATACGCTCCCATAGGCTCCTTCCGTTCCATGGTGGTCGTTATCTTCGAAGGAAAAATAAAAGCAACCGAACTAGCAATCCAATGAGGCAAGTATACCTATCGAATTGTAGCTAGGGGACACAAGTGTCGTATTGAAATCCGGGAACTGTTGAGTATGCTTACTCACACGAAGACTATTATATTATCGATGGAAAAACAGGGGTTTGAGAAACTAATTGCGATTAAGGAAATAAAGCTAATGCTAGAAAGAGAGATATTGCAGTTAATTAAAAAGCTAATAGAAGCGATAACAACGAAAGGTTGAAACTTTGAAATAGAAGAGCACTCGATCAAGAATCACCTCGGCTAAAGACGAGTAAGAAAATGTGATAAAAACCTAAGCTTAATAGGATAAAGGTCCTTGACCGTTGAGGTTCCTAAAGCTTGAACACACTTCTCTCGAAGTCGTGCCAAACTGAGTTTAGGAAGGTCCGACCGACTCTCGTCTAAATCGGAGGCCTAAAACTCGCTTTACGCGGTGAACCCCACTATTGGAACTTTACTCCAATCAGGGAGATTTGGACGTCTGCCTCTCTCGAGGGGTGCGTACAACTCCCTTTACTCTTGAATGCTCACTTCATTCTATCGGCCTCTCAGCTAGCCCAGAATGAAAGCAAAGGTGGAGAGTATATATCGATAATATACCTCCAACCCATGAAAAATCAAGAGTAATTCAAGGACTTAACCTAAAAAGAAAAGGTTAATTAAAACATCATAACTTAATCGCTCGAACCTCGGATCATCAAGATCGAGTACAAGGAGGATTCGTTAATCATAATGGAATGGAGGAGGGGAATGAGTAGTAGAGCATAAAAAAGAACACAAGGTAAACAAAGAGCACTTTTATTAATAAAAAGGAGGGCTACAATTAGGAAAATGAAAGTACAAGTGCATGAAAATAAAATCCTATTCTAGCCCTACAATTAGCACTAAGCAAGACCGAGATTACCATAAAAGCTTAAACAACTAAATACTAAAATAGGGTTAAGAAAAAATTACAAAAGGAGAGAGAGAGAGAGAGAAAGCTAAAAAACAAGAAAAGGGGCAAAGAAATAAAGGGGCAGCACCTCCCCCTCTCAACCCAAACTTGCTGAAATGGAAGGGGGGGTCTGAATTTATAGAAATTTTCACGGGTTGGTCACGCCCTCCGACACGCCCTAGGGGGCGTGTCAGGGGCGTTACATGTACAGGGTTGACCTCGGGTTGTGTAATCTGGCGGGAGGGATGATTGCTTATGTACGTTGGTCGACACGCCCTTAGTCACGCCCGTGTAGGATGGGCGTGACACGCACGTCATGTCGAAATCATTGGTTAGAAATCCGTCAGTCATCGGAAAAGGCGATGTCACGCCCCAGGTCACGCTCGTGATGGGGGGCGTGATAGTACTGTTGGCGTGCTGAGCTGGAGCAGGCATTCAATGTGGCGGCAGACTTCGGGTAGAGGGCGACACGTCCCATGTCACGCCCTAGGACACGCCCTGGGAGGGCGTGTCAGGGGGCGTGACAGCAGTTTTTCTAGGTTTTCTGTCTCTGTCATTAGGAGTCCTAGGGATCAGGCGACACACCCTAGGTCACACCCAGGGAGGGCGTGAAAGGTCATTTTTGACAAAAAAACTGGAAACCTGCAAAAAGACAAGAAAATGTTAGTGGCAATAATATTTACATAAAAATGATAAAAGATAAACTAAAAAGACATGATTTGTACATTATAAACAAGAAAAATACGATAATAGTTTAGGCTACAAAACCTATTATCAAATTCCCCCAAGCTTAAGCTTTGCTTGTTCCCAAGCAAAAATATAAAAAATAGATAATCATAAAAAAAGACTAATCAAGAAGTTCTAATTATGCCCACACAAGTACTATGCGAAATTCTAAGTAGGGAAAAGGTGAAGCGTAAATCTAAAATGATTATTTAGGTATGGTAAGACTTTTATAAACTTTACTTAACGAAAATAAATCATCCAAAATTTTGACGAAATTCTTTAAATAGATTTAAGCAAAGCGACAAAAATAAAAAACGCATTGAGTTGTTACTAGATCCAAGCAACGCATTATAATTATATCAATTCAATTAACAAAAATCTAAGTTTAAATCCAAAACTAAAACTTATTTACTTTTCTTCTTTTCTTAGTTGTTAAATAAGATTCAAAAGGCGTTAATCAAAAAGACTTAAATAGGACAGAAACGTTTGGTTTAGGAATATGATTAGGAGTTGAATTCAAAGATAAACGTGAAGGCTTAAAATCACACTAAACCAAAGCAATGAGTTTTAAAAATTTTCATTTAACATAATATATATTTTTTTCTTTCTTTTTCTTCTTTTCTCCATTTTTTTCTTTTTTCAAAACAAAGGCCATAAATATATTACTTTTTTTTATTTTCATTTTGAATTGGCCAAATAAAAACAAACATATCTTTTGAGCATACTTTTTGAAAAACTTTTCTCCCAAGAAAATCACAAAAATAACCTATCAAAATCACGAAAATATTTTATGAAACTCAAAAAGGCTAGTGTGATTCGTTAGGTTGGAAATTTTGACTTTGGTGAAAATGAAATGAAAAGAGGAGCTATCAAATGAAATCGGAAAAAAAGGCTCAAAAGCGGCTAACTAGTGGTAAAAGTTTTTAGGTTGGCAGGAAAGCTCAAACGAAAACAAAAATGGCCTAAATGATATTCACGCTTTTAAATTTATTCAAAACAAAGGTTTTAAAAAATTTCAAAAAGCGAGTCCTATATAATAAAAGAAGATTGATGAAATTGTCTTATCAATAGGAATAATATGTTACTTGGATTGTTCACATCTAGTACGTTATTCAAAGGTTGATCTTACACCAACTATCCAAAAACGAAAAGGAAAATAGTGGATGATGAATTTTTGAGAAAGTAAAGGAAATAAAGAACGAAAAACCATAATAGAAATGCGAGTTTTAGAAAAATATTTCACCTTAACATGCTACCGTGAATTAGAAACACAGCATTGCCAACATTTTACTTGTGAAACATAATTAAAAAGAACGATTAGAAATATTATAATTAACTACATTGTTTTTAGAAAATTTTGAGTAAAACAGAAACAAAAACTAGGGGTACTATTGAAATACCAAAATGTCTAAACTTATTAAGGCAAAAATAAAAAGCATAAATATATATATTTTTTTTTTTAATTTGAGAAATATTTTTTTTTTGGATTTTTGAAATATTTAAGATATATACAAAAAGTAAAGAAAAGATATTTACTAAGCAAAAATGAAGGAGGAAGTCCTCCCCCAAGCTTAAAATGGACATTGTCCTCAATGTCTAAAGAAGGGGATTGGAGAAGAAGAGAAAAGTAAGTACAGAATTGAAAGACATAATTGAAAAAAGGTACTTCCCCGGATTTATTCGCTGCGAAAACTGAGTGATGTCGCTCCCCTGAATGTCTTCTTTGGACTTCGTGATGGATTCAGTAATGTTGGAGCAGGCGATCGCAGAAGGTTCAGCTTGTCGGATCCATCCGGGGAAAAAATTGTAAAATAAAGAAAACAGAAAAAGATAACTTGGTTGCCTTCCAAGAGAGCCCTTTGTTTAAAACATCGTTGAGCTCGACGCATCAAATAATAATATTGTCCAAAATTATTGTTGTCCGGAAATAAAATTATTTTTAACAAAAAATAAAAGTTCAAAGTTAGAGTTCGTGAAGCAGATACTTAATAATGTTTGGACTGACATCATCATCATAAGAGAAATACAGTTTAAGACGTTGACCATTCACTTTGAAATTACCCTTATCAGGGTGCGAAATTAAAATAGTTCCATATGGAAAAACTTCAAAAATAGAAAAGAGGCCAGACCAACGAGATTTTAATTTACCCGAAAATAAACGTAATCGAGAATTATATAAAAGAATATGGTCGCCCGGTTTAAATGATTTTGGATGCCTTAAGTGATTATCGTGCAAGCGCATCGTCCGCCCTTTATAAAGTTTGTTATTTTCGTAAGTGTAAGAGAGCCACTCGTCGAGTTCATTTACTTGAAATTTTCTAAGGTCACCGACAGAGTGGGGATTAAAGTTTAAAAATCTTAAGGCCCAAAAAGTGCGGTGTTCTAATTTTACGGGTAGATGGCACGATTTTCCATAGACCAGCCGATACGGCGTACATCCGAGGGCAGTTTTGTAGGCTGTTCGGTAGGCCCATAAAGCATTGTCTAATTTGGCTGACCAGTCTTTCATAGAAGTTGAAACAGTCTTTTCTAATATTGTTTTTATTTCTCTATTTACTACTTCAACTTGTCCGTTAGTTTGGGGGTGGTAGGCAGTTGAAAGCTTATGTGTAACGCCATATTTGGTTAGGATTTTTGAAAATTACGCGTTACAGAAATGGGAACCCCTGTTGCTAACGATTGCGCGCGGCGCACCGAATCTAGAAAATAATTTTTTCAAAAACGTGACTACAACTCGGAAGTCGTTCGTAGGAAGAGCTTCGGCCTCTGCCCATCGTGATACATAATCAACGACAACTAAAATATACTTGTTTCCGAAGCTAGAAGGAAGGGGGCCAACAAAATCGATTCCCCAGAGGTCGAAAATATCGCACTCAAGGAAATAATTTTGCGGCATTTCATTTTTATTTGAAATATTGCCCGACCGTTGGCAACTATCACACCTACTCACAAAGGCTTGCGCATCTTTAAATAGGCTAGGCAAGTAAAAACCTGCGCAAAGCACCTTGTGAGCGGTGCGAGCAGCTTGATATTGCCCACCTATCGGACCTTCAAGTAAATGTTTTAAAATATAAATTCCTTATTTATAAGAAACACATCTCCTTATCACTTGATCCGCACAGATTCTGAAAAGATGCAGGTCTTTCCAAAAGTAGTTCTTCAGCTCAGAAAAGAATTTCTTCTTTTGCTGAGAGGAGAACTCTTTTGGGAGCACCCGGGCCACTAAATAGTTGGCGATCTGCGCGAACCAAGGAGAAATAGATGTGCTAATTGAAAGCAGCTTTTCATCAAGAAAATAATCATTAAAAGATTTTTCATTTAATTTTTCTATAAAGGGATTGTCTAATCTAGAGAGATGGTCGACGGCCAAGTTCTCGGCTCCTCGCTTATCACGGATCTCTAAGTCAAACTCCTGGAGGAGTAAGACCCAGCTAATAAAGCGTGACTTGGCATCCGTTTTGGCAAGAAGATATTTGAGCGTCGAGTGGTCCAAAAAACAATAATTTTCGAAAGTGTAATATAAGGACGAAATTTATCAAAAGCGAATACTACAGCTAAAAGCTCCTTCTCAGTCGTGGTGTAATTTTCCTGTGTAGATGTGAATGTTTTACTAGCATAATAGATGGGGTGGAAATTTTTATTTATACGTTGACCTAATACGGCTCCCACTGTGAAACTACTCACATCGCACATTATCTCGAAAGGAAGGTCCCACACTAGAGCTATCATAATTGGTGTGTTAATTAACTTTTCTTTAATTGATTCGAAGGCAAAAAGATAAGAGTCATCAAAAATGAATGGAGCGTCTTTTTCTAAGAGATGGGTGAGGGGCTTGGTGATCTTCGAGAAGGCCTTTATAAAACAACGGTAAAAGCCAGCGTGGCCTAGGAAACTTCTTAGAGCTTTTATGTTTGTAGGCGGCGACAACTTCTCAATAACTTCTATCTTGGCAATGTCTACCTCAATACCTTTAGCAGAAATTTTATGACCCAAAACTAACCCTTCCCTCACCATAAAATGGTATTTTTCCCAATTTAGGGCAAGGTTAGTTTCTTCGCATCATTCTAAGACTTTTTCGAGGTTTTATAAACATCTATCAAAGGAATCGCCGAACACGGAGAAATCGTCCATAAATACCTCCATAATGCTTTCTACGTACTTGTCAAAAATAGCGAGCATACATCGCTGGAATGTAGCTGGCGCATTGCACAATCCAAACAGAATTCTTCGGTAGGCGAAGGTGCTGAAGGGAAAAGTAAACGTAGTTTTCTCTTGGTCCTTGGGAGAGATGGGGATTTGAAAAAACCCTGAGAGGCCATCGAGAAAACAATAAAAGCTATGGCCGGATAATCATTCTAAAATCTTGTCGATAAATGGCAAAGGAAAGTGATCCTTGTGGGTGGCGTCATTCAGCTTCCTATAATCTATACACATACGCCAACCCGTCACCGTCCGTGTTTGGATTAATTCATTATTTTCATTACTAACTACCGTTATCCCTCCCTTCTTCGGTACTACCTGAACAGGGCTAACCCACTTACAATTGAATATCGGATAGATAATTCATGCGTCTAATAATTTCATAACTTCTCCCTTAACTACATCTTTCATGTTCGGGTTTATACGGTGCTGAGGTTGAATGGAGTTACGCGAATTATATTCCATTAAAATTTTATGAGTACAGAAAGATGGGCTTATGCCCTTGATATCAGAAATTTGCCAGGCAATAGCTCGGAGATGCTTACGTAGAACTAGAAGAGGTTTTTCATGTTGGACATCCGTGAGGTAGGCCGAAACTATAACAGACAGCTTGGAGTCTTTTTCTAAAAAGACGTACTTGAGATGTTCAGGAAGTTCTTTAAGTTCTAGGGTAGGGGGTTCTTCATAAGAGGATTTGGAAATTCTTTATTTTTCAAAAACGATATCTTCGTAAACTTTTTTGTAAGGAAAATTAAAAGGGGTGGGGCTAGCGGCCAAGGCGGATTCTTATAGTGATTCAGTTGGAAGAGAAGAGGAACAAAAATCAGAAAATTCTTTTTCAAAATCATTTAGAAGATAAGAAGATTCCACTCGTTCTTCATTTAGTTCTAGAGATTCAGTTAGAAGAGAAGAGGAACAAAAAGAAGAAAATTCTTTTTCAAAGTTGGAGAGGCAGTAGGAAAATTCGTCACTTACGGCATCTACAAAAAAGCAGGAGTCATCATTTGCTAAGGTGTTCTTCATCGAAGGGGTGATAGAAAAAGTGACTTCGTCGTCGCCTACTAGAAGAAAGAGCTTCCCATTGCTTACATCAATGATGGCTCGGGAGGTGGCAAGGAAGGGTCGGCCAAGGATAAGGGGAACCTCGACGTCTTCTTCGATGTCCAAAATGACAAAGTCCACCGGAAAGATGAACTTGTCGACTTTTACTAGAACGTCCTCCACTATTCCTAACGGGTACTTGACAGATCTATCGGCTAGCTGGATACTCATATGCGTGGTGTTAAGGATACCAATTCCTAGCTTCTTAAACAACAAGAGGGGCATCAGGTTTATACTCACGCCTAAGTCGGCTAATGCGTGCTTGACAAAAAGATCACTGAAGACACACGGGATAGAGAAACTACCCTGATCACTGATCTTCTTTGACAAACCGTTTGTTAAAACAGTAGAGCACTCGGCGTTTAATGTGACATGCGAGAGGTTCTCTAACTTTTTATTGTTGGTCAAGAGGTCCTTAATATACTTGGCGTATTTCGGCATCTGCGAAATAGCTTCGTGGAAGGGCAGATTTATGTGGATTTGCTTGAAGATTTCTAAGACGCGGGAGTACTGATCATCTTGACGTTGTTTATTAAGTTCGGAGGGGTATGGAGGAGATGGATTATTTTTGAAAATGGGTGGTGGAGTGAGATTTTGTTCTAAAACGGGGGTGATAACTTCTTCAGCAGAGGGTGGAATTTTTAAAACGGGAGCGGAGCTTTGATTTTTAAAAATAGGGGCAGAGCTTGCCTCGGGCTCTTCGCAAACCATACCGGAGACTTGCTTCCCACTCCAAAGAGTTATATCTTTTGCTTGCTCTCTCGGGTTGGGTTCGGTTTTGGAAGGAGGAGACCCTGTGGGTCGCTCAGAAATTATTTTCGCGAGCTGTCCTACCTGATTTTCTAGACTTTTAACGCTTCTGGTTAAGGTCCTTATAGTAGCGTCATTTGTGGCGATATATTTGGAAAGTAACTCCTCCAAGCTTGGAGGTTTTGGATAATTTTGAAGAGGTCGTGGTGGTGGTGCAAAATAATCATTTTGTGGTGGCGGGCGCATAGCATTTGATGGATTACTCCATGAAAAATTCGGATGATTTCTTAAGGTAGGATTATAGCTATTCGGAAAATTAAAACCAAGAGGATGAAAATTCACAGCAGAAAAATTATTAAAAGCGTTTCTAGGCATATTGTTAACAACATCTAACTTTTCTGGGGCAGGGGTTGCAAATTCCCATACCTGAGGGGTGGAGGCAGCAGTCATCTCCGTGATTTTTTGCTTAGGATTTCTACATGCAGAGCGAGCTGGGAGACGTTGTCCACTTCATAGATACCTGCAGGCTTGTTCGGGCGGGACCTAGGCACATTCCACTGATAAGTGTTCATGGCCATGTCCTCAAAAAGCTCAAGAGCTGCTTCCGGGGTCTTATGATTTAAAGTACCGCCAGAAACTGCGTCTATCATTTGCTTCATGCTTTGATTTAGCCCATTATAGAACGTCTGAACTTATAACCATATAGGCAGCGCATGATATTGGCATCGTCATAATAATTCTTTAAATCTCTCCCTGATTTCATATAGGGTTTCAGAGTCTATTTGTCCGAAGGCAGAGATGTCGTTCCTAAGTTTTGTAGTTTTAGATGGCGAAAAATACTTCGCCAAAAATTTTTCAGTTAATTCATTCCAAGTGGTTATGCTATTCTTAGGTAGAGTGTTCATCCACTGCTTAACTTTAGTTCTTAGAGAGAAGGGGAAGAGTCTTAGCCTGATTGCATCATTTGTGACACCATTTATCTTGAAGGTATCCAAAATTTCAAGAAAGCTTGTTATATGTACGTTCGGATCTTCATCTTGAAGTCCGTCAAATTCCACATATTGCTGCACCATTTGAATTATGCTAGGCTTTAATTCGAAGTTATTATTTGTTATAGCAGGGCGAACTATGCTAGATTCTGTTCCCCCGATATTCGGCCGTGTATAATAAGACATAGGTCTTTACACGGCTTCCTCCACGTTGGGTTTTTCCATTCTTAGAGTAGAGAATGACTCGGAGTCCTCAACCGGTATTTGGGAAGTAGGGCCTTGAAATCGCGATCTTCTCCGAAGAGTACGCTCAATTTCGTGGTCCAAGTCAAAAATAACCGACGGACTCCCGCGGGTCATGCACTAAGAAGAGAAAAGAAGAAAGAGAAATAAAATAGACTAGAAAGAAAAGTTAGATTAGAAAAAAAAATTTAAATATATATTCTTTTAAATAGATTAACTCCCGAACATCCCAAGGACTACCCCGTGAAGGGTTCGCAAGGTACTAGAAAATATAGTGGTGCTTAAAGCCCTTTGCCCTTTTCGAGAAAAATAGGTGTTGTAGAAAAATTGTGAAGTTGGTTACTATTAAGAGCGGTAAAAAAAAATTTTAAAAAAAAATTAAAGAAAGTGGATAAGAAAGAGAAGAGATAAAATTATTAGGTTCGTGTTTTCAATATATCAATGAAAGTTGATTCCCCGGCAATGGCGCCAAAAACTTTGTGGTCACTATCTTCGAAGGAAAAATAAAAGCAACCGAACTAGCAATCCAATGAGGAAAGTATACTTATCGAATTGTAGCTAGAGGACACAAGTGTCATATTGAAATCCGGGAACTGTTGAGTATGCTTACTCACACGAAGACTATTATCTTATCGACGGAAAAACAGGGGTTTGAGAAACTAATTGCGATTAAGGAAATAAAGCTAATGCTAGAAAGAGAGATATTGCAGTTAATTAAAAAGCTAATAGAAGGGATAACAACGAAAGTTTGAAACTATGAAATGGAAGAGCACTCGATCAAGAACCACCTCGGCTTAAGACGAGTAAGAAACTGTGATAAAACTTAAGCTTAATAGGATAAAGGTCCTTGACCGTGGAGGTTCCTAAAGCTTGAACACACTTCTCTCGAAGTCGTGCCCAACTGAGTTTAGGAAGGTCCGACCGACTCTTGTCGAAATCGGATGTCTAAAACTTGCTTTACGCGGTGAACCCCACTATTGGATTTTACTCCAATCCGGGAGATTTGGACGTCTGCCTCTCTCGAGGGGTGCGTATAACTCCCTTTACTCTTGAATGCTCACTTCATTATATCGGCCTCTCGGCTAGCCCAGAATGAAAGCAAAGGTGGAGAGTATATATCGATAATATACCTCCAACCCATGAAAAATCAAGAGTAATTCAAGGTCTTAACCTAAAAAGAAAAGGTTAATTAAAACATCAAAACTTAATCGCTCGAACCTCGGATCATCAAGATCGAGTACAAGGAGGATTAGTTAATCATAATGGAATTGAGGAGGGGGAATGAGTAGTAGAGCATAAAAAAGAACACAAGGTAAACAAAGAGCACTTTAAATAATAAAAAGGAGGGCTACACTTAGGAAAATGAAAGTACAAGTGCATGAAAATAAAATCCTATTCTAGCCCTACAATTAGCACAAAGCAAGAGCGAGATTACAATAAAAGCTTAAAGAACTAAATACTAAAATAGGGTTAAGAAAAAATTACAAAAGGAGAGAGAGAGAAAGCTAAAAAAACATGAAAAGGGGCCAAGAAATAAAGGGGAAGCACCTCCCCCTCTCAACCCAAACTTGTTGAAATAGAAGGGGGGGGTCTTAATTTATAGACATTTTCACGGGTTGGTCACGCCCTCCGACACGCCCTAGGGGGGGCCTTTCAGGGGGCGTGACATGTACGGGGTTGACCTCGGGTTGTGGAATCTGGCGGGAGGGATGATTGCTTCTGTACTTTGGTCGACACGCCCTTAGTCACGCCCGTATAGAATGGGCATGACACGCACGTCGTGTCGAAATCATTGGTCAGAAATCCGTCAGTCATCAAAAAAGGCGATGTCACGCCCCAGGTCATGCCCGTGATGGGGGGCATGACAGTACTGTTGGCATGCTAAGCTGGAGCAGGCATCTAATTTGGCGGTAGACTTCGGGCAGAGGGCAACACGCCCCATGTCAAGCCCTGGGACACGCCCTGGGAGGACGTGTCAGGGGGCGTGATAGCAGTTTTTCTGGGTTTTCTATCTCTGTCATTAGGAGTCCTCGGGATCAGGCGACACGCCCTAGGTCACGCCCAGGGAGGGCGTGATAGGTCATTTTTTTGACAAAAAAACCGGAAACCTGCAAAAAGACAAGAAAATGTTAGTGGCAATAATATTAACATAAAAATGTTAAAAGATAAACTAAAAAGACATGATTTGTACATTATAAACTAGAAAAATATGATAATAGTTTAGGCTACGAAACGTATTATCATGCCATGATGAAGTGAAACTCCATGCGATGTAAGTTGACACGTTGTGTCATAATCCTAGGATAAGGAGAGTGTGAGTGGTATATATGCTCGCCAATCGTCACACCGACGGAAGTTGACAGATAGACTTTGGGCAGTTGGACATGGTCCTCGGTGCTCATTCCCGGGGATCCTTCCATGCCAAGTTGACGGTTGGGCTTGGTCCTGTGGTGATGCGCTCGTATAGGCTCCTTCCATGCCACAAAGAAAGTCCATTTGGGCTGGTCTCTTTGTGCACATCTACCTGAGACCCCTTTTAAGCCGCAGTATGCTGGGAGCTCCTTTGTTGTACATCTACTCGAGACCCCTTCTGAGCAGCAGTACGCAGGGTGCATATAGAGGCCTAGGCTTGGTAGTATTGATGCTCGCCTAGTAGTTGAAAGCCAGTTTCACAATCACCGTCTGACCACGACAGATAATGCCTGAGAGGTTAGCTACATGCCTTAAAAGTGGGATCTACAAGCCTATGTCGGCAGAGCAGTGTGTGTGTGTGTGTATGAGAATGGGTGAGTCATCATATTGCATTCATATCATTTCATTGTACCGTATACATCCTTATCATATAAGTTTGTATGGGCACTCTTATATGATGAGTTACTTTACTGTTAAGCCGATCCTTGACTTATAAATCTGTATGAGCATTTTTATAAGTTAAGTTACTTTCCTGTTGTAGATTTATATGCTTAATGGATTGCTATGATCTGAGTATAACTACTAGAATAGAATGTGGATAATAATGTTATACATTGCATCTATTACTACTCATGATATATATAATATCCACCTGCTTGTACAACTACTTATATATATATAATGTAGCCTTGTTCCTTCTACCTCCCAATGCCTAAGAGCCACCGGGGTGAGCGGATGTGATAGACAATTATACTTTATGACTAACGGTTGTTACATCTTCCATTTTAGGAGGAAATCACATAGATAAAGCAGTAGTAGTAGGTCATATAGGAGGGAGCCAGGCCAGGGTAATAGGGCCTGATATGACGTTATCTTCGCTACCGTCAGTTATAGATGTTAGTTTTTGAGAGAATCATGATTGTAGCACTTTGGGAAATTTCTGTCTACTCTGACATTAAAGAAGTGTTGTAGCATCTTATTATTTTTGTACTATTTGGACTTATATACTTGTGTGGATTTTGACTTCTACATATTCTTTGAGTTTGGTTGGCATGGATGATATTTGTTTTAGCTGGCAGGATGGGCATCTTGTAGTATCGGTTGACCCGTGTGTCTGCATTACCATAAGGCGGCTATTCTTAGCATATGACTCGCCTCGGCCGTGTTTTGTGTTCCGGGAGGGGGGTCTTACAACTTCAAGGAACAAGGATAGCTCTAAAACTTCCTCTACTGGATAAGTTTTGGCTAGATGATTTTTAATTCCATGCTCAAGCAATTGTTGAACAGGATGCACAGCATGCTGCCAGAATGAAGAGAGAAGGGACAATGTTGGCAGAAGAATTCATGGAAAAGAGAAGGGCTAATAAATCTTTAGACCCTGATTATGAACACTAGAGTAAGTTATGGTCAGCAGTTAAAGAACATAGATAGCTTATATCCTAGTGAAGAATGGATAAAGCACATAGCGAGGAATTCCCTAAGGGAAAGGTTATTCAAAGAAAACTTGGTTAGGAGAAACAATCCTAGAAGCATGCCCTCCAAGTACTTACCCAAGCCATTTCTATATTTCAAGTGACAGAAGATCAAAGCCCGAAGTGCAAAGCTGATTGATGTTGCCCAAGAAGAAGGTTGATGTTCAACATCAATGAAGAGGAGGAATGGACCTTATAATTTTTTTTTGTTTGGCTGTAATAGAATTTTAAAATGCTTATAATTGTTAACTATCTTTTTGTTAGGGTATCATGACTATGATTAATAAAAATTTAAAATAATCATGATATGTTTTATTTATTAATACATCTTAGAATTGGTGTGTGTTCTGCCTTCTTCAAATATGGGGATAATTTTGGGAATATTGCCCTTCAATATTTCTTGGATTTGAAGATGCATTACCTACAATACTAAGTTCATATTGTATTTGATAAGTTCTTTTCTTTCATATCATTACAGGTTTAAGTTGTTCTAAAATATGGTTAGAACATCTCTGGATATTGCTACTATGTCTCATCTATATAAGGAACAATCCGGTGAGAAGACAGTCTGATCTCAGCGGAAGCGCTTAGACGTAGTTGATTTGCCAGTGAGATAGAAGCCAGTCTCAACTCCGCTGACAGGTAGTCTTATCTCAGGAGAACCACTGAGAATATAGTTTGGTACCAGTGAAACCGCTGAGACAGAAGCAAGTCTTAGTTAAACTACTGAGATGTTTTCAAATTGAGTCGTTTAGAAGGCGCGACCTATTTTTAGCGGAAAGAAGATAAAGTAAGATAACTTTATCTATTCCTGGATATGTTATATTAGTACAATTTATTGTGTTGTTGCTGAGTTGAAGAATATAAATGTAACACTTCGGTCAATGGAATAGGAGCTCGAGGAGAAGAATCTAAGATCTGAGACAAAAAGTTCTTCCTGGCCGTGAATTGGGAAAAGTTAATCCTTCTGATAGTTATGCACTTCAATTTCAGGAAGATAGTTTTGTTCTTGATGAATAGGTTCAGGAGAACAATTTGAGTCTCTCTGGACTCAAGGGGTAGATATTCATCCTTCAGCTGAAGACAGGAGATAAAGGTGGAGCAAGTGATTAAGCTGCAAAACAATATTCAATCCTACTTCAAGTAAGCTAACTATTGCACAAGTTTAACAAAAGACAAAGGCTAAAGGTTTTATCTAAGGTCTTCTGTTGTAATTATTTACATATATTCTTTGTAAGAACATTATTGTTATGAGTGTAAGTTTTTTGACCTGAGTCTAGGGTTGTTGAGCTTGAGTGTAGGGTTTTTGAGCCTAAGTGTAGGTCCTATGTGCATAAGGGTAGGGTTGTCCTCCTAGCCTGTTTGGTAGGGTACCTTGATAGGCCTGAATTAAGTGACCAGGATATCAATGAGCTATATGAGTAGTGTGTACTCTGAGTTTGTAGAGCTATGGCCTGAGGTAGTGTCTTTGAGGCGACCTAAGAGATCCTAAGGGATCTGTGTTGCAAGGTCTTTGAGCTAAGTTTTTGAGGTGGTTGCCATGTCTAACACAGTGTTAGAAAGGTGGAGAGGGAGAGTGGATGTACCCATATCATGGGGAACTACTATAAACCATCATGTGTTTTTTGTGTGTGTGTTTTTTTGGCAAAACAACCAAAAGAGATAAGTATAAAAAGAATTAATCAAATAACCTATTCACCCAACCCCCTCAAGGTGATTTATACTACTACAAAGTTAATTATCATTGTGAAATATAAAGGATTATGAATCAAATTTGAAGTGCAAGTGCATGAAAATGAGCCCAAATAAGTCAAAATAACCCTATAAATATAGGACTCATCATTTGCTATGTTCAATGCACAACCAAGAAGTCTTGCACAACCTCCTATCCGTAGGGTAGCCCCAATGATGATTGGAATAGTTGATCCAATTTTTGGGCAGCAAGTTCCTGAAGAGCCGGTAGTGGAAAAGGAAGCGTTAGGCCAATAGTTGACGCAACTTCTATGTTTTATCCTTTTGCAAAAACCTCGCACGACAGACCCAATTTTTGTGTCTGGAATAGGGAGAATACCTAATAAATTTGTTAACCCAAATCCTATGAAGAAAGTGGAGAGCATCCAATAGGCGCGGGTAGGGCCAGAAATAATTATTTTCATTTTTCACCGACCTCTCAGGCGGGCATCACAGAGGTCTTGAGGGCATCATCAAGAGCGTGATAGTGTTTAGTAAGGATAGGCAACTAGCGGCCTTAAGGCAACCTCTCAAGTTGCGGTGCGAAAGTTTTGGATAGGAGTGCGCATTTGTAATTCATACAAGACTGCATGAACTCCCCCATTCATCGGATTCAGCTCAAGCATCCCTATGCGGCTTTGGGGAACCTCTCCAATATTGTTCGTCGCCTGACTCTTCATGTTCCTCGGGAGATTGCGCATTTAATTCCATAATTTATAAGGCATTGAATGACTGTCAGGTTGTGAATCATCCACGCTGCCAACCCTATAGTATAAAAGTGGGGCCTGACTGTTTAGAGCGAAATGCCAAAATTAGCCCAGAACCTGCCTGGTTATATGTTCGGATGCTAAGATCCATTATTTTCTCTAAATCTTTATACAAGCGCATACCCCAAGGGTGGACGCACCATATTGAAATCCTTTCTTAATATAAATAAAGAGTTTCTAGTCCCAAGAAAGGCATTTGCAGCGGCGGGTCCAATCATATGTATGCTGTTAAAAGCGGCCTCCTCCTTACTTATTCTTTACGCCATTCAATGTAGCCAATCTATTGCGAACCACTTCCTCTCCTTTGCCGAACATCCTACCCTAGAAAAGCGAGCTGAGAGTTGGTGACATTTTTGGTTCCATCAGAATTTGGTGTAGTGAGCGTGGATAAAGTGATTAGTGAAATCGATCCCGCCATCAAGAACCAATAAGAGCATTTGGACGTTCAAGCAATCCCCCATGACCTTCAGATTTATTAGTCAGTAGAATAAAATTATGGTAGGAAGACAGACCCTGGATCCTAACTAGCCCATTAGTCGGGTATAGTTCAACAAGCTTTTCAATCTAGTAAAAGAGTTGGATACGCACCGAAGGCATCACGGGATTCCAATCACTAAGGGGAACCTGTGACACATGCAAATTTGTCTCAGCAATATACGGCCGTCGAGCATGTCTACCAGCGGGTATTGTAGGAGGTTTCCCTACTCAGAAGTGTCCTCTACTTCAATGAATAAGCGTCGGTCGAAGGGGTGGAAGTGTTATCTCTATTATCCCCCGACATTGCTGGAGAAACCACTCCAAATGGTTTTCGAGAGCCCTAACATCCCTACTTCATTGGGAAGGAGTACTCTTCCTCTCACTCACAAGCCTTTGACATCATTGTTTCTCTACAGCCCCTCTTCGAAGCCCTGCGCTGCAAGCTCCTTTCTCCCACTTTTGAAGGAAAAGGTGAGGGATTGGTTTTGCAGCCTTCTTCTAGGCTCGGTCACCTCCTTCATGGAGCTGAGAATAGATTGTCTGCAAAGGTTCGCCACCTCAAAGTGACAAAGGGCAGATGTTGATATGATTTTTAAAATCTAGCATCGGGCAAGGGATACAATGGGGAAATATGTAGATCACTTTCAGAGATTAATTATGGAAGTCCCAGATGTGTACCATCGAGTGTACTGAGTCACGTTCACAAATGGATACCACACATGTCTTTTAAAGCTTATGATTCGTGAAAGGAAGCCCAAAACCTACCCAAAACATATTGAGAGGGAAAATCTGTTCATCGAATAAGAATACAAAATGGAGGATTTCATTGCAAATCCTTTAGAGTTAGGATGGAAGTACCCCGATAATTCTTAGAGTTGCCCCTCGGGGGCACCACAAAAGAATAATTTCATCCACCTAAAGTCTCGCCCCTTGTATCAAAGAGGGAATAATCCTTGTCACCAGGGGTATGGAATCATCATAAAAAGAAGGCAAGGCATCGTCAACAGCAACAAGACAGAACAGTCAGACGACATTATTATTAAGAACCACCCAAAGAAATGGGAGGAGGATGCACAAGAATACACCAACATCAACATGTTGATGGAAGATGTTTTGGTGGTTCTTCAGTAATAACCCGAATTCTGGCCCCCGAGCCCTTTGAAGGGAGGATTCGGGAATAGGAATCTAAACCTCTACTACAAGTTCCACCGTGATGTGGGACATGACACAGAGGATTTTTGGGTCCTTTGCAGTTTAGTGGAAAAGCTATTAAAAGAGGGAAAGCTGGAGTACTTGTTTGTAGAAAGGCAGCTAAAAGAGCTGTAGAAGGTCACCCATTTAGGAAGGGGACAAAAAGTTAGGGAGTGACCAAGTGCCCCGAGATGTAATCTAGTCAGATAAGAGAATGAAGAAGAATGTATAGAGGTAGATGGGGTCAACATGTTGGGGAGAATTAACTACATCCATGGTGGGGCCGGAGTAGAGTTCTCTTACAACTGGAGTCTGAGGCAATTAAGGGGAAGAGAAGTAGCTAGCCTCCATATCCTTGGATCCACCACCCCACGGAATGGTAATATTTTAGGAAGAGGATCTTCCAAAGTTCATAAGACCTTTCCATGATGTGGTCGTCATCAAGGCCGTCTTGGGGGACTATGTGGTGGCCAGAATTTAGGTGGACACGGGAAGTTCTGTTAAAGTGCTTTTCAAACCCGCTTATGAAGTCCTGAAGAAGGACAAGCCACTAAAGGCCTATGACGGCCCCCTTTACAATTTTTTAGGGGAGAAGAAGGAAGTTGAAGGAAGTGTGCACCTGATCGTCATCTTTGAAGCATACCTAGACAGGATTCCTTCCTGGTTATCGGTGTTCCTAGCAATTACAATGCAATTTTCAAGAGGCCGATCTTGGAAGACTTTGAGGCCATTGCATCAAATTATCATCAGGTTTTGAAATTCTCGTTAGAGGGGAACAAGTTCTGGGTCAGGAGTGACCCAAATATTGATAGAGAGTGCTACATCTGGTCCGTAAATTCAATAGAGGATTATGTACAACCTCGAGTTGGAGAAGCCCGATTTCCAAGCATGGTAGACGAATTCTTCCCATTTCCCGCTGGAGATGCACAAACCGCGAGTCCAGTGGAGGGATATGTTCTAATGCCCGTCAAGGAGGATTCACTTGCTATCAAGATAAAGGAGTACACCCCGTCTCCAGTCACATGATATAGCAAGGGTCACTCACCAACCTAAGAATGGGAAAATAGCTCGACTTCTACAGTTATACATTCTCTCTCTGCTCTATATAATTATTTCCTTTCCAATTAAGAATTCCGTGTCATTTAATTTAATAAAAGATATGACATTCTCCTCTTAAGATAGGTTTTGCGTCATGCAGGATACACACTCTCTTGGAGTTCTTAGCATTCAAGGAAAAATAGATCCAGGATTAACACCCATACCTAGTTACTTGTACCTGCTAAGACCCCTTCGAAGATATCCGTATGTCATAGAGCATGGGTCCTTAGGCCTTCAACTCTCATACCGGTGTGAGTCATGTCCTCCACCATAGGATCGCGATGACTACCGTCATAAGACACTCTCAATCGGTGTATGCGACAGGTCTGGATGGGTGTACCACCAATTGACCGAGGAGCCTTCAGTATTATCGCCTTTCTACGGAGATCAAGCTCCGATAAAACAAGCACTTATTCCTTCCTTCGTTCTTAAACATTGTGCGTGGACGAGAGCCCTGTGAATGCCTTGGTCATGGATGTAATCTTTAACCTCTGGCAATCAGACCATATGGGGTAGAGGATAACTCCTTCAAAGGAGGATAACACCATGTCTCCCAAGAAAAGTGCCCGACCAACGAGTCACCACGCTTGGCTAAGATCTTTTTGGCAAGTGTCTACTTAACTGATCGTGACACTTCATCAAGAACTGTTCGCTTGATAATTCGCAATGGATCAATACTATAAGAGGGTATTCATCATAGGAAAGCTAAGTTTTCCCTCTTATAGATAGGTGGGAACTCATTACAAGGTCGCTTGATCTTCGCATATCTATATAAGTGGACTCGCATAACAAAGTTTCCTAGGGTCATGTCTAAATGAATTAACATATAACTTAAGACATTCCAAGTGATTCCAGTCAGAATGGATGAATTGTTCAATAATGATTGTCTAAGGAGAGAGTAATGTGTGGCAAAAATAATCAACAGTTTTAGCAAGTAAGTCTCTTGTGAGAAAAAAAATGTTTTGTTTGTAACCAAGACAAAGATTTTAAGAAAAACATTTGGATCTAAGACGACACGTCCTCCGAGATTTGTGAATCCGTTTTCACTTGGCTCACAAAGAGAGCATGATAGTCAACATTGGAAAACCAAGGAGAATCGTCACCTTGGTACATCCCCTGGTATAGCCGGCCTGCTCCCAACTTCGTTCTATCTCTTCCACAAATCTCTTCTCCTGTGAAGGCCTTGGAAAGTTACTTCTCTCAAAATCAAATGATTCTCTTGCTAGCTATCGATAAGACAGGAGGATAAAAGTTCTTTCAAAGCGAAGGAGGGGGAGGGTGTTTATTTCCCTCAGGTTTCCTTTGAATAATGCAAACTGACCCCGCCAGCCCATAGGGACGGCCACCACATTTACGATCTACATCTTTCCAGATCAGAACTGCACCGGACTATACTTAAGAACCTGCAAATGGAATTGGAATCAAAACACTTCCAAGGAGAATGGCTATCGTCTACAGCCTCGGGTTTGTAAAGAAGGATATGACGATCTCCACGTAGTTTGGCGATAGATGGGTAAGAAGGATCTAGTAAAAGCTAAGGACCTTGGCGACCTTCAGAAAAGCAGGGAGGGGTGGGCTTGAAACAAACTTGTAAAAAGGAACGATAAACTCACCCTCATAAAATTAGTTCACCCACTCCTCTCAGGTGGGTGTGTGCGCGGACAGTGTTCTTCCGAGTGGATTCCTAGAAAGAATGACCAACACATCTATATGATCTACGGTTGGGTGCGGGAGCTTGACACTAAGGAAAGACGTAAATCATCGGGACTTAAGCAGGGCAGGAGTTCGCCCCTTTTCTAAGGAAGGTCTGAGAAGATCTTTTAGAAAAAAATCATGGCGGGGTCCTCTATTTATAACCTTGAGGAAAAAATAAAAACAACATGGGATGCATTTGTTTGCATGAAGGCGGGTGCTCAACCTCTTGACAAGCCTGCAATCAAGTCAAGAACCATCCATCGCAAATAGTAATAACCATAAAGCAAATGGTGGGAATTAATTATGACAAAAACTGTATTGATAATGAATTGTTTTTAATAAAATAGAAATTGGCATGAGATATGTGGTCCCATCTATCCGCCCGGGAGTCCAAGTTCAACCTTCAGATCAGCAAAATCTGTTTCTAGCTTGGCAATACGTACCATGATCTAGGCTAAGGCATCCCGCATAAAATGCAAGATTGTATCTTCGGGCGGGGGCGATTAACCTTCAGTCCCGCTTTCTATTCTCTGAAGAAATCAATTAGAGTGATTGCTAGCAGCGGTATTGTCAAGGAGAGACACCCCCTTTGTGGATCGAAGACCTGAAAGTCAATTTAGGGCAGAATTGTTGACCGTATGGGGATGAACAAAGAGCATTTGGCCATCATAGGTCTGTATGCCTCAAGTATACCCTCTGTGCTAATTCCCCGCGTTAGCAAGTAGCCCAAAGATGTGCGTGTGATTACGACTGCTCGATAGGATCTGCAACCACTATGGGAGGAATGATGACTAACCCGCTGGTGCACCGTGGAGGATGAGAGCATCGATAAGCTTTGTCTGTTCTCTTGATGACTTTCCCCAGGTAACTACTTTGGAACATCCCAGTCCCGTACAGACACCCACATGGCCTCTGCTTCCAACTATGTCATCCAACATCGGGCTCTTGTCACAATCTCTTCTAGCATCTTCTTGGCCTCCTCAAAAGTCCGATGAGAGGGTATGCCTTCAGAAGATTCGAATCTCGATCTGCCCTTGGAAGAGGACGCGTTGAAAAATGATGATATCTTTGTCAGCATTTCTTCCCCTGCCATGCTGAAATCTATAGGCCCTTTCACTATGTCAATCCTCACTTTAAGGACTCCCTTGGGAATAGAAGTCTTCAAAGGAATGTCGTTGGTCGACGTCGTCTTTCTAATGGGGTGATCTCTCTTGATCAATACCTTTCGTAGAGAATTGGAATACTCATGCAAAGTGGTGTGTTTCTAGATGGAGGAGGGCCCGAAGATGGGGATTTACCCAGCTCACTGGCCCTCAACAAAAGCTTTTCCAGAAGTTCTTGATTCATGGCGACCATCTTTGCTGAAGATGGATCCAAGACTACAAGAAGAATGATGTTGTGGTCTAACCTTCACTATTTATAGTTCTGCGACACCAGCCCATGGTGGCAGTCTTTACGGCCAACAGTATACTTTTCCAAAGCCCGCACGGTCTGCCAAAAATGTGCATGGATCTTGTTAACCCAAATCCAACATCGACTGTGGAAAGCAACCATGGGGCACGATCAGGGTCAGCAAGCTATTATTTTTAGAGTTCGTCAACCTCTATGACGGGCATCATAGAGGTCTCGCTGGCATCGTCGGGAGCTTGTCAATATTTAGCAAGGATTGGTAGCTCGTAGCCATCAGGCGACCTATCATGTTGTTGTGCGTGCGGGCAATTCAACTTGATTGCGTATACTCCTCCTTCTTTAGATTCAGCTCAGGAATCCCCATGCGGATATGTTCGACCTCTCCTTTAGTGTTTGTCACCCGACTCTTCATGTTCCATAGATGTCTATGCATTTATTATCGTAATTTATAAGGCATTGAATGCCTGTTGGTTTGTTTATCGTCCACGCCTCTAACCCTCTAGTCTAAAAGGGGGACCAAGGGGTTTGGGGCGACACGCCAAACTTAGCCCATGACCTGCCCAGTAGTAGGTGCAATCACAAAGCTCCAGTCTTTTCTCTCAGTCTTTATTTTTGCACTCACCCCATAGGTGGCCGCACTACATTATAATACTTTCTTAAGATAAATAAATTGAGGCCCTTTATCATAGGGGTATTCATCACGGTAGGTCCAATCGGGTGTAAGCGGTTGAAAGAGGCCTCCTTTCTCGTTCTTTAAGCGATCCGTAGTAACAAGTCACTTGCAAACTAATTTCTCTCCTCTGTCGAACATTATACCCCAGAATAACGCTCAGGGAGTTGGTGACACTTTTTGGTTTTAACAAGATGAATACCTGCATAAATTCATCAACCATAGTTATTGTGCGGGGACTATGTTAGCAGATGGGTAGACTAAAGTCAGCAAGTTCTACAAAGTTCGACGAGATGATTTACAACTATTACTGGTGGGGTCGATATTACTTGGCTTCCAGGACTTAGTAAATTTAGTTAGATCTTTGGAGATTGAATTGAACAGTGTCCAACAAAAGAAAGACTTAGAAGCCAATGAGTCGAAGTTCAAATTGTTGACTTCTACAAAGTCTGAATACCGAAGGTTTAAGAAGAAGGCTATGTTTTTGAAACCAACTTCCTCTTCTATTTCAGGTGCGATGACTATGCAAGCTTTTATTATTTGCTATACTTGTGGCAATTAAGAACACATAGCCTAAGAGTGTTGATGAGTCAGATATTCATAAGGATTTTCAGACACATCTGGGCTCAATTTCATGCACACGCACCTCACATTTGTCTCAATATTTCTTTTATTTCACTTGATCTGTATTTTTACATGAAGTGCACTGATGCATAAAATTACGATTAATAATATCTCAAAATTCTACAAATTAAACACAAGAGCACTTATCATTCATAGTATAAGATATTTTAAAATAAAATATCAACTGTCGTATTTTTCCGGGCTTGTTGATTACTTTTACTCACGCAAATTAATATTAATTTATCAGAATATAAAAAGAGTGATTTGATTAAACTATTGAAAGAAAATGAAATAAAATATAACACATGATCTAGAATTCCTTTAGATTAAAATAAACTTTTATGAAATAATTAGATACAAGCTTCAAGTTACTTACTTCGACCGTGGAGGTTCCAAAAATACGAAAGCACCACTCTTGAGGATACACTCCCAACTAAACTTAGGTTGATCGATTAAGACCCCTCGGCCAGTTGAAACTCCTAATCTTGCTTTAGGCGGTGAACCCAACTATTGGATTTCTCTCCAACCCTAAAGATTTATGTCATCCTCTCTCGAGGAGTGCATGCAAAACCTTTAATATTTGAGTGATCTCCTCGTATCCATAACCTCTCTGTAAAATCTAGGATACAGATCTAGGATAAAAAACTTATTCAAGTCATTTGAATTCAACACTGTAATGCCCCAAAATCATGAAAATGGGAAGGATTTTGTTTCTGGAAGTTACCGTCAAGCAGTAGTGTTAACGTCCGTGGTATCCAGATGAAATAATTAAACCTTCATTTCAGGTGGGTACCCTGTATCGGTAGAAAGATAACGCGCGACGATACCACTCGACGCACTTGAAGCACTCGGTGCACTCGAAGCATGTGATGAAGCGTTGAGAACCTACCGTAGGGCGGTAGTGATCTATCGCGTGATGGTAGCTAGCCACATGTCAATAAGGCTGAAGCGGTTTTGAGCGATAGAGAGATGTCGATTGATCTAAGCGGTCACTGCCTATTATAATGCGGGGCGGTAGCAGAAACCACGTGGCAGTAGATTCCTGATAAAGGCTATGGATGAGATTTTTTTCCCATTTTCTCATTCACACACACACTCTCTCTCTCTCTTTCTCTTAATTCTGGAGGAAGGAGAAGGGAAAAGTAAGGAAGCAAGAGCAAGGGTGTTCTATCCCTGTAGAGGAGACGTTCATGTGATTGAATTCTCCAGTCGAAGCCAGATCTACAGAAAAGCAGCTATGGTGATCAGTTCTATCTGGATCAAGGGCAAGAGAATGGCTCCTAAGAGATCAATGAGGGTAATGACTTTCTCCTTGGACAAGTGAAGTCCTCAATATGCATACGTGCATGGAACCCCTCACAAAAAGGTGAAGAATAGGGTGGTTTCTAGCAGGTTGATCTTTGTGATCCCTAGAAGAAATTGTATATAGAATATAAAATCGAAGTACAAAATAGGCATGCTATGTGAAACCCATCTGGATAGGTTGGTCTGGATTGGTTATGAATTGTTTTGCATGCCATAGAATACTCCGTAGATAAACGTGTAAAATCCAGAGTCATGGGGTGTATAGGATGCTATAGTGGTAGTACTGGAGATGATCTTTAGGAAAACACCAAAAAATGAGGAAGAAATGACTTCTATCACCTACCGCGCGGCTGTAGTGCTACCGCCAGCGATAGCTCCCAGTGAGCTTGGTTTGTGAGCCCTATCTCTTGGTGTCCTGGGGGCTATTGTTTGAAGCTCTTGAGGCTGGTGTGCCCAGCTATTATGGCTGTGAGATCCATTGTTGGGATCCTTGTGAGCTCAGGTCCTAGGGACAATGTGGGCGGAAACTGAAGCTGAGAGCCCGAAGATCCCTGCTATTGAGGCCATGCGAGCCATTGATTATGTTGATTGTGAGCTCAGGTCCTGGGGACAATGTAGGAGGATATTGAAGGTGATGATCCTAAAGTGCCTAGCTAAAAAGGACAAAGAGCCGAACGGGCAAGGGTAGGCTGACCCGCGTCATGTAGTGATGCTTGATTGCTTCAGCTTTCGTCAATGAAATGGAGATTTGAGTAATGGGATTTGGCTGAACTATACCTGCATTATATCATTCCTGGATAGATCGCCTAAGATAACTGGCTTTCATCGTTGGCATAATGAGAGTCTTAGGACCCTGGCTGGAAAGACTAGAATACTCAAGTGAACCATCAAGTCTGGGACTGTGGATGGTGGTGGGATCTGGAGAAGTCTTGTATACCAAGATTGTGCCCTAAGTGCATGGGGCATGTGGCTGATCGAGCCTACGTCTGTGGCGCATGGTGTTAAAAGCACATATTTTTTGCCAAAAGCTATATATGATGTTACTTCTAGGGAAGGAGAACCGTTGCCCTAAGTAAGGGGTGGGGTCGTTATAATTTGGTCAGCTAATGCTGACCATTACTTTTTTGCCACATTTTGGTGGGTCGTGCTATACAAGTGATGGAGAGCCAAGTGGAAAGTAGCAGACTTAAGTGCCTTATGCTGCGATGGCTGGCCCTTGAAGGCCCAAAGGCGAACATTTACTATTTTTATGTGTGGCATCCCTGCGCGCCGATGTATGAAGACATATTTTGTAAAGGAAACCGTTATAAGGCCTTAAGGCCAAAACATGTTATATATTTAATATATAATTTCTATGTGTATAGTGGACATTCCTGGTATATAGGTTCTACAAAAAAATGGCTTCCATTAGAATGCACTCTAAGTTAGGATGCGTTTAAGATGGTATGGTTTCAATGAGTAACTCCGCTGAATGTCCGTGGAATATGGCATGGGGCCCCGACCGAACCTTCTATTATATGCTACATTGATGTATGTTGGTGTTACAATTTGGTATCAGATTCGTGTGTCGATCCTTCTTATTCAAATTCTTTTTCGAATTCTTTTAAGGGGTGGTGAGCACGAGTATGTGTGCTACCATTATAACAGGAATGAACCCATGAATGCCCACTTAGGAATAAAAATACACATGTTTGAGGAACCTGCGTGTTCCTATAATTACTTTTTCCAATAGTATTAGTTGCTTAATCGTGTATTTCACATTTATCGGCAACTAGGAGTGGTGCGGGGCAGCATGAACCCATGCGCTCAGCGGCAAGTTGTGCACCAACTGAGGTGTCAACACCTCCACCTTTTGCAGAAATGATATGTATTGTTGTTCAAGCCATGTTCGCATTAATTATTGTGCAACAAGGAGTGCGAGTACAACCTCCTAGCCCTGTGGTGGTCTAAGAACCGGTTGGCGTAGTTGAGTATGTGGCAGAGAGATAAGTTGCAATTGAGCGAGTGGCCGCAAGGCGAGTGACGGAAAAGAAATTGAAACACGTGATGAGATTCAATCCTCATTTGTTTGAGGGTACTGGAACCCCAACACAAGCTAAAGAATGGCTCTCAAGAATAACAAGAACCATGAAAACAACGGAAATGGAGGAATGGAAAAAATTCACTATAGCTACCTTCTTGTTAGAGGGAGAGGTGAGGCTATGGTGGGATGAGTTGGTGCTGCACCAGTTTGCTAGTCAGCCATTGATTGAGATCTCGATGAAGGAATTCTCGAGATTCTTTCTTGCAAGATACATTCCATCTACATAGTGGATTGCAATGGAAAATCAGTTCCAAAGGTTAACTCAAGGCGAGAGTTCTGTGGATGACTACTTGCACGAGTTTACGAGGTTGGAACATTATGCAGGCTTTGTGTTTGTTTATGAGGAATGAAAGACAAATTGATATTACGAAGGACTGCGAGATTACTTGTGTTCTTTTTTCAGGACAAATGACGCAAGGTTTTCTGACCTTGGTCAATACAACCCGTTCTTTAGAACAAGATATGAAGAGCGTGCAGCGTTGACTTGGTGTAAAGAAGTCAAATTTTAAGGTGCCGCATTCTTCAAAATCTTAGTGCCGAAAGAGGTGGAGAACGAAAGCTAGGTCTTTGGGACCAGCTTCTTCTAGTACGCATGAAGTGACGACAAGAAGAGGTCCACTCACTTGTTATACATGTGGCAAGGTAGGACACATGGCCTGAGATTATCGGAGTGGCCCTCCAAAGAAGGTGAAAAAGACACGTGCGACATATACTAAAAAAGGAAAGATAGTGGTTGAATCGACTATATCCCAAGCGCAGCCCCGAGTGTATAATCTTGGCCAATAGGAGGCTATTAAACAAAGTGTGGTCATAACAGGTATGAGTTAAGATACCTTTTTTATTGCTTTATATTCTTGGTAACTTGTGTGTTGCTTGTGTATAAATTTGTTTGTATTAGGCTTTGTCCTGATATCAGATTATCTGGCGAGAGAACTGTTCGATACAGGAGCTTATCATTCTTTTCTATCTAAAGACTTCGTAGTTTGTTTCAGAGTTCCTTCATTTGTATCGATAGATTGTGTGAATGTGATGCTGCTTAATGAGTACGTCATGCGTACGGATAAAGCTTGTTGTGTTAAGATGCGGATAGGAAGACATGATTTTCGCTTGGATTCATATGTGCTGCTCATATCTTAGTTTGATGTAATCTTTGGTATGGACTGGCTCTCAGAGCAGTGTGTCTATACCTATTGCAACTCTAAGGAAGTTATACTAGGGCAAAGCACCAAACGCGAGACTAAGTTTGCGGGTATACACAGATCGAGAAAGATGTTGACGTCGCTCGAAAAGTAGTCAAGGCAGTTCGGAAGGGCGCAAATTTTTTTTCACACAATTGGAGTCTATAGAGCTGAAGCCCAGCTTGAGTGATGTTCTTATTATATCGAAGTTTGCAGATGTGTTTCCTAAAGATATCCTCGGGATTCAACCCCAGCGAGAGTTCAAATTCACGATTGAGAGTGCTAGGTGCAAAACCTGTGTCACGCTCATCGTACCGAGTGGCACTAAAGGAAATGGCAGAACTGAAAGTTCAATTACAAAAATTGCTAGAGCAAGGCTATATATGTCCGAATATTTCACCGTAGAGTGCACCGGTTATCTTTGTGAAGAATAAGGACGAAAGCTTGTTTCTATGCATTGATTATCGTGAACAGAACAAGCTGACAGAAAAGAACAAGTATCTGATTCCGCGAATCGATGATTTTTATCAGCTCGTGGGTTCGACTGTTTATTCAAAGTTGGATTTGTTGTTCGGCTACTGGAAGTTGAGAATTCGGGAAAGTGATATTCTCAAGATAGCATTTGGTACATGTTATGGGCATTATGAGTTTCCAGTGATGCCTTTTGGGCTCACTAATGCGCCATCTGTGTTTATGGATTTGATGCAAAAGATCTTCAGAGAGTATTTGTACATATTCGTGATTGTCTTTATTGACGACATATTTGTATAATCTCAGTCGGAAGAGGATCATGCAAATCATTTAAGATTGGTTTTGCATACCTTGAGGAGAAACCGTTTATTTGCCAAGTTCTCTAAATGTGAGTTTTGGCTATCTTCAGTGGCTTTTCTTGGTAATGTCGTAAGTGGAGAGGGTATTGCTGGTGATCTGGCAAATATTGCTACTATACGAGAGTGGCCTATACTTACATCGGTATCAGAAGTAAGGAGTTTCCTAGGACTTGTCTGCTATTATATTCTCTTCGTAGAGAGCTTTTCAAGTATTATTTTACCTCTCACGACATTGACAAGGAAGAATCTGAAGTTTGTTTGGATGCCAGAGTGCGCACGAGATTTCAAGAGTTGAAGATTCGTCTAACTGTGGTACCTGTGTTGTGTTCTCCTTGTATTACAGACGGTTATGAGATTTGTAGTGATGCTTCAGGGAGCTGCTTAGGCTGCGTTCTTCTAACGTTTGTAAAGGTTATAGATTATGACTCTCGCCAGTTGAAAGTGCACAAGCGATACTATCCAGTTCACGACTTGGAGTTGGCGGCTGTTATTTTTACACTTAAGTTGTGGCGTCACTACTTGTATGGCGTGAAAGTTGACATATTAACGGACCATAAGAGACTTAAATATTTAATAGATTAGAAGGATCTGAATATGCGACAATAGAGGTGGATGGAATTCCTCGGGAACTACACATTTAAGATACATTACACTCCCGGGAAGGGAAACGTGGACGCAGATGCCTTGATTTGTAGGACTCCAGTACAGGCAAGTTGGCTATAGATGAATGAGGAGCGTCTGATCCAAGAGTTAGAGGCCTTAGATATTTCTTGTGTTGATAAGAACGTAACTGTAAAAGCGTGCTTGAACTGGACTGAGGTGCAATATGACCTCACTGACATGATTTGTCGAGCGATGGAACTCAATGAGAGTATGAAGCGCTATACAGCAGATGGGTCAAATTCCTAATTCTCCTTGGATGATGTCCTTTTGAGAAAGGACGGTCCTTTGTGAGTCCCAAATGTGGGTACATTGTGGGAGGAGTTGATGTATGAGGCACACTTTACTAAATACTCAATACACTCAGGGAGCACAAAAATTTAAAAGGACATGAAAAATATGTTCTGGTGCATGGGTTTAAAGAAAGACATAGCTCTTTACGTGGCAAAGTGTCATACTTGTGCCTCAGTAAAAGCTGAATGTCAGAAAACTTGTGGTTTCCTTAAGTCGTTGCCAATTCTAGTGTGGAAGTTCGATGACATATCTATGGATTTCGTGAATAGATTGCCGAGATCACAGAGCGGGAGCGATGCCGTGTGGGAGATCATTGACCGGTTGACAAAGGTATCGCACTTTATACCGAATAAGAAGGATGATTCAGTTGAGAAATTGGCTAAGTTGTATATTGACAACATAGTACGTTTGCACGGTGTGCCCCGTAGCATCGTTAATGATCGAGACAGGCGCGTTACTTCGAATGATTGGAGGCTAATCCACGATTTGTTGGGTACAAAACTGAAGTTCAGTACGACCTTTCATTTTCTGACGGATGGTCAGACTGAGAGGACAAACAGGATAATAGAGGATATGCTCCATATATCCGCCTTGGATTTCGGGAAGAGGTGCGAGGACAATCTCTATATGATCGAGTTCGCCTATAATAATAGCTTTCAAGATAGTATTCAGATGGCGCCTTTCAAAGCTTTATACGGTAGGAAGTGTCGTACTCCTTTAGCTTAGGCAGAAAAGGGCGAATCATAGCTATATAAGCGTAAAGAGGTCAAAGATGCAAATTTTACTATACGCATTATTCGAGAGCTATTGTTGGTGGGTCAGGATAGGGAAGAGAAGTACTATAATGTCAAGCATCGAAACGTGGAGTATGTAGTTGCCAATTGGGTCTACCTCAAGATTAAACCGTTCAAGGGCGCATTAAGGATCTAACACTGGAAAAAGTTGAGTCTGAGATACCTTGGACCATTTGAAATCATTAAGCGAATTTGAGAAGGTGCCTATCGGCTGAAGCTTTCTACAGAACTCAGTATTTTACACGATGTGTTTCACATATCGGTACTGCGGAAGGCTGTGCGATAGCCTACACAAGTGGTTGTTGTGAAGCAAATTTCGGTCGATAGTGGGTTGACAATGAAGGTCAAGCCCATTTGTATCGAGGACACGAAGATAAAGCGACTACAAAGCAAAGAGATTCAAATGTCAAAGTCCTTTGGGACAACTGTGGACGTGAGGAGCTGTCATGGGAGCGCGTGCAGACCATGCAAGAAGTGTTCCCTGAGCTATTTTGTTGAGGTACATTTAATATGATTTGTACTTCTTTGTTATTTTTGGCTCAATTTGGATTTCGGGACAAAATCTTGTAAAGGAGGGGAGAATTGTAATGCCCCAAAAATCCTAAAAATGGGAAGGAGTTGGTTTCTGGAAGTTACCACCAGGCGGTTGTGTTAACGCTGGTCGTATCCAAATGAAATAATTCAACCTTCATTTCAGGTAGGTGTCGTGTGGCGGTTGAAAGGTAACACGCAGCGATACCACTCGACGCACTCGACACACTCGGTGAACTCGACGCACGCAATGAAGCATTGAGAGCTTATTACAAGGAGGTAGGGATCTATCGAACGGTGGTTTTTGTCCACGTGTCAGTAAAGCTGAAGTAGTTTTGAGCAGAGAGCGATGCCGATTAAGCTAAGTGTCCACCACCTATAAAACTGCATGGCAGTAGCAGATATCGTGCGGTGGAAGCCTCCTAATAAAGGCTATGGATGAGATTATTTTCTCATTTACTCATTCATGCACACTCTCTCTCTCTCTTGATTCTAGAGGAAGGAGAAGGGAAAGTCCAGGAAGTAATAGCAAGGGTGTTCTATCCCTATAGAGGATACGTTCGTGTGATTAAATTCACTAGTCGAAGCCAGATCCGTAGAAAAGAAACTATGGTGATCAGTTCTATCTTGATCAAGGGAAAGATAATGGCTCCTAAGTGATCAACGAGGGTAATGACTTTTTCCTTGGACAAGTGAAGTCCTCAATTTGCATACGTGCATGGAACCCCTAACCAAAAGTTGAAGAAAAGGGTGGTTTCTAGCGGGTAGATCGTTTTGATCCCCGGAAGAAATTGCATTTAGAATCTGGAATCGAAGTACGGAATAGGCATGCTATGTGAAGCCCATCTGGACATGTTGGTTTGGATTGGTGATGAATTTTTTGCATGGCAGAGAAGAGTCTATGGATAAAAATGTAAAATCTGGGGTCATAGGGTGTGCAGGATGGTGCAGTGATAGTATTGGCGATGATCTCTAAGAAAACACCAAAAAATAGGGAAGAAATGACTTCTATCTTGTACCGCGCAGCGATAGTGCTTCCACCAACAATAGCTCCAAGTGAGCTATGTTTGTGAGGCCTGTCTCTTAGAGCCCTTGGGGCCATTTTTTGAAGTTGTTGAGCCTAGTGTGCCAAACTATTATGGTCGTCAGAGCCATTGATGGGATCCTTGTGAGCTCAGGTCCTAGGGAAAATGTGGGCACAAAGTGAAGCTGAGAGCCCGAAGATCCCAGTTATTGAGGCCAGGAGAGACATTGTTTAATTTGATTATGAGCGTAGGTCCTGGGGACAATGTGGGCGACAATTGAAGCTGTTGAGCCTAAAGTCCCCAGCTTAAAAGTCCAAAGAGCTGAATGAGCATGGGGATGCTGACCCGCATCTTGTCATGAGAGTTGATTGCTTCGGCTTTCGTCAATGACATGGTGATTTGAGCAATGGCATTTGGCTAAACTGTAGCTGTATTATGTCATTCCTGGCGAGATCACCTGAGGTAACTACTTTTGTATTTGGCATAAAGAGAGTCTTAGGCCCCTGTCCGGAAAGATTAGAATACTCAAGTGATCCATCAAGTCTGGGACTATAGATGGTGGGATCCGGAGAAGTCCAATATACCAAGAATGTGCCCTGAATGCATGGGACGTGTGGCAGATCGAGCCAACGTTCGTTACGTATGGTGCTTAATTTCACATATTTGTTGCCAAAAGATATATATGTTGTTGCTTGTTAGGACGGAGAACCCTCACCCCGAGTAAGGGGTGGGGTCATTATAATTTAATCAGCTAATGTTCACCGTTGCTTTTTGCCACATTTTTGTGGGCAATGCTATCCAGGTGCTGGAGAGCCAAGTGGAAAATAGCGGACTAAAGTCCCTTATGCTACGATTGGCAGGCCCTTTGAGGCCCAAAGGCGAACGTTTACTCTTTTCATGTATGGCCATCCTGCGCGTCGATGTATGAAGACATGTTTTGTAAAGAAAACATTTGTAAGGCCTTATGGCCAAAACATGTTGTGTATTTAATATATCATTTCTATGTGTATAGTGGACATTCCTCGTATATGGGTTCTACAATAATGAACAGCTTCCATTAGAATGCACTCTGAGTTAGGATGCGTATAAGATGGTATGGTTTCAATGAGTAACTCCACTGACTGTCTGTGTGATATAGCGTGGGGACCTGACCGGGCCTTCTATTATATGCTACGTTGATGGATGAGGGTGTAACATACGCAACTATATTCAAAGATTAATCTAAGTGAAAAATATAAAGCATGATAATTTGAGAAATATAAATAAGTTTATTTCATCCAAAGTTAATCATGATCAAGTGCTAAATGAAGATTAGCTACTCAACTTGATAATGGAATTACACCAGAAAGAAATGAAAGACATGATTGCATAAATAAAAGAGGACTTGAATTTAAAATAAATAAAGCTAAAACTACTCTATGAAATGGAAATTATAGAAAGAAATGCGAAAATACTAAGAACTAAACTCCCAAATCTTCCTCCCTAGCTTCTGGTATTATTTGGAATTTATAGTGAACTTTTCCAGGTGAGTCAAGCCCCTAGGTAACATCCATGACCTAGGGCGTGTAAGGTACGAAACCACCATCTTGAAAGCCCGAGAACGTTGGGGAAAAATTGCCAATATCTACAAATTTGTGAGTCGCGCCCCTAGGTCACCACCGTGACCTAGGGTGTGTCTTGACTATTTTTGGAAATGGCAGGATAATTATATGGAGGTATTTAATCTGGAGGTTGTAGAAGAGGTCACCCCCATAGGTTACGTCTGTGACCTAGGGCGTATAAGCTTGGAATGGCTTGCGGTGGAAACTGACTTCTTTATGGCTGAGTCACTTCCCTTAGCTGGCTGTCATACCTATGGGTCTTTCCCATGACTTGAAGGTCACGCCCATAATATAGGGCATGTAACTTTAATTTTATGTGGGGGAATTCACGCCTATATTTGGTGTCATGCCCCATGTCATGCCCAGACTTGGGGGCATGTAAGCTGAATTGACGTGGAAATTGCTCTAAAAGAAGGAACGGTTCGTGATATAGGTCACACCCCCTTATCATGCCTGTGACCTATAGGTCACACCCATGACTAGGTATGTACTCATGATTTTTCCAGTTTTTCTCAGATTCTACTTATTAACCCCGAATCCGCGACTAGTTCTCATAGCTTTCAAGAACGGGCGGCCTGTATTTTCTAGCTGCCATTCACAGCAAGACGGCTAGTTATCAGAGAAGATGCGCAGTCTCCATGTCAGGCCGTTGTCAGTGTCGGCCCAGCTCTACGTGAAGTCCCAGGGCCCAACCGGTCAACTCGCAAGGAGGAATCCGCTAGGCCACGCAGTTTCCCTCCTTTCTCCCTTTTTATTCATTTGTTTCCCCTCACCTCTACCCGATTCTCCTGTACCCCGGGCAGCCGATAACTTTAGACCTGCCCGTTTGGGCAGGACCCTGAGCCTATAAATAGGGGGAGGTAGTGCTCCCCAAAGCACACTGACTCGAATCCAGGAGCTCGCTTGTTAAGAGCTGCGGTATCGAGCCTAGTGCCTTGCGGCGTGCTGTCCGGTCGGCTTTCCTTTTTCTCTTTTCTTTCCTCTCAAAGTGTAACTTCTTCATTTTTAATTAAAGATAAGCACGCCGCGGGAGAGGCATTCATGCTGCGGCGGGCGAAGTGTGGTGTCGCCGCTTCTTGCGGCTTGCTCGTGTTTCTTCTCTAACAGCTAGTAACCGACTACTCGGCATTCTCTCCTCTTTTTCTCTGCATCCCCTGTGAGATTTCGAACAGTTAACTAGAGGGCACATTTCATGCATCAACATTAACACGCGACCTTTAGATATCGAGTAGTCGATGAAATCAGCAGACTAATAGCGTCAGACCGTTCAAGCCGCTAGGACTCGGCAGCTAGTCACGCAAATCGTGGCAGCGCCGGTTATGGCTTTCAACACGGCACCAGCCTACCACTCTACCCGCCGATCTCCCCACCGGCTTGTCCTAACATCTAACCGCGGTTTCTAAGTACTATGGTTGTTTTCTCCTGTTCAAAATGGATTTTGTGAAAGAACCAGGTGACTCAAATTTCTTATCTGCTATTACGGATCTCTCAGAGAGACAAGGTGGTTCTCATACTGATTGGGTGCTTGACAGTAATAATGTGTTTTCTGCAAAAGAGACCTTCAACCCTCCTTGTGAAAGTCGCAAACCAAGCATGACCTCTTATTATAATCAAGGTCATGAAAGCCAAGAGCCCCCTTTTAAAGAAGAAGAAGTCCCTTCTCCATTCATTGACCGAATTCGTTGGGTTACTATCGCTGACGATTTTAGAGTACCTCATCTGCCAAAATAATCTGGATTTAATGATCCAGTTTCTCATCTACAAGCTTTTGAATCAGCTATTTTGCTAAGAAAAGTGTCAGACTGAATCAAATGTAAACTTCTCATTATATCTTTTGTCGACCTTGCTAGAGAATGGTTCTATAGTCTACCATCTCGGTCAATCACCAGCTTTAAAGATCTTCGAAGGCAATTCCTTTCAAGGTTTACTACCTAAAAGAGTGTAAAATTGACGTAGGAGCTCTCTTCCGAATCAAGCAGGGGGATGATGAGTCTAATCCTGACTTCGTCGATCGATTCCAAATGGAAACTATGGATATTGTTAACGTTCGTCAAGATTATTACCGATGTGCTTTTGTGAACGGACTTCGAGAAGGTCCTCTAAAGTTTGAGCTCACTATAAAGGACCCCCAAACTTATGGAGATCTTATTGAAATTGTTAACAAGTTCATAATAGGTGAAGAAGAAAACAAAGACTACATCTCGTTTTTGAATCAGAAGGTTAAGCAGCCCCGGGAGAATTCTTGTGATCAACAGCTTTGTTCCTCGCAAAATATTTCATAATTCAAAAGTTATGAGTCTCCTCCTCTCCCTCAGAATAGGCATGCAAAGTCTCATCAGCAGAATGAGTCATCTGAGTTTGCAAAAGCACATCCTATCATATCTTTTGATCCTAAAACTCTAAAGAATGAAAAATGTTTGATATCTATGTTAAATTTAAAAT
This sequence comes from Platanthera zijinensis, assembly GCA_039513925.1. Taxonomy (NCBI): domain Eukaryota; kingdom Viridiplantae; phylum Streptophyta; class Magnoliopsida; order Asparagales; family Orchidaceae; genus Platanthera; species Platanthera zijinensis. Next base: position 126,496,484 of record CM077080.1, read on the forward strand.
TCCTATGGAAGATCTCCAGACAGTTCTTCAAAGAATGCCAGAGTTCAAAAAGCCTCGATGCATGAAATCTAAGATTAAATATAAGCATGAGGAACTTTTCTGCAAATATCATAAAGATATTAGTCATCTAGCGGAAGATTGCATGGCTCTTTGGAAGTTAGCAGATCAATTTGCAAGAGCTAGGAAATTACAAGATTATGTCATTCAGTAACCCTCCAGCACATTCTTCTCTAATAAAGTTAATGGTGCATGCAAAGACTTGGTTTTCTCAATAATAAGAGTGTTTAATATTGGAATAATAATGGAGCGAGATCACCCAGCAATTGGCAGTAATGTGGTTCGATCAAGTTCCAAGTATATATCCTTTTGTTACATCCTTAAATACAAACAAGCATTCTACATGCCATCTGAATCTTATTTTTTAGCTTTGCTTTTAATACTAACATATACACGTATGGATGCAAAATGCATTTAAATTCTTAAGCCCTCCACATCCCGCATTACATCAGTCGCATATCTATAGTGACAATCCCGCTTGACATCAGTCGCAACATTACGTACTTATCCCGCTCGACATTTGTCGCAGATATTACGTACATATCCCGCTCAACATCAATCGTAGGTATTACGTACTTGTCCCACTCGACATCGGTCGCAGATATTAAGAATTTTTATCCTGCCTGACATCAGTCACGGATATTAAATGTTAGCCCCTATTATATGGTCTTTGTATGGAAAGCAATGTCTCGCGCACCTACCCGTATGGACACATAAGTCTGTGGCTCCTCCTTTTCTTTATAGGTTAGCATGAGCTAATCCGCCATCTTACGGTCTTATGTAGCGGCCTGATCTAGCCTATTTCTACTATTCAGCTAACAAGCTGCGTGGTTATTCATTCTGGTTTGTCTTATTTGGCTTATAGAGGCCTGCTTACCAGTTTATTATTAATATACTCAGGAATCTGACCGACTTAATTCAGTCAATAAATTCTTGGCCTAAGTCCTCCGACTTAAGGTATTAATTCTAATCAACCTGCGACTTGCCACTTCAAAGATATTATGAGTTTGGCCTCTATTATCGGACGAACTATTTGTCAGTTAGGCATGCAGAAGTATCTCTGGTCACCGTCTTGAATGCTTATATCAGAAGCCGCAGGTTATTTATCTCCACCCTCAAGTGTAAACTCTCATATTGGAAACGCGGTCTACATCTGTGTTCGAAAAAGCCACAACAAAGAGTCGTCGATCATCATTAAAGATTTTAAGCGGTTAAAGATCTTGGCCGCGTAGCTTAATGTTTGGTTTATATTTTCAAGTAAGCTGCAGGAATTTTTCTCTTCCTCGCAGATAACTTAATTGAAGTCACATAACTCAAAATTTCCGGTATTTAGTATGACCTCAGATCGATTTACATAATAATTATTTATTAAATCGGAAGAAATGCTGAGACCGTTCGGACTAATACAAGTAAGAAAAAATGACAAAAATAGAAAAATGACATCAAAGGTAAAGTGTTCTTTCATTTCCTTTTCAAAAAAAAAGATTACAAAAATCAAACTGTGCGGTTAACATAAACAAATCGCCGGTTTCCAAAAGATTCAAAAAATACAAGTTAGAATTCATAATTTGCTCATCGCCCGACTTGAGCTTCTTAGCCGTAGTGGTACTTAAGTCACTGCCACAATCAACGTCGATTTTAGATTGCGAGTAACCACTGTTGCTGGCTGAAGAGCTGCTCGATCCACCAGAACTCACGGGATCAGTCTGCGCGGTCTCCGAAGCTTGACCACCTGTCTCGAAGGTGGTGCTTTCACTCCGGCTTTTTGGGCTGTCAGATCCCTCGTTGTCTTCCTCCTCGTCTTCGCCCTCACCTTCCCCGACCTTATCCTTACTCTTAACCGATCGATATACAGAGGCCACCTTTTCTTTCAAGGAAGGGAATAGGTCGAGGAAGGTGAAGTCGGTAAATCCTTCGGCGAAGCCGCCGATATCTCGGAGGAAGTTAAGCGCTCTGTCAATCCCTTGGACACCTTGCGGGAAGACATTGTCCTGGAAGACCGGGTTTGTTGGATCATACATCCCCTATAAGAGAAGTGAAAGGATAGACCGAGCGGTTTCTGAATTATAACCGCAAGAACATCAGTTGATAACTTACCGATTGCTTCTCCTTTAATTGATTTATTTCTTCTTCTTTCTCATCCAGTTGCCGCTCCAAGTCGCTTCTGTCTTTTACTAACTACTTGTAGACCAGGCACATGTAGTGGCTAGTCACGAAGCTTCTCTCCCTTACCTATGCGGCTAACCGCGGCAAGTCTTCTTCAGGCACCCTGCGAATTACTTTCAGGTTGCGCTTTCCATACAGCGCCGCGCCAGCTATGTTTGCATGACGACTAACTTTATCCCTCCCCCAGTAAGGGAGGGAGGTGGAAACTTTGATGGAGTCACCGTACGGACTCCACTACTTGGTCGGGTTACCAAAGAGGTCCTTCAGGCCGCTACCCATTCCATGTAGCGTGAACTCGCTGGAGGAGGCCGATTCCTCTTCCCACTCAGTCCTCTTCGGCCTGACTCACATGGCTCATTTCTCCCTTTGAGTAAGGGTTAAACTACCTAGAATCAGTAGTTTGTTCAGCGGGACCGCCACAGCAGCTGCACGACCAAAGCAAGAAGTCAGTTCATAAGCAGCGCTGCTAACGGAATAGTTCGGTCAGGTTAATACTTACTATCTTCTGCTTTAACGCCCTCCAAGGATGGGAGCAGTGGGATGTAGTGATTAACATCAAGCCGCTCTCCCTTGAAGAAGTTATGTATCTCCTTCTCTAAGCCTTCCAGCCCATTGCTGCCAAAGGCGGATTCATCGCGGACTTACGGGTTGATCGGCAGAAGTCCAAGATTTCCTTCGAAAATAAGATATCTCTCTGACCAGCTCAGGATCTGGTTTGCCAAGTTGACGACCTTCAGCCCCCTGTAGCCGAAGTACAGATGGTCGCAGAAATTTTTTGTCCCGGAGTCCGGAATAGACCGGGCGGAGAAGCGTTCCCGGAACAGCTTTGTGGAGTACTGGACTCTTTCCGACCTTAGATAAGATATGAAGCTGAAGGTGGCAGTAATGGAATTCAGCGGCAACTGTTCGGGCACAACCCTATAATGATCGAAAATCGCTACGGCTTCCATCAAGATGGGTATGCGGAAGCCGCTATCGAATTGATCAATGGGGATAGAGATTTGGTTGGCAGCAGAGGTGTTAATCCGCTCATGGGGGAGGGGAAGCCGTACGAGTAGCGGGCTACCCTGCATATACTTCTCTATAAATACGTCCATCTCGGCTTGAGAAAGCAGGCATTCTTTGTGGTCTGTCGAATGAAAGGCGGAAGCCGCATCTGTCCTAATAGCAGTCACCTTGTTAGACCGCATCAACTTCGCCTTAGCCCTCATCTTGATTTTTTGTGCAGAAGTCTCCGGAGTCATCTCTATTTATAGAAATCCTGGGAAGCTACAGTGATCGATGTCAAATCGCGGTTAGATATCAAGCCGTGCGGCCTCAACCTGCAAATTATAAAGATTAACAATGCAGTCAAACCACAGTCCAGTTCGGCCGTTCGCGCGGCCAAGTTCCTACACTTGGAAAATTTTTGAAGCAGAACAAATATGATGACTATGATTTATAAACCGCACAAAGCCGTAGGCAATTTGTAGAAGCATAAAACAAATATATAACAGTTGTTTACAGCAACAAAATTGTCCAACATCAACAGTTAATAATTATTACAAAGCCAAATGAAAATGTTCAAGCTTGTTTGTCACCGCTCTCAGGACCTTCTCTCCCAATCCACGCGACTTGGTCTCTTGTCTATACTAGCTGGACATAAACTTGACTAACGAGGTTATGGATTGAATGAAGAGTCCAGTTAAATCGCGAGGTATCGTGCTCCGCGCGTGCAAATGGAACCATCGGTAGAGCGCGACACTCTAGGTCTCCAGATGCAGCGACCTGCCCTACCGTCACGACCCCTGGTAGACTTGAAGTCTTCCTAGAAGACGAGCAGCTTGGCGGTTGCAACTTTTCAGAGGTAATCCCATAAGTCGCTGGCCTATGCTGGCCTCCGCTGGCGGGATCCTTGTCCATTCCCCCGTGTAGTCGAAAAATTTCTTCTCTTTCTCTCTCAATCCGCCCGGTCATCAATACTATAGCTTGCAGATCCAACTTCTCTGTCTTCTCCTGCTCCAAGGAAGCCAGCACCTCCTATATCCTCTTCTCAGTGGGCTTCGTCGCAGACCGGCGCTCTGCTCTCTCCTACTCCAAGGTTGCAAGCACCTCCTGTGTCTGATGCAGGCTTGCACGTTGACACCGAATAGATCTACGTACTAGCACGTATACCTCTCTATGATCCAACCCTATACTTGCACAATCATTCTACGCAGCACCACGTTAATAAATTCGATCAATTATATATTAGCGTAGGGGTAGCCAAACCGATTAGGATCGAACAAGGGCTATAAAGCCAATGTTCTTTCCGGCTAAAAGGACCCACTCGGTCCAAAACGAGCGGTGTTGTACCAAAAGAGATCTACCAAAAGTAACGATTCGAAAAATGGTAGATCTCTCCCAAAAAAAGATAACGATGGTTCGCCAAGCCTTTCGAAAATAAAGTCAATCAAGATAAACACAAACCAATCGAAGGAAAACCACGATAATTTAACGCTTCAAAATGTAACGGCAAGAATTTCCACCACAAGAATATCTAGGAAAGAGAAACACACAAAGGTAGGAATTTTTCGTTACCCAACCAGAATGGATGATTCTGGTTTATCTACTTTGATCGCCCTTCAACGGCTCCGCCGGAGTCACATCGGAAGGAGAGGAAACGTTTCCGCCATCGTCGCTTCACGCCGGAGTTGAAACAAAAAAGATGATCTTCTTGCCTTGGCTAAATTAAAGCGAGGGAATAGGAGGAGGAGCGAAGGGGGAATGTGGCCGAGCCACTAAGAGGGGGAGAGAAAGAAGGCAGGCGGCCAAGGGGAGGAGGGGGAGGGAGGTGGCCGAATTTTTCCAAGGGGGAAGAAGGATCTCAAAAAGATTTTAAGGGGGATTATTTTCTTATTCTTCTTCTCTAAACAATATGAAAAATATCATGGCCTATAAATAGGCTTACACCACTCAATGAACCCTTCATTCAAAATTCAAAATTCAAAAGAAACTAGGATTGTTATAGACACCCATCACGACATGAAATGAAAATAAAATAATACAATGCTTGGAAATTAAAATGCTTAAAGTAAACTTGCATTGAATAGAAATTGTTAGAAATTATAATTGATAAAATATTAATATATAATTATAATTATTTATTTTATAATTATATATTTTATTTAATGGCGATGGCGAACGAAATGAAAAATAGGTAGCGATGATGGTGGCGGGCGTCGTGGTAGAAATCCCGTCCTCGAGCTTGCGGCAACGGTCGTCCCAATCCACGAGCTCTCTCAGATGCGGATCAATGGTGGTCGCATCAGCAATGTCTCCATCAATCCTCCCACGCTCAAAACTTATCATCATCAATGAGTTTGTGTGAAAGTACCGGTGCAGGAGAGCATCATCCAAGATAACCACGTAACAGCAAACAACACCACATGGCGAGGAGAGCACTTCATCCTGAAATATCCTGTCATGCAAAAAGGTGGTTCTGGGGAACCTTGGAAAAGCATTAGGCAATAAAGGAGAAAAGTTTCTACATCAACAACCAACGTACCTCCAGTGAAGACCGATGAAGAGAGCGATCCAGGCACAAGCTCACTACCCAAACCATAAGATAACATAGTGGACCCAAACGGACAGGCAAATAATTCAAGTGGTGGAGAAACATATGATGTTAAATCAGAAATATTAAAGATAGGGGTAATACCCCAATTAGTGGATAACTTCAAATGATATGCATATTCTCCTAATTTCTTTAATATCCGAAAAAGTCCCAGCTCGCCAACTCGCCATCTTTCAATAATGCCCGAAGGCAACCGTTCAGAGACGAGGCACACCAAAACTAAATCGTCAATGATATAGTGAGACGCCCTTTTATGTAAGCTAGCATGAAGTTGATAAAATGTAATTTGTATGATTAGCGCTTCACTAATGTGCTTATATAATTTTTGAGCATGAGAGGCATAAACTAGTGTGAGCTGACTTGTCTTATAATAAAGTGGTAACGAAATCATGTCAAAAGGCACTTGTGCTTTATATCCGTGCACGATCTCATTCGGCGAGAAACATGCATATAAATAATAATAAGACGCGACTTGATTGAGAAATTTCTTAAAAGTGCAGCTAAATATCTTGCTACCGTGAGGTGTGAACCCATGTACTACGTATCTCAACCCAAATATGAAGGCTATAGGGGTTAAGTCATGGGGCAGGGAGCCTTAACATCAAAGATGACTTTCAATGGCTTCAAAGTCGCAATTCTAATTCTATATTCGTCATTTTCACGCTTGCCATGAAGATATGCCAAGGAGAACTGCTCATCATAAATAACAGAGTTGGATGCTCCCGGGTGTGAAAAGAAGTGCGAGCGATACAACTCATGGGGCCTAACCGTGGTCACTAATGTGTGGAAATGAGGGTCATCATAAGGCGGTGGATAAATGCGTGTGATCGGGTATGGTATATAAGTTTGTGAAGGAGGCACCACAACCAGAGGCACAATAGCCAAAGAATCAGACACAGACGAGGATGGACCCGTAGCCGGACACGCAGAGAAATGAATAGTCAAATGTGACATGAAATTAAATCTAGGAGGCACGGTGAAAATACCGGCTACAAAATATAACAACTCACTAGAACTTGTACGACAAGATATGTCCAAAGGAGGGGCCCGCAGGTTTGGCAACATAAAATAACACAGATCAAACATACCAAACTCGTATCCTAAAGGGCCCACTAAACGAGTCAATAGATCAGGTGGGAGAGTCAGTAAAACTAAAATCGAGAGAGAATCAAAATCATATTCAATTTTACGCAATGGAGACAGCATCAGGGGACTCTCATCCGGATCTACTTCAATAACATCTTCCAAAAGTATATCTCTCTCACATGAAAATTCTTCAGACACTTTGGATACATCATCCAATTCAGAATCAGTATAGGCCTCAAAAATGGGGAAAATCGAACCCGATGAAAATTTTAATTCAGATTGAACTTCAGATAATGGAGATAACATCAAATAGCAATCGTTCGGGTTCACAGCCCTAAAATCATCCAAACATAACCTTATCTCATAAGCTGAGTCTTCCCAATCAGTCGGAACATCCATTAATTCAGGATTATAAATAACAATAGGGAAATCCTTACTCACAGGCTCCTCAGATATCTCAGGTATATCAGTAGGTTTAATCGTATGCTCTAACATGATGGGGATCGTAGTTTGGATAGGGCTCTCAATACTAGGGTGATTAGTCAGAATGCAAGTAGGGCTAGTAATAGGCAATGTACTACTCTCACAGATCAGACTATCATCATCCCATTCATCATCATCTAAGTCACTTGGTATTCCCTCAATTTCAGACTAACCAGAATCATCGGGCTCTATCGCACATGACATAATACTCTCACCGATGGGGTCATCCTCAGGATCAAGAAATATCACACATACATCAGCATCCTTATGGGTATCAGTTTCTATCTCAACGAGGCTAACAGAGGCATAACCCTAGTGGTAATATCTATCGAGTCCACAACAAATGACCTATTAGGAGAGGTTTCCCTAACGGGGTGTGGTGGTCCTAATACGGCCTTTCTGATTTTACACGAGTGAGCTTTATTCCTAGGAAGGTGGTGCTTCTCAATTTCCAATGCCGTATTAAAGTGGTGTTTAGGTCGGTGTGACCATAACGCAGTAATTTACCCTGGATGTAGGGGTTTAACCCCTTATGAAACTTAGAGAGGGTGATCTCTGACAACTCCTTCACACCACTCCTAACCATTATATCCTTAAAAAGACGCATATAATCCGAGACCGACTTATTCCCTTTCTTAATGGTAGCCAAATTATTAGTTATCTGCCTCTCGATCTGGGCGTTTGGTTTATAGTCATTCTTAAAGGCAGGTATGGAACTAGCGCCATAATGATACTCACTCATAAGCTTGGTGTCATAAGGGCGAAGGTAGACGAGATCAAATCGATCCGAGAGCAGGCTATGCATGTGCGGCCAAGATTTTTTATGACTACCAACACAAAGCTCTTCGTTGTACCAGAACACGCTGGCTTGACCTACTAATCGCACTCAGGCGATGTTAACCTGTTGTTGGTCATCCCATTCATGACATACAAATTAAATATCTTCCCACTTAAGCCAGTCTGTAAAGTTTTGCAAATTCCCATAACCATCATACGTTGGTATCTCATTCTCAGTGTAAAGATACATGTGGGGACGGTTTAAAAGAAAGGCTGGGGTGTTCTTAGTCATCTCCTTAGCATAAGAATAGTCTAACCGGCCAGCATATACATCATTTGTCATACTCAGTGGTGACGGGACAGAAAAATCTGCTTGAAACGTGTGCACATACAATGAAAAAGGAACCTGAAACACTAAACACTAGGAAAGATGGAATTGATCCCGCCTAGTAACTGGGGTAAAAAAACTTATGCTAAGGAAATAATGAAAGGATTATTAAAAACAAAATTAGATTTTTGCTGAAAAATAAGAGATTTAGGCCGCTATTGGCAGACAAGGCAAAAATTTATTTTTGTTAATTTTGACAAATAAACGTGCATATAAGTGCGTGTTGACGTGCTAATAAGAGCGGGAGGGTGCCAATTAGGAAATTGACGTGAACCTCCCTCTGATACCAAATTGATACAGGCTTGCACGTTGACACCGAATAAATCTACTGACTAGCACGTATACCTCTCTACGATCCAATCCTATACTCGCACAATCGTTCTACGAAGCACCACGTTAATTAATTCTATCAATTATATGCTAGTGTACGGGTAGACAAACCGATTAGGATCAAACAAGGGCTATAAAGCAAATGTTCTTTCTGGCTAAAAGGACCCACTCGGTCCGAAATGAGCGGTATTGTACCAAAAGAGATATACTAAAAGTAACGATTCGGAAAATGGTAGATCTCTCCCAACAAACGATAACGACGATTCGCCAAGCCTTTCGAAAATAAAATCAATCAAGATAAACACAAACCAATTGAAGGAAAACCACGATTATTTAATGCTTCAAAACGCAAGAGATCTAAATTTTTTATTTTATTATGAGTCTGTAATTAGTGACCTTACACAAATAGGGGGAGATTGTTGGATCCCTAGTTGGATTTGTGTTAGGTTCACTAAGTTAGGATCATATGACCCAACATGTATAACCAGGGTCATGGTTGTGTCCTAGAGTTTAGGCCAAGTCCTTAGAGTTAACAATGCATGGACCAGCCATCAATAGACTGCCAAAGACTCAAGACTTAGAGAAGTATCAAAGACTCTGAAAATGAGTTCGATGTTCGTCGAACTCAGGTCGACGAAAGCTGTGCTCAGCTTGACGAACTCAGAGAAAATTCTCTGAGCTGAGCTCGATGATCTTATATCTCAGCTCAACGATCTTGGTGCACAGAATTAGAAAGATTCATCAAGCAGTAGTCAACAGTTCTGAGGTCGACGATCTTGGATCATAGCTCAACGAATCCAGACTTGGTTATTCCCATCCTTCTGTCCCTATTCTATTGCAATAATTCCTAAGTAATTAATGCTAAAATATTCTCTGAATATTACCGTTAGAGGGAGCATTAGTTATTGTCTTCATCAGGATTATTACTTGTTGTTTTTCAATGGAATAGTTGGGGAAATCAATCAATGCAAACATTCTCAAGGTCGTCAGCATTGAATGCATGAAGGAATTAAAATTTCAAAAGGAAATTTATATGGAAAATATAAAAGGGATTTTTACTTCTCTTCCAGGAACAAGATACATAGATGAATAGAATAACAATAGTGAACAAGGATCTTCTGCTCTTTCTCTCTCTTTCTCGACAGCACTCTGATACGCAGAGTACACATAACAAAGTGATAGAGAGAAACAAGTGCTAGACAAGAGGAAGAACTTTAAGTTGAAGAAGAAGAAGAAGAACAACCATTCAAAATCAAGAGTCTTCTTTTGTCCTCATCCCAGGATTCTTCAAAGAAAAACAACTACAGTATCAATCAAGAAGTTCCTAAATCTCTTTTGGTAAAAGACAAAGCTTGAAGGCTTATCACCCTGCAGCAAAGCTCCAATTTCCTGAACCTTTCATTATCTATAGGGGAGCCTTTGCTAACATCAAAATCCACACAAGTCTTCTCAGTTGTACTTAGAGAAAGAGAAGACAAAATCAATCTCTCATCCCCCACTTTATAAAGGGTTCTTAACTCCCTTCAAAATTTATTCCTGGTTTCAAGTCACCAGATCAAAATACTTGAGGTTTGGTTTTTGAGCACCTGATCAAAAGCTACTTGGTTGCAGTCACCTGAACAAAAACCTGAGTGGATTCCTACCAGGGTAGTAGAAGAGTGGATGTACCCAGGTTGGGGAACCACTATAAAATTATTGTGTTGTCTGGATGCTCTTTTCTTTTGTTCCTGCTGTGGTTGTGCTAGTTAGGTTGCTGTGTTTGTGATTATTTATACTTTTTATGCCTGTGACAAATCATATTAGTTTAGGAATAAGTTTTTATTTACAGTAAAAGTTTTAAAACCTAAAGACTCTCTATTCACCCCCCCCTTTAGAGTCAACCAGATCTAACCCCTAACTTTCAATTTATTTTATAATTATATATTTTATTTAATGGCGATGGCGGACGACATGCAAAACATGTAGTGGTGATGGCGGCGGTCGTTGCGGTATAAATCCCGTCCTCGAGCTTGCGGCAACAATCGTCCCAATCCAAGAGCTCTCTCAGATGCGGATCAATGGCAGCCACATCAGCAATGTCTCCATCAGTGTCCTCTCAGTGGCGGCAGTGTCAAATCTAAACACTATAACCTCTTTGAAGAATGTCGGTAGGATGAGACTGCAGCTCTTGGTTTTCTCTCCTTCAATAGCCGCAGTGTCAAATCTAAACACTGGTTGCCTGAATCGTTCAGAATCTATCTGCTTTAACTTTCTTTCCATAGCCGCGCGGTCTATTGAGCCTTTCATTTTAGCTGAGCCGTGGTCAGGAAAAAGCTGGCTGACGGATTAAAAATTGTGTACGCCCCCTTCTTCCATGATCGCGACTTGTAGAAATTTATAATTCGCTTAACTTCTCCATGTTACCTTGCAGGGGAGGAAGTGTAGTTGCCACCTATTTCACGATGATTATTTTCTTCATCTCCACCATCTTCTCTTTGATTTTTAGTTTTTAGGCTCCTTCAGAAACCGCAGAAGCCGGCTCGTAACTTCGACATCATGGTCGTCGGCCTCTTCAGAAGTCGCCAGAGTTAGAAACAGCATGTCTTTCTGCTGTAAACTCTCTATACCCTTTAAGATATCGTTCAGGGACTCTCTAGCCGCGGGTGTGTTCTGTTGCTCGTTCCGCTTGGAGGATGGTGTTGAAGGACTCTCGAATGCTTCTTTCTCCCGCAACCTATGGTAGAGACTTGCCGCTTTGGTCTTTATGGAAACATTTCGGTTTCCAGCCCGCATCTTCAGCACCTTCCTCCTCATTCTTTCCTCAATGTTCTCATCCATTTTCCTATGTCATTTCAAGTGACCGACTAGCATATCTGTCTGCTTGCTCTTCTCAGCTGGAGACTGCGCAGCCTCCCGCGACTTCTTCGGGTCGTTCTCATCAATGTTGACTATGTCAGCTATTGTGGACAACTCGCGTGGTTTGTAGGAGTCGACACTTTTCTCCTCCACCTCAGAAATCTTTAAGAGAGGTTCACCAAATGGCGAGTAAGTGATCTCAAAGGATTTGGTGGTCCCGGTTTATGGGAGAGAAGGCTCAAAAGCCGCTTCAACTTTGGTCGCGTCCTACGAGGATTCCGCAATGGTTTCCGTCAGCTTATTTCCCGAATCAGAAGTGTTGATGTGATCGGCTTCTCAGGTTTCCCCTCAGGTTGTCGGTCAGAGCTTTTCAGTTTTCGGCTCTTCCTCTTTTTCTTCTCAGCCGACCTCTCCTCGCGGGCTAACATTGAGGACATGACGTCCATCTTGCGGAAAGCCGCATCGGCTTGAAAGATTCTGACCGCTAGTGGCGAATAACGACCCGTAACTTGGCAGAGATCTTAAAAAATAACAGAGTTCTGGGCATTTTATAGACGCAGAAGCATTAAAGGCATTCCCGAGGTCTCCGGCTTAGTTCTACATTTTCAAAGTTTTTCAGAAACATAAAAATGTGCAGGGATTATGTTAACCCGGAATCCGTGACTAGTTCAAATGGCTTTCAAGATCGGGCAGCCTGTATTTTCTAGCCGCCATACAAAACAAGCCAACTAGTTGTTAGAGAAGTCGCGCAGCCTCCATGTCAGGCCGCTGTCAGTGCCGGCCCAGCTCAATGCCAAGTCCCAGGTCCCTGCCACTTAGCTTGCCAGGAGGAATCTGCCAGTCCGCGCAGTTTCCCTCCTTTCTGCTTTTTTGTTCATTTGTTTCCCCTCACCTCTTCCCGATTCTCCTATACCCCGGGCAACCGGTAACTTTAGCCCTGCCCATTTGGGCAGACCTCTGATCCTATAAATAGGGGGAGGCAGCGCTCCCGAAATCACGCTGACTCGAATCCAGGAGCTCGCTTGTTAAGAGCTGCGGTCTTGAGCTTAGTGCCTTGCGGCCTGCTGTCCGACAGACTTTCTTTTTTCTCTTTTCTCTCCTCGCTAAGTGTAACTGCTTCATTTTTAATAAAAGGAAAGCCCGCCGTAGGAGAGGCATTCAGGCCGCGGCGGGCGAAGTGTGGTGTCTCCGCTTCTTGCGGCTTGCTCTGGTTTCTTCTTTAACCGCTAGTAACTGACTACTCGACAGTCTCTCCACTTTTTCTCCTCATCCCTAGTGAGATTTTGAACAGTTAACTAGAGGATGCATTTCTTGCATGAACACTTCTCCTGATAAATCCTTTTAGCTTCAATTTGATAATTGCAGCCCAGATTAACATAAAATTAGAAAAAAAGTAATTAATTCAAATATTAATATAAAACTAAATAAAATGTAATTGTTTATTAAATAAAAACAATATTAAAATAACTATAAATCATGCTTTATCAAATACCCCCATAATTACTCGTTTGCTAGTCCCGAGCAAACAACTTTCCATAGGAAGCAGAAAAATTTCAACGCTAGAAAAGAAAATTAAACTTAAGGAGTAAATTGTGAAGTCTTATGCCTATGCATGTAGTATTTTAGCAAAAAAACCTACTCAGCATACAAATTAACTTATATTTTTCGAGAATGTGTTTCCACTTATTTTTTTACTTTGAAATTGAAATTCTAGTAAATCCTATAATTATATATTGGGAGAAGGTCGTATGTGTACTAAGATCAACAATACAAAAATCGAAGATTGAGATACCCTCAAAAGAAATCCATCAATGTCGATGGTCATAGGCTTTCCCTTTCACACTCTTGCCACGACACTAGTCTAACTCATAAGCGGAAATCAATATGAGTTAACTCTGTTGAAACGTAGGCTTAGGTTTTTGGTGTGGATAATCAAAGATTAAAATGATGGCTCAAAGAATTAAAAACTCGGGTCAAAAGTACGATGGGGAAAAAGCACTATAGAACTGGACAACATAGAAAAATCATATGATTATTAAACTTGCAAAGCATATGAATTTTTGACAAAAGTACTAGCAGGGGCAAAAGGACACAAAATCATATGAATTTTTATACTTGTTGTTTATAAATTTTCCTTTATTAAGCTTGAAAAAAGTAAAGCATACACCTCTTATATGATCACTCCACCTACATAGATGCTTCCTATGAGATTTTTAATGTACTCCCCCTCAATTTGTAGATTTATGCAATATGTTCTCCCGCTTTATGGCAAAATAAAAAGAGGGTAGAGATGAGTGTATGCAATAAGAATTAATGAAAAACTATGTAGAGTGGAAAATAAGATGCCATGTACAAGCATATAGATACCACTTCACCACTTGTCGACAACATGTATGCATGATTGAATATGGTAGAATAGTGATAAAGTATGAAAATACTACTTGTAAAGAAAAGAACACTGTTAGGTCCATTGATCACAATGTCCCAGATTTGATGAAGACCCATAAGTCAATAATATATACATGATTGCTTCTGATATATGTTCAAAGTTCAATATATGCAGGTTGTCTACTATTCCTTGATTAGACAGGTTATCAGGGTCACAATGTTAGTTAGACTCAAGACAAGATGCTGGAAAAGCATAAATCAAGCTTAGTCAGATGCGTTGAGTGAGTTCAGTTCACTCAATTCCAGAAGGCTAAAAGCGTTGACAGAACATCAAGCATTCAAAGCCTCAGTGTTGCTGGACCAAATTCTGGCCGAGTCTAGAAGCATTGAATGAAGATAGTTCACTCAACGCCTACTCCAAAGAAATTCTTTCTAAGTACATAAATGTTGAGTGAAGAAGGGTCACTCAACGCCTCATTAATAATTCAACAAAGTAAAGAAGCATTTAGTAAAGGAGCTTCACTCAATCCTATCAACAAAAAGAATTCTACCAAGTCCAAAAGCGTTGAGTGATGAAGGCTCACTCAACGCCTTATCATTTAAGATGTCTAAGAAAGATGCTTTGAGTGATGAAGGTTCACTCAATGCCTCAGGAAGCAGATTTTCTACCAAGTGTTTTTGCGCTTAGTCACTAGGTTGCACTCAATGCATGTGTACATTGACTAAAAATTGCTTTGTCCACAAGCACTGAGTCATGCTGATGTCATCTATAATTCAAATATTACGGGGCATGTGCGCTAAAAGAAAAATTGAGTCAAATGCCTTCTGTACAGTAATTAAAGCTAAAGTAATTTTACAGTTACCTAGTCTGCTTGCCCATACAGATCAAGGAGCCATTGGACGTCGCGACATAAAAAGGACTTCTTATAGAGAAATTAAGAGAGTTATTTAGGGCATCTTCCTCTCCATCAAAAGAAGCAGAGCATTCAAAAGTTGATGTTCCTCTTAAAGAAACTGCTTACAACACTATTACATCAAAATCTTGAAGATACAGAGCTCTGCATCAGTTCTTCTCAGCGCAAGCCGAACTACTCTGAATATCTAAAGTCTTGTTGATGTGAAGAGCTTGGACTGGTTTTCTCAGTTCATAAAAGTGACTCAGAGAAATATTTCTCTGGATTCAATCATCATCCAACCTTTACTCAATCTGTAAGATAATCAATTGATCTAAGTTGTAAGCATGTGTTATAAAGGATTAGTGTAGGAGTTGAGTCTCTGAGTTATAAGATCCTGTTTAGAATTTGAGGTAGGGCTTGTTTTTGAGGTAAGATCTCTGCCTAGATCTGAGGTAGGAGATCTGATATCTCTGAGTGTAGGGTTGTATAGCCTAAGGTTTGGGTTGATATACTCTAAGTTGTAGGAGTGTGTTTCACTCTGCAGTGTAGGATCCTATGGGATCTTAGGTGTAAGATCAAGGAGCCGAGAGGAAGGAGGAGTTAGCCTAATCTAATTTACTACTAGTAAGGTGAAGGGGGATGTGGATGTATCCTAATTAGTGGAACCACTATAAATTCTGTTTCTTTGTTGTGTCTATTGAAATCTAATAATAAAATCTAACACACAACTCAACCTAAGTTAGTGTTCAAAAAGACTTGAAAACCTATTCACCCCCCCCCCCCTCTAAGCGTGTAGCTACTCTTGAACAAAGAATTTGAAGTAGTATCAGAGGGAGGTTGTTCAAAAAGGACTTAATAGTCTGAACAGATCTCCAAGAGTAGCTGAAGATTATCTCTATGGGTTCAGGTGAGATCCATAAGGAGTTGAGCTCTATGAAACTTCCAATATATAGGAAAGAGAACTTTGGGATCTATAAGTAAAGAGTGTAACGAACCCATCTGTTAAATAACATATAATAGAAGGTCTGGTCGGGGCCCCACACCATATGCCACAAACAAAGGCGAGGTTACAAGTTAATACCAAAACATATTCGCATCCTAACTCAAAGCATGCTAGCGAAAGCTTTTACAATTAATGTCGAACTCAACAGCCACGAATGTCCACTATATATATAAACAACCACATTTATATATAACCCCAAAGGAATGTACATCAAATACACAAAGGTTTGTCTTTAAGGCCTTACAGTTAAGTTTCACAAGTGTGGATTACAAACATGGCCGCACAGGCTGGCCACACATGAAAATAATAATGTTCTTTGCTCAGCCTTCGAGGGCCAGCAGCAGGGGATTTATCCCTCTATTTCCCCCTCGGCTCTCCAGTATATGTACAAGGACAGCCCACAAAGAAGGTGGCAAACAAGGCAACGATCAACATTCAGCTGACCAAATTATAACGACCATACCCCTTTCCCGTGACAGTGGTATTACTTCCCTGCTGGCATAGCATTTCACAAGCAGATATATCACAAGATGTTCACTCACGCACAATCAATACATCACAACTGTTGGCCATGCGGCCCGACGATCCGTGCACTCAGGGCACGTTCTTGGTGTACTGACGAACTAGGATTCCACCACGGTTCATGGTCCACAACCCAACGGTATTGAGCATTTAGTCTAAATGGCGTGCAGGCCTAAGACTCTCATTATGCCACTAACGAAAGCCCAATGCCTTGACACTCTCTTGTCAAGCCGATATAACACAGGTCTAGCTCCACCATTACCCGTTGCTCAAGTCGCCATACCATCGCCGAATACCACAGTACTCATGGCTAATCGCAGGCGCGGGTCAGCTTCACCTTTCCTATTCGGCACTAAGCCTTCAAGAGCTCGCAACTCATAATATCCATACTGTTCACCAAGGACTGGCTTCCCAATCCAAAAGAGGAGCTAATGTCAGCATTCCTCGCGATCGCTTGGCGGGTTCAACAAAAGCTCCCTTTCTGAACCAATACTAAACCCAAACCCTGCAGCATCCTGTAGTGCCAGAAAACTGGTCTTTCATAGCATACATGACAATAATTATGAGGGTATTTTCCTGGAATTCCACTCCAGTAATTCCTGCTACTGCCCTTCACAGGTGCAACCCATCGACTCCATAAACGACACGTTTATATGCGGAGTATTCTCCGGTGCGCAAAATGAAACATCACCAATCAAGACCAACCTGTCCAGATGGGATTCACACGGCATGCCTATTCCGTACTAAACATTTTCGGATCTATATAAAAGACTGATTGGGGATTTCAAGAATCAACCCAAGGGAAATCCCTCAATAATCCACCTTTTGTTGGAGGGGGGAACCCATGTACATGCCAAAACGAGGACTTCACATGTCCAAGAAGGAAGATTGTTACCCTTGACGATCTCTTTGGAGCCATGGAAAACTATCAGGTTGAAAAGCACCGCAACAGCCTTGCCTCAACAAATCTGGACTCAGCTCACGATTCGGGGATCTGAAGCTCCACCGGTAGTTGGATTCCTCCTCCTCCTCCTTCCTTGCTCTCCCCAATCTCTAACACTTTAGAAAGAGAAAGGCTTTGTAGAAATGAGAGTTTATCCTTCAACTCTCGGCCTTAACACAGCAGGGATAGCTCTAGACCGTTGGATCCTAATTGAAGGAAATGAACGGCCACGAATCGCCCTGAAATTACTTTCCTGGGACGAACATGGCTTGTGATACGCCCGTGTCACAGACCGTGTGCCTTAAGCGGCAAAGAAACTGACTCTGCCAGACCAGGATATGGCCCTGTGACACGCCCGTATCACAGGTCGTGTGCCAGTCATGGCTTCGAACACGCCCGTGTCCAGCCCGTGTTCAATAGTCCTCACAAACCTGGACACAAATAGAGAAGGGCATGGCCCTTGACACGCCCATGTCATAGGCCGTGTGCCAAACATGGCTTGCCTCTCAAGGATCGTCAAGTGCAATTTATCGAGTGCATTTCATCAAACTCAGGGGATACGGCCCTGGACACGCTCGTATGACAGGTCGTATGCCCCACTCGAGATTGCCTTGCGCCACACTCGAGACCGCTAAACGCAGAGAAGGACACGGCCTTTGACATGCCCGTGTCACAGGTCGTGTGCCTCACTCGAGACGCACTCGAGACCCACTCGAGTACACCGAGAAGGACATGACCTTGGACACGCTCATATCCTAGGCTGTGTTGCTCAGTCTACACAGTCCTCTCAAAAATAGAGATTTGGGGTGTTACAATCCTCCCCTCCTTATAAGAAATTTCGACTCGAAATTTGTATACAGTGCGCAGGAAACAACAACTAAGATGTTTACAACATTTTAAGTTCTGTTCAAAATAAAACAAAACTGTTATACAAGTTTAGACAAATAGTTTGGGAAATTCAGCATGCATGGTCTGCTCTCGCTCCCATGTTAGCTCCTCATGACCACAGTTGTCACATCGAACCATAATAACCGTCCCGATTATCTTGTTCCATAACTTTTTATCGGCTTTATCCTCGATCTGAATGGGCCTAACCATCGTCGTTAGCCCAAATTCGACTGGTATGCGATAATTAGCAATCAATTGAGCTGGATCTTTTACAGCTTTTCGAAGAACTGATATGTGGAACACATCATGCCATCCACTTAATTCTGCCGAAAGAGCTAGCCGATAAGCAGCTTCTCCAATTCGCTCCACCACTTCAAACTGACCAATATATCTCGGACTTAACTTTTTCAACTGCCGAATCCTGGACACGCCTTTAAAGTGCTTTATTTTCAAATATACTAATTCGCAAATTGCAAACTCAACATTTTGGTGCTTGGCGTTGTAATACTTTACTTTCCTATCTTGGGTTATCAATAGACTCTCCCGAATAGAGCATATCATTGAATTAGCTTCTTCGACTTCCTTACGCTTATATAGTTTAGATTTGCCTTCTTCTGCCCATGCTAATGGTGTACGATATTTCCGACCATACCAGGCTTCAAACAGTGCCATACTTATGCTAGCTTGATAGCTATTATTATAGGCAAACTCGACCATATAAAGATGATCTTCCAACCTCTTTCAAAAATCAAAGACGCACATTCGGAGCATGTCCTCCATCGTTCTGTTGGTCCTCTTAGTCTGGCCATCAGTTTGGGGATGAAAGGGCGCACTGAACATGTAATTCCCCTAGCTAATATAATGTGACAAAGTCACGGCTCCGCTCTAGGTGACGCTACCGGGCTGCACCCCAAGAACCCCAACCCCTCTCTGGTCCACCGACGGGTTGTTGGTAGCAACAGCCTCCCTTAGGGTCATTACAATAAAAAGTGCACTTTTTATTGTAACGTCCCGTTCCACCTTTCGTGGTCCAACCACTAGGCCTTACGCAGAACGCTACCAGACTGCAGCCCAAGCACCCCAACCCCTCTCCCTCCATAGGCAAGTTTTTGGTGGCCACAGCCTCCCTTTGATGAGCGAACTCGACAGTTAAGTTGGGCCGTATGGGGACTTCGCAGGAGGTAACCCATCCCAGTACTACTCTCGCCCAAGCACGCTTAACTATGGAGTTCCTTCACTTCTCATCACCAATTGAGCTCAATTGGTGATGAGAAGTGAAGGAACTCCATAGTTAAGCGTGCTTGGGCGAGAGTAGTACTGGGATGGGTTACCTCCTGCGAAGTCCCCATACGGCCCAACTTAACTGTCGAGTTCGCTCATCAAAGGGAGGCTGTGGCCACCAAAAACCTGCCTATAGAGGGAGAGGGGTTGGGGTGCTTGGGCTGTAGCCTGGTAGCGATCCGCATAAGGCCTAGTGGTTGGACAACTAAAGGTGGAACGGGACGTTACAGAACGTTAACTTTGTGCCTAACAATTGATTGATTAGCCTCCAATCATTCGAAGTGAATTGCCTGTCACGGTACCCTTACGATACTATGGGGAACACCGTGCAATTGTACAATTTGCTCAACATAAAGTTTAGCCAAAACTTCCACTTAATCGTCCCTCTTGTTCAGAAGGAAGTGAGCCACTTTAGTCAATCGGTCTACCATCACCCAAACCGAATCATTAACGCATTGAGATCTCGGCAAACCGTGCATGAAATCCATCGAAATATCATCAAACTTCCATTCCGGAATAGGTAATGACTTCAATAAATCTCCAGGCTTCTGGCATTCAGCTTTCACCAAGGTACATGTTTAATATTTAGCCACATACTATGCTATGTCATTCTTTAACCCTGGCCACCAGAACAACTTTTTCATATCTTTGTACATTTTTGTGCTCCCTGGATGAATTGAGTATTTTGTAAAGTGAGCCTCATACATCAATTCTTCCCATACTTGGGACACACAAACAACCCTCTTTCTTCAAAAGGCCATCAACCCAGGAGAATAGGTCATTTGAACACTTTCAACTCCTGGATTAGACGCTCATCATGCATCTGCAACCAATTTGCCCTTGACGGAGTACTACGACTCAAGGCATCTGCGACCACATTTCCCTTCTCGAGAGTATAGTGAATATCAAAGGTGTAGTCCCTGAGGAACTCCATCCACCTTCGTTGTCGCATATTGAGATCCTTCTGATCCAATAGGTACTTTAGGCTTTTGTGGTTCGTAAATATAACCACTTTCACGCCATATAGATAGTGACGCCACAATTTAAGCGCAAAAATTACTGCCTCCAACTCCAAGTTGTGGACGGGATAATTTCGCTCATGCACTTTTAACTGGCATGAGCCAAAATCGATTATCTTTCCAAACTAAAGAAGAACGCAGTCTAAGCAACTCCCTAAAGCCTCATTATTAATCTCATAGTCGTCTGTACCACATGGCGATGTCAAAACAGGCATTGTGGTCAAACGACTCTTTAGCTCTTCAAAATCTCATACGCACTCTGGCGTCCAAACAAGCATCTGATCCTTCCTCGTTAATATGGTAAGAGGAAAAACGATCCGTGAGAAGTTTTCTCCAAAACGTCGGTAGTAGCCTGCCAGTCCAAGAAAACTCTTGACTTTGGCCATCGAAGACAACACTGGCCACTCCCGTATGGCTCTTATCTTTAACGAATCCACCGCAATGCCCTCTCCACTTACCACATGGCCCAAAAAACACTGACTACAGCCAAAACTCACGCTGTGAGAACTTGGCATAAGGCTTATTTCTCCACAGGGTATGCAAAACCATCCGTACATGGTTCACATGATCTACTTCAGATTGAGAGTACACCAAGATATCATCAATTAATATGATCACAAATAAACCCAAGTACTCTCGGAACATTCGATGCAATAGAGCTATGTCTAACGTGACAATGTCACGGCTCCGCTCTAGGTGATGCTACTGGGCTGCAGCCCAAGTACCCCAACCCCTCTACAGCACTCAGGCGGGTTGTTGGTGGCCACAACCTCCCTTGAATTGGGAAAACTCGATAGTCAAGCGCGCACCACGGGGACTTCCCAGGAGGTCACCCATCTCAGTACTACTCTTGCCCAAGCACGCTTAACGATGGAGTTCCATGAATACTGATGGCGCTTTACACACCCCAAACGACGCTACAATGAATTCATAATGATCGTAGCGTGTTCCAAACGCTATCATGGGAATGTCACATCCCAAATCCTTAACACTTTAAGTCCAGCATAGAGTAGACAATTGATCCCACTAGCTGATCGAACATGTTATAACTCCGTAAAATCTGATACATATCCTTCTCCGATAGCTTATAGGTTTCACACCTTGCACCACCACAATAGTTTCGTTCGTCTCCTGTGGGCTTCATCACCCATGAATTTCATTAGGACACACATCTGTATAAGCCGACATAATAGAAGTGTCACTTAACCGGGCTTCGGCCTAATGGATGCTATAGGCATGAAGAATTTCTTTGTGCACGACTGAACAAGTTTGATGACTTGGAGAGCAGACATCAACATCCTGCTCAATCCTCACATACAAGCAAACTTGGTCTCTCGTTTGGTGTTCTTTCCCAGTATAATTTCTGTGAAGGTGTAACCTACACCGGCACGCTGCTCCAAGAGCTAGTCCATACCTATGATCACAACAACCACAACTATTGTCAGCACAGACGCTCCTACATCCTGATATGACATCATAACGACATCTTAACATGTCAC
The DNA here is from genome assembly GCA_039513925.1 of Platanthera zijinensis. NCBI lineage: Eukaryota > Viridiplantae > Streptophyta > Magnoliopsida > Asparagales > Orchidaceae > Platanthera > Platanthera zijinensis. Next base: position 126,518,640 of record CM077080.1, read on the forward strand.
GTTCTAACCATAATCCTTCTTTTCACTACGTCCATATCATTCAACTCTTATTTGTGATACCAATATAAGTCCATATGGCATAAAAAGCCTTAAACCAACAACTTCTTAATTATTCATCACAACATGTTTATATACGCAAAACAAGGATTGTACACATTATTACTGACTAGGAAATATACGGTACATAATTACAGTTAGATATGTACATAAATTATTTCCCTTCTTATTAGTGTCGTCTAAGGTCCACTTTTGCAGTATCGGGCTTTAGGCCCTTCTTTGCCACATGAGTAGCAAATGGGTGGAGTTCGCCCTGCAATTGCTCCATCCTTAGCTTTCTTTGTCCTTGGCGTAGTACGATGGCATTTTCGGGCACGATGTCCTACCTTACCACAAGAAAAACAAACATATGGACCACACATTTTCTTTGTTCCCATGATGGTGGAAGAGGTTGATTCCAACAGATGTAACTCCATCCACTTACCAGAGTTTTATTTTGACACATTTGCAAAGGTTGGCACATTGACGCCGCCGTGCCTTGCCCTAAACTGCTATAAGTCCATTTCCAAAGACCTAACTGCCATTACCAAAACACAAAATCCAAGTAACTTTGGACCCACCAATAAACGTCGTATTTCATCGCGTAGACCATCATAAAATCTATTTGTCTTAGTCTCCTCAGTTTCAAACACAAACTCTACATGTTATCTCAACTCAACAAATGCATGAAAGTACTCCTTGACCGTATATGGTCCTTTGATCAGACACATATTCAATGGTGGGGCTGATGCTCTTTCCCTTGTCATCTTCTCACGTACACCAACCGGCATGGGTTGCGCTATAGGAACAGATAGTTGTACATGTCACTCATGGTGGGCCTTGATCATTGCGAAGACCACATCAGCGATAAACCAGACTGTCTCTACCAAAGGAGGAGGTGTTGGTGCCATAGTTGGCTCATTAATCCCCATCGAATGTTGGGATTCTTGCGGCCCCTCATTACCTCTAGTCGCCTACAATCGTGAAGCACACAAGTAAGCAACGAAAATATTGCACAAAGCAATACGAGGAATGCACAAATACCCCATATATGTGTATTTTTACTCCTAGGCGGACATTCTGGAGTTCATTATGTTAAAGCGGGTCGCACTTACACGTGCTCGCCACCCCCACTAAAGAATTAGACCATGAATTCAAAAGAGGAATACCGAGACAAGCTGATACCAAATTGTAATGACCCCATCCGTTAAATAACATATAAAAGAAGGTCCGGTCGGGGCCTTACACCATATGCCACAAACAGGCGGCGAGGTTACAGGTTAATACCAAAACATATTTGCATCCAAACTCAAGGCATGCTAGCGGAGACTTTTACAGTTAATGTTGAACTAAACCGCCTTGATTGTCCACTATATATATAAACTACCACATTTATATATAACCCCAAAGGAATGTACATCAAATACACAAAGGTTTGGCCTTAAGGCTATACAGTTAAGCTTCACAAATATGGATTACAAACATCGGCACGCAGGCCTGCCACACATGAAAATATATTTTTCTTTGCTTAGCCTTTGAGAGCCAACAACAGCAGCAGTAGTAGGGGATTAAGCCCTCTATTTCCCGCTCGGCTCTCCAGTACCTGTACAAGGACAACCCACCAAGATGGTGGCAAACAAGGCAATGGTCATCATTTAGCTGACCAATTTATAATGACCCGACCCCTTTCTCGGGGCAGTGGTATTCCTTCCCTGCAGGCATAGCATTTCACAAGCAGATATATCACAAGATGTGCACTCACGCACAATCAATACATCACAACCATCGGCCATGCGGCCCGATGATCTGTGCACTCAGGGCAAATCTTGGTGTACCAGCGAACTAGGATTCCACCACCGTTCATGGTCCGCAACCTAATGGTATTGAGCATTTATTCTTAATGGCGTGCAGGCCTAAGACTCTCATTATTCCACTGACTAAAGCCCAATGCCTTAACGCTCCCTTGTCAAGATGATATAACTCTCTCTTCCCATGAAGGTCTCTGTTATAGATGCCAATATTCAGACACTCAAGAAATATATGGAATTGCCCTAGGATGAAGTCATTGTGGTAACTATGAACAAAAGGGCTCAGAATATCATTGTTAGTGTCACAGATGACTCCACATTCTAAAACTTTGTACAATGCAGAATGGCTAAAGAGATGTGGGATTCTCTTATTGTATAAATGGAAGGGACAGATGAGGTGAGGGATAACATGAAATTCCTCCTAAATAAGCAGTATGAGGCCTTCAAGCAAGGCAAGAAATATTCTAGAGCTGACTAGTATGAAAAGTTCTTCATGATTATGCCAATCTGATCACCTATAGGAGACAGTTCACAAACTATGAGCTAAATGATAAGTTCTTGAGATCTCTAAAAAAGGAGTGGTATATCAAGATTTGTGCCATTAGAGAGGTTGCTAACTTGTCCAATACAATGGCTCAAAACCTATTTGGGAAGCTACTGTTCATGATATGTAGCTGAACTACGAAAGCGAAAAAGAAGAGGCTGTAAGAACTTGATACAAAGAATTGCAAAGGTGGAAAGAGGGGTTAAAGAGAAAAGAAGGCGGATGTGGCGGAATTTGATAATATTCTCCGATTCTATATACGATAGAGGCAAGAGTACCTTATTGTTTATAGTATAGGATACTAAAGATTAGTATCAAGGTCGTATTTCCTTAGGGCGTAAAGATTCCTTCTACTTCGAGGAGATCGCTATTATTTTAACAATTAATTTTTCTATTAATTACTAAATAAAAAACAGAAATTAAAATACTAAGCTAAAAAGAAAACTAATAACTTGCAGAATAAAAAGAGTTAGAGCTAGTGATAAAGGGCTAGTACTCAATCTAGAATCACTTTTAAATTGGAAAATCAAAATGAAATAACAACTAAATCTAAATAAAGTAAAACTACCTTGACCGTGGAGGTTCCCGAAGCATGAACGCTCTTCTCTCAAAGTCGCTCCCACCTGAGTTTAGGAAGGTTCGACCGAACTCTCGTCCGTATCAGAGACCTAAAGCTCGCCTTAAGTGGTGAACCCCGCTATTGGATTTCACTCCAATCAAAGAGATTTGGACGTCCGCCTCTCTCGGGGGGTGCGTACAACTCTCTTTACTCTTGGGTGACCGATTCAATCTACGAGCCTCTAGGCTAACTAAGATTGAAAACCCAAATGGAAACTATATACCAGCAATATAGTCCCACTAAATAAAAACCAAGAGTAAATCAAAAGTGATTAATTTAAGAAGAAAAAGAAGCTAAAACATCATAACTTGATCAACCCATTCTAAGATCATCGCGATCGAGTACAAATAGGGATTAGTTAATCATAGCAATAGGGAAAGAGAGGGGTAAATAATAAAGGTGAATGAAAACTAAAGAGAGAGAAAGAGAGAAAACTAATTAGAATTTATTAAAAACCAAAAGAGATTACAACTAGGAAATGGACGTTAAAAGTGCATGAAAAGAATCTAACTACTGCTACAATACTAATAAAAAGCCATTACAAGAAAGGAAAGTGCATTGCATGAAAAAAAAGCTAGAAATGGAGGGAGAGAGAGAGCAAAACATGAAAATAAAAGCACTAAAACCCTAAGAAATGAACTAGCAGCACCTCCCCTCTCCCCAAAAGTTGGTTTGGAATGCATGGAATGGCCTGGTATTTATAGAGATTTTTCACTTGTTGGTCACGCCCCCTGTCACGCCCAGGAAGGGCGTGTTAGTGGGGCATGACACGTACGGAGTTGACCTCGGGAGATGAATTCTGGCAGGAATGATGATTGCTTCTGTACAATGATTTACACGTCCTTGTCCACGCCGTGTAGGGGGCGTGACAGGCACGTCATGTCAAAATAAGCGGTCGAAAATCCATCAATCGTCGGAAAAAGGCGGGACATGCCCGGAGACATGCCCTGGGGAGGGCATGTTAGGGGGCGTGTCAGTACTATTTGCGTGCAGCGGCAGAAAAAGCATTAAACGTGGCAGCAGACTTCGGGATGTGGGTGACATGCCCTGTGTCATGCCTAGGGAGGGCATGTCATGGGGGGCGTGATAGTGGATTTTTGGCGGGAAATTCCATCTGGCAGCTATGAACCTCGGGATCAGGCAACACGCCCTATGACACGCCCAATGACACGCCCAGGCTGGGCGTGTCATGGGGGTGTGTTAGAGGATTTTTGGGTGAAAACTTGTGAAACCTGCAAAAACAGAAAATAAACATTAGTTATATTATTTACATTAAAAATAAACCTAAAAATACTTAAAGAAAGAGATTTAAAACGAAAATAATATATTTTTACCCTAATAAATAAAGCTAAAGTATGGATCATCAAATTCCCCCATACTTATTATTTTGCTTGTCCTCAAGCAAAGAGTACGAGTTAGAGAAAATAAAGAGGATTAATTGAAAAGTTTAAAAATGCTATAAACGAGTAAGACGAGAATTTGGAGATAGAGAAATTTTTGAAAAAAAACCGAAAATTCCTACTTTAACTTAGCACTTAATTTTATAAATTTTACTGAATATAAAAACAGATAATCCCAAATTTTTACAAAATTAAAAGTTAATAAAGAAACGAGTAAAAAGCACATTGAGTCACTACTAAAGTCTAAGAGACAAATTAAAATCATAATCAATTAAGACAAAGTTCAATATTTCTATAAAAAACACTTAATCTAGTTTCTCGCTACTATACTAAAAAGTAAACATAGGAAGCATGAATCACTAGGGCTTTAATGAGTCATAAGTTAGGCTTAGGTTTTTAAGGGTGCAATATTCAAAAAGATAAACACGAGGGGTATTTGCACACTTTAAACAAAAAGAAAATGAGTTTTGCCAAAATAAAGCTAGCTAAAATAAATACACTTTTCTTTTTCTTTTATTTTATTTTTTTTTCATCAAATATTTTTCTCATTTTTCATTTTTTTTCTTTTTTTCATACTTAAAAATTTCCAGTTTTATAGCAAAAGATAATACAAAGATTTTCCACTAATTTTTTCAAAAAGATGCACATTAGAAATTAAAGCTAAAAATTAAATTTAAAGTGTGCATATAGGTAAGCTATTTGGCCGTTGTGAAATAAAAAGTGGGGCTACAAAAAGGAAAGGAAAATGCATAAAAATGGCTAGCAACGATTATTGTTAGGCGGGGTGCAAAGGCTCAAACGTTTCAAAAAATGTCTAAATCATTTTCATGCTTCCTAAATCTACTCAAACTAAAGCTTTGAAATTTCAAAAGAGGATAAACATAAAAAATAAAAAATAGAGAATTTGCTTTCATGAAAATAATGATAATAAGCGTCTAGACCGTTTTGTGTCTACTACACTTAATACAAATTAATGTTTAAAAAGATTTTAATAAGGAAAAATAAAGGATGATAGGTTTTATAAAAGTAAAAGAAATAAAAAAAGGCTAAGGAAAAGTGAAGAAAAATTCAAGAAATTTTTCATAAATAGCATACTACCCTAAATAGGAACACTACATGAGTCAACATACTACTCGCTAAACATATTTAAATAGAAAATTAATCTAATTTATTCTAACTAGGCAAGTAGACATGAGCTTAAAAAATAATAAAATGCAAAGTAGCAGGGTACTAATTAATTTCGCAAAAATTAACTCAATTTAATTTTGGATTTTTTTTAAAAAAATTTATATATATATTTTTGGATTTTTAAAAATTATATTATATATAAATTTTTTTTATTTTTCTAAAAATTTTTTTAAAAAAAAATTTATTTTTCTAAAGTAAACTATTAAGGGAACACTCCCCCATACTTAAAGTTAAACATTGTCCCCTAATGTTTACAGTTAAGTATAAAGAGAGTTGAGAAAAGAGAGAAAAGAAGAAAAAGAAATGCAAAGAGAAGGAAAAGATGCTTCCCTAGTACTTGATGCCCAAACGTTGAAAAATGCATCCCCCAAAACTTGAGCTAAAGACCGGCTTGAGTCCAAGTTGAGAGGCGAGAAGCGGCACAAACACGCGGGAGCTTATTCCTGCACAAAACAAAATAAAAATAAATTAAAAATAAAATAAAATAAAATAAAAAAGATAACCAAGGGGTGCCTCCCAAGAGCGCTCTTTGTTTAAAACGTCGTTGAGCTCGACGTTCTTGGTTAGCTAAATGGAAAATAAAAAGAGAAATGTAATGGCAGCTCGCGCAATATGCGTTTCGGCGCGAGTGCCAAAATATTTTTTAAGAAAATAAAAATATTTTTTTGTATTTTTATATTTTTTAAATTATACAAAAAGAAAAAAGATTTAGAAAAAGAAAATTTGTTAGTAAAAGAAAATAAATTATTAAAAGGGGAAAAGAAGAAGATTTAGAAACTAAATTAGAAGGAAAAATAAAAGAAGAAAAGAAAGTGGAATTTTCACAAGGAGGGGGGAGAGAAGAAAAAGAAGAAGGCGGCGGCGGTTGATCACAAGAAAATGTTTGGATAGAAAGATCTGGTTGCTCCATTTGAATATCAATCATTTCCGTAGATTGGGAGCAAACCGGGATATTCGAAAAATCAATCTTCTCTGAAGATCGAACACAAGAAAGTTCGTCTTCCTCGGAAACTTGAAAAAAATTCAGGATATCGGAGGAAATTTCCTCCTCGAGAGGTTGAAGGCACAATGGAATTTCTGAATAATCGTCTTCCGCGAGTGATTGAAGGCACTGCAAAATATCCGAAGATTCATCATTCGAAAGATAAATAGGAGGAGGAGGGGAAGAAAAAGATGTGGCCTCAGAAGCTAAAGCATCAAAAATCACTTTGAAGTGAGCATTGATGCGCGTGCATCAAATGCTACAGAATCAAAAATGACTTCATTTTCGCTAGAATCAAACACTGGAGGCACGCAAACTTGCTGAGAAAAAGTGGAGAAATCTTGAGATGGAATGGGTTGATGATCACCTTGGCCCCAAGAATGATCAAGGTGTTTGTTGAAGCCAAAATTGACCTCAACGAATGTTCACGAACCAAAGTGTAGCCAACGCCTACTTCTCCCAAATCTCGTCCCCTGACTGGCTGCTAAGGTCCTAAGACTGACCCAAAGCCTCAGCTGGGAGGTCCCACCTCACACCCGGAAGATCTCTGAGAGATTCCCCTCCAAGGCCAAATACTGGGCTGGGAGCTCTTCAGAAAGCACTAAAATTGGAGAATAATGAAAAGCCCGCTTTCCGAAGAGCCCCTATGGGTCTTTTTATAGTCTTCCGTTGACCTGAAAGTACTAAAACACCCCTGATGGGTCTGCAAATAGCCAAATCCCGTTGTCATCCCGGGGGCACCAAGGTAATTTTACCTGTGAATAATGAAATAATAAAAATAATCCTCTTTTCGAGCGCCGGGCCCTACCACGTGGGCCCACTTGGCGAGAACCCTGGCCGAGAAGGCTCTCGCTGGATCCCCAACTGGGCTAACCTTGGCGAGCCCCCCCTGCCGGGGAGGTTCTCGCCCTTCACGGTCTTGATACTATTGCGATTGAAGGCTCACTTAATGCCTTCTCGCTTGCCCTGGGCGGGAGCTCCCTCGAGGCGGGAGCTTCCATAGCTCGACTATCTGCTTTGGCTTCCCCCGCTTTCGCCTGCCCTTGGCGGGAGCTCCTTCCAGGCGGGAGCTCATCTAGTCTGGGACCCGAAGCCTGGCGAGAACTCTATAAGTTCGTCCTAAGGATAACCCAAGGCTAGCCTGAGGCTAGCCCCATCCTGACCACTGAACCCTTGGGGTTCCGCCCAGCGAATATGGGGTTGTACACAATCCCCGCTCTTTTCGAGCTAGCCCTGCGCTCGACAAGACAAGTCCAACCCCGAAATATTCGCTGGACACGTGCCTGGTAGCCAAGAGAATCTTTTGGCGGGCCCTACTGCGGCTATAAATACACGCCGTCGGGTGACCCTAAGTCTTGCCTCTGATCTACTGCTTCTTTACTGAGCTCTCTCCTGGGGCTTTCTGTGTGATACCAAGATGTATGCTAAGCGCGCTGGCAAGCCACTTCCGCCGGACCTTCAGGATCGGTTGGCCGCGGCTCAAGCGCGAGCCTTAGCTAACTGCGCTGCGGTGGCGCCCTGGCTATCGAGGAAATCTCCAAACGCCGGTCCTTCAGAGCCGAAAAAGAAAAAGGGAAAACGAAAAAGCGAAGGTGGTCCGGCGGGACCTTGCTTGCGAGAACAGGGATCCCCCTTCTCCTACTCCCAATCCCGCGGAGGCCCTCTCCCCACAGAAGGTACGCCTTCCAGCCCTGCTCACCAAGATGCTTATGCTACAGGCCCGACAGCTAACGTGGCCTCTCGCAGGAATCCCTTCCTAATGATGACGCTGGGTCTTCCCCGATTCCCCCTGCTTTGTCAGCTCCCCCTCCCGAGGGTCGAACGAGGGTCTCGGAGGAAATTCCACTGGCCGGGACCCAGTTGATAGGTATGCTTTTCGCTACTTCCCGCTAGTTCAATCATGCCTTTCCCTTTCTGAACTGCCTTCTCGCAGAGCCAGCTACCCGGGAAGATGAAGCGAGAACCGATGCGGCGATTTCTTCTGCGGCAAATCCCGCCCTGCCGGCGGGAGGGGTGGCCCTCGAGCATTTCACTACCCCTAAGGATGTCGATCATCCCTTGGGAGAGGACAACCCTCTCCATGCTTCCGGCCAGGCTGGGACCCCTGTGCGTAAACCCTTCCGCCCAGGACGGGGTAAGCCTTTCCACCTTCTTTATGGTACTGACAGAGGGATCGGGCCTTCTCATCTGTTGCTAATCAATGGCTCTCGCCAGACTACAAGTATGCGAGATATTTTGTCGGCTAATCGTTAAGCCTTAATCATAACTGCGAGCGCACTTTTCGCAGGGGATCCCAGCTCTCGGCCGGGAGCTAACGAGGAGGGAGAGGAAGAAGAAGAAGAAGAAGAAGAAGAGGAGGAGGAGGAGGAAGACGATTCCCTTCCTCCTTCGTCCGGCGAGATAGAGGAAACTTTGAACGGCGCCGGGAATGCGAAGGAGCGGAGGAAGAAGATCTTAGCCATTTTGGCCAAGCTCATCTGGCGAGATCGCGCCCATAATGCCGCGGCAAAAGCGTTCCGCGAGTCTGTGGAACAAAGGCTGGAGGCCCTGGAATGGGATTTCTTCTTGGGCGAGACTGATCGACCCGGAGGACCTACCGCCCAGTCTTCGCCAGGGAGATGCATCGCGCAGATCCGGGATCATGCTAGGCGGATCAACCTGGGGTGCACCACGCTGTCCTCTTACTTCAACCCGCTGGCCCCTCCGCGAACCAGGCGGCGAGAATGAGGGTGACGGCGCTGGGAGCCGTATTAGTTCTTCTAAGTCTCGCCCCTTCTTCCTCTTTAGCCTTCCCTTCCGCCATGTACCCTTAAGCCTCTGTAGTAACTGCTATTGTTAACTTTATCCAGCTCTCGGCCGCGAGAGCACGCTGTTACTTATCTCTCCCTTCATTGCGCTGTGAATTTTAAGAACATGCTAGAATTAGGTCGCTTGCGCCAAAGCTAAGAAGCTTACGCCAAAACCAAGAGGCTCGCGCCTATGAGAGGCGATCGTCGACTGCTGTCATTCTGAGGGGGAAAACCGAGGCGTCGCCGGTTCAGATCATGATAGCTGCGCTCCACCGTCATTTCTCTCTCTATCGGAAGGAGCTGCCATGATTATAGTTCCCTATAAATAGGGATGCCTACCAACCGCATTTATTTCTCTGACCCGGAATCTCAACCCCCTTTTCTTGCTCTCGCGTTCTTGCTTCCGCTTTCACCTCTCTTCAGCTCTCGCTCTCACTCGCAAACCCACTATGCCTGGCGAGAACGAGGGTTGCGCCCACTGTGCGGAAGCCTTCCGAAAACACCTCTTCCCCTCCTATACGCTCACCTTAGATGAATATAACCTGATCGTCAACCGCTACATTCCCGCTGGCTTCTCGGCGCGGAACCCGGGTAATCACGATAAGGTGAATACTCCGGAGGCGGGAGAGCTCGCCATCCCCCTCGAGCATTTCGAGGTGGGCTTCCGCCTTCCCCTTTGGCCGGAGGTTCGGCTTGCTCTCCGCTACTATGGGGTGGTTCCCTCCCAACTGAACCCGAACTCAATCGCGATCCTTATAGCATTCATATGCTACATGCGATCCGAGAGGATCGAGTTCAGTTTGGCAATCTTCCGGAAGTTGTTCAACTTCCGCGCCAAGGGAGGGGTGGTCTTCTTTTCCGGGCAGCTGCTCAAGACCACCGGTCTCGCCAACAAGCATCATCACTGGGGCGAGAAGTTCGTCTATGTCAGCGGGGACTTCGGCAACGTCCCGCTTCAGCATATACAATTTGAGAACGCCGCCTACAAGCCCCCTACCCTGGGATCGCGCGAGAGCGCAATCCTTGAATTCTTTGGAACCAAGGAGTTTGACGTTCTCTTCCTCAGGCGAGACGTCGACACGCTTCCACCCGTCCACCCGGGCGAAGGTATGGTCTCGCCCTAGATTCAATCCCTTGTCAGGGATCTTCTTGTGCTGATGTATTTTAACTTTGCAGGAGAGCGGGAGGTCCCCCTGCGCCAACCCTTTGCTGAAGTCCGAGGAGCCGAGGGTCTGGCCGCGAGAGGCTCTCTCGCTCTCGCGGAGGCTAGCGCTACCGCCTGCCGAGATGAGCCTGCTCTAACCTTGTAGACCGGAGCAAAGAAGCGGAAAGGCCCCTCTCCCGCCCCGCGACCGCTGAAGAGGCTGAAGCCATCCGCTGCGGATAAGGGCAAGGGCTTGGCCGTCTCGCCTGCCCGGCCTCCCGCCCCGGGCGAGTCCTTCGAAGGACTGCTCCGGACGGCCAGCGAGATGGGCGATGCCGCCAGGAGGCGTACCGAGGCCGCTGCCGAGAACCAGCCGGCCGCTGACATGGCGGAAGGAGGGGGAGCGGTCGTCGAGACCTCCGCCCGGACCCCACCCAAGGAAGTGCCAAAAGGGCACAGAAATTACGGCTTCGGCGTGAAGCACACCGATGCCGAGGGGAAGCCCCTGCTCCAATGGGAACCCGAAGCCAACCTAGTCAAGGTTTCAACGCTCCTTCCCAGTTGGGTGGAGTGGGAGGAGGTTACTTGTGAAGCCTTCTCGCTTGGCTATGGCCTCTATAGCCGAGAGGACGCCAGTATCTTCGACCAGATGCCCACCCGGCTCCTGGCTTTCGATTCTATCCGGGCCCTACTGCGTGGGTTAGAGCTTGCGCATATGTGTGCGCGTCGAAGCATCAGCATCGACAAGAACTTCGCCGACATGTACAAGGCGAGGGAAGAGGCGGTGGCTAGAGCACGCGCTTCGGAGACAGAGCTTGCGAGTGCTCACCAGGAGTTGGCGAAAGCTCTAGAGGCATTGTCTCTGCGTCCCGCCATCGAGGTAAGCGAGATCTTCTCGGCCCCCGCTCTCGCTTCTCGAATTCTCGTTTGCGCAATATTTACTGAGCTGATTTCTTCTTCATAGGATTCCGCCCAAGCCGCGGCGCTTCGCGCGGAGTTGGCTGATGTTCGATACGCGAATGTCCTGCTGAGGGACCAACTCCAGCGTGCAGAAGCGGCGAAAGGCCCACCTCCGACGCTTGACGAAAGACTGAAGAGCCGCCAGTTCTCGTTGTACGACATCGACAAGCTGCTGCAGGCGAATGCTCAGGCCACCGTCAAGCTGACCGTCGAGACGTTGCGCGACCCGAAGCTGCTTCGGGAGGATGGCGCAACCATCAACGCTCGCCAACTCCTTCCCTGGCTGTTCGACCCAGTGCCGAAGCCCCGGGGCGCGCCGGACTCTCCTCCCTCAGATGTCCCGAAGTCTTCCACCGAGGCCGGCGAGACGTCTGAAGCGAGCTCTGGCGAGAGCACCAGCGGGGATTACAGCGCATCCCCGTGAAGCGCCTTCTTATTTTTGATATTCTTTTGTAACGAGCGAGAAGCTCTACACCCCTGTAATCATTGAGTATAATGCAATGTTCTATTTTTATTGCCGGTGTGTGTTCGAATGAATAGATTAGTCAGCCGAGTGGCTTCCGCGCGGGCTTCCGCCGAGACCCTTAGTCTCTTTAAGTTAACCTTCCTTGGGGATCGACCGGGCGGGAGCCTCGCGCTATTGATTGAGTTATCTTGCCTAGGTCGGCCAGGGAGCCTTCCTTTGCGATAACCCCCTAGCCGAGACCCTCAAGTCGAGGCTTCTTTCAGCCGAGACCCTTTTGGGCCGAGACCCTTTCGGGCCGGGACCTTTGGGGCCTTGCCTCTGATCCGGGCCAGAGTCCTGTCCGTATATCTTTCAACCAACTAGATGAAGCTAACCTGACCTCTCCCCGACAGGCGAGCCTTCGGACGTGCCAGCTAGATGGGAGCCTGCGCAGCGGGTCTTCCTAGGGCCGAGCCGAGCTCGGGGTGTTGATGAATCTTTCCAAACCTCTCCCCCATAGGCGAGCCTTCGGACCTGCCAGCTAGATGGGAGCCTGGGCAGTGGGTCTACCTGGGGCCAAGCCGAGCTCGGGGTGTCGTAGAAGTGGCTAAGAACAAAGTATCCCAAGAGCCAACCTTTCCCCCACAGGCGAGCCTTCGAACCTGCCAGCTTGATGAGAGCCTGCGCAGCAGGTCTACCTGGGGCCGAGCCGAGCTCGGGGTGTCGTAGAAGGGGCTAAGGACAAAGTATTGCAAGAGCCAACCTTTCCCCCACAGGCGAGCCTGCGGACCTGCCAGCTTGATGAGAGCTTGCGCAGTGGGTCTACCTGGGGCCGAGCCGAGCTCGGGGTGTCGTAGAAGTGGCTAAGGACAAAGTATCGCAAGAGCCAACCTTTCCCCAACAGGCGAGCCTTCGGACCTGCCATCTTGATGAGAGCCTGCGCAGCGGGTCTACCTGGGGCCGAGCCGAGCTCGGGGTGTTGTAGAAGTGGCTAAGGACAAAGTATCGCAAGAGCCAACCTTTCCCCCACAGGCGAGCCTTCGGACCTGCCAGCTTGATGAGAGCCTGCGCAGCGGGTCTACTTGGGGCCGAGCCGAGCTCAGGGTGTCGTAGAAGTGGCTAAGGACAAAGTATCGCAAGAGCCAACCTTTTCCCCACAGGCGAGCCTTCGGACCTGCCATCTTGATGAGAGCCTGCGCAGCGGGTCTACCTGGGGCCGAGCCGAGCTCGGGGTGTCGTAGAAGTGGCTAAGGACAAAAAATCGCAAGAGCCAACCTTTCCCCCACAGGCGAGCCTTCGGACCTGCCAGCTTGATGAGAGCCTTCGCAGCGGGTCTACCTGGGGCCGAGCCGAGCTCGGGGTGTCGTAGAAGTGGCTAAGGACAAAGTATCGCAAGAGCCAACCTTTCCCCCACAGGCGAGCCTTCGGACCTGCCAGCTTGATGAGAGCCTGCGCAGCAGGTCTACCTGGGGCCGAGCCGAGCTCGGGGTGTTGATGAAGATTTCCAAACCTCTCCCCCACAGGCGAGCCTTCGGACCTGCCAGCTGGATGGGAGCCTGCGCAGCAGGTCTGCATGGGTCCGAGCCGAGCTCGGGGTTTTGATGAAGATTGTCAAACCTCTCCCCCACAGGCGAGCCTTCGGACCTGCCAGCTAGATGGGAGCCTGCGCAGCGGGTCTACCTAGGGCCGAGCCGAGCTCGGGGTGTTGATGAAGATTTCCAAACCTCTCCCCCATAGGCGAGCCTTCGGACCTGCCAGCTAGATGGGAGCCTGCGCAGCGGGTCTACCTGGGGCCGAGCCGAGCTCGGGGTGTTGATGAAGATTTCCAAACCTCTCCCCCACAGGCGAGCCTTCGGACCTGCCAGCTAGATGGGAGCCTGCGCAGCGGGTCTACCTGGGGCCGAGCCGAGCTTGGGGTGTTGATGAAGATTTCCAAACCTCTCCCCCACAGGCGAGCCTTCGGACCTGCCAGCTAGATGGGAGCCTGTGTAGCGGGTCTACCTGGGGCCGAGCCGAGCTCGGGGTATTGATGAAGATTTCCAAACCTCTCCCACACAGGCGAGCCTTCGGACCTGCCAGCTAGATGGGAGCCTGCGCAGCGGGTCTACCTGGGGCCGAGCCGAGCTCGGGGTGTTGATGAAGATTTCCAAACCTCTCCCCCACAGGCGAGCCTTCGGACCTGCCAGCTAGATGGGAGCCTGCGCAGCGGGTCTACCTGGGGCCGAGCCGAGCTCAGGGTGTTGATGAAGATTTCCAAACCTCTCCCCCACAGGCCAGCCTTCGGACCTGCCAGCTAGATGGGAGCCTGCGCAGCGGGTCTACCTGGGGCCGAGCCGAGCTCGGGGTGTTGATGAAGATTTCCAAACCTCTCCCCCACAAGCCAGCCTTCGGACCTGCCATCTAGATGGGAGCCTGCGCAGCGGGTCTACCTGGGGCCGAGCCGAGCTCGAGGTGTTGATGAAGATTTCCAAACCTCTCCCCCACAGGCGAGCCTTCAGACCTGCCAGCTAGATGGGAGCCTGCGCAGCGGGTCTACCTGGGGCCGAGCCGAGCTCGGGGTGTTGATGAAGATTTCCAAACCTCTCCCCCACAGGTGTCCTTCGGACCTGCCAGCTAGATGGGAGCCTGCGCAGCGGGTCTACCTGGGGCCGAGCCGAGCTCGGGGTGTTGATGAAGATTTCCAAACCCCTCCCCCACAGGCGAGCCTTCGGACCTGCCAGCTAGATGGGAGCCTGCGCAGCAGGTCTACCTGGGGCCGAGCCGAGCTCGGGGTGTTGATGAAGATTTCCAAACCTCTCCCCCACAGGCGAGCCTTCGGACCTACCAGCTAGATGGGAGCCTGCGTAGCGGGTCTACCTGGGGCCGAGCCGAGCTCGGGGTGTTGATGAAGATTTCCAAACCTCTCCCCCACAGGCGAGCCTTCGGACCTGCCAGCTAGATGGGAGCCTGCGTAGCGGGTCTACCTGGGGCCGAGCCGAGCTCGGGGTGTTGATGAAGATTTCCAAACCTCTCCCCCACAGGCGAGCCTTCGGACCTGCCAACTAGATGGGAGCCTGCGCAGCGGGTCTACCTGGAGCCGAGCCGAGCTCGGGGTGTTGATGAAGATTTCCAAACCTCTCCCCCACAGGCGAGCCTTCGGACCTGCCAGCTAAATGGGAGCCTGCGCAGCGGGTCTACCTGGGGCCGAGCCGAGCTCGGGGTGTTGATGAAGATTTCCAAACCTCTCCCCCACAGGCGAGCCTTCGGACCTGCCAGCTAGATGGGAGCCTGCGCAGTGGGTCTACCTGGGGCCGAGCCGAGCTCGGGGTGTTGATGAAGATTTCTAAACCTCTCCCCCACAGGCGAGCCTTCAGACCTGCCAGCTAGATGGGAGCCTGCGCAGCGGGTCTACCTGGGGCCGAGCCGAGCTCGGGGTGTTGATGAAGATTTCCAAACCTCTCCCCCACAGGCGAGCCTTCGGACCTGCCAGCTAGATGGGAGCCTGCGCAGCGGGTCTACCTGGGGCCGAGCCGAGCTCGGGGTGTTGATGAAGATTTCCAAACCTCTCCCCCACAGGCGAGCCTTCGGGCCTGCCAGCTAAATGGGAGCCTGCGCAGTGGGTCTACCTGGGGCCGAGCCGAGCTCGGGGTATTGATGAAGATTTCCAAACCTCTCCCCCACAGGCGAGCCTTCGGACCTGCCAGCTAGATGGGAGCCTACGCAGCGGGTCTACCTGGGGCCTAGCCGAGCTTGGGGTGTTGATGAAGATTTCCAAACCTCTCCCCATAGGTGAGCCTTCGGACCTGCCAGCTAGATGGGTGCCTGCGCATCGGGTCTAACTGGGGCCGAGCCGAGCTCTGGGTGTTGATGAAGATTTCCAAACCTCTCCCACACAGGCGAGCCTTCGGACCTGCCAGCTAGATGGGAGCCTGCGCAGCGAGTCTACCTGGGGCCGAGCCGAGCTCGGGGTGTTGATGAAGATTTCGTCAACCGGACCTATTCTATCATGAAGATGAGAAGACATAGCCGGTTAAAACAAAAGGCATTGCGATTGCATACTTAGAGAATCAATATTCTGAAAAGAACTTATTGAAATGGCAATAGTTATTTACAACGTTACAATCCTTCTTTCCCCTCACGGGTAGAAGCGTTTTTGATCATCACCGCTCCAAGTATGGCTCAAGGTCTTTCCCTCCACATCCTGGAGGTAGTAACATCCATTGACCAGAGCCTTCTCTATTATGTACGGCCCTTCCCAGCTAGGGTTGAGCTTGCCGACATGGGCCGATCTTCCTGCTGCGTCGACCTTCTTCAGCATGAGGTCCCCTTCGGCGAATTGCTTGACCCGAATGTGCTTATCGAAGTACTTGGCCATCCGCCGTTTTATCTCTTCTTGCCTGATGGCAGCGATGTCTCGTAGCTCTTCCGCCATGTCCAGCGAGAGGCGCAACCCTTCCTCGTTCTCCAGCCTCCAAGCTTCGCTTCCTTCACCTGCGACCGCGACCCGCGGAGACCGAACCTCGAACTCCACCGGGAGGACTGCCTCGCACCCATGAGAGAGCTTGAAGGGGGTTTCCCCTGTGGTCGTGTTCGGAGTTGTTCGCAGGGCCCACAGGACGGAAGGGAGTTGCTACACCCAGTTACCCTTCAGGTTCTCCACCTTCTTTTTGAGCAAGTTGACAATAATCTTGTTTGCCGCTTCTACCTGGCCATTGCTTCGAGGGTGATGGATAGAGGTAAACCTGAGGTCAACCCCCGATTGGGCGCAGAAACTGATGAATTCTTCGCTGGCAAACTGAGGACCGTTGTCCGTCACTATTGCTTGGGGTAACCCGTGCCTGCAGATGATTTCCCCCCAAATGAAGTTCCTGATGACCTGTGAGGTAACCTTGGCTAGAGCTTTGACCTCCAGCCACTTCGAGAAGTAATCGATCATGATGAGGAGGAACCTCCTTTGCCCGCTAGCCGGAGGAAAGGGCCCGACTAGATCCATCCCCCAAATAGCGAAGGGCCACGGCGCTATGATGCTTCGGAGCCTTTGGGCGGGTAGGAGCTGGAGGGGAGCATGTACTTGACATTTTTGACATCTCCTTGCAAACTCAACCGTATCTTTTCTCAAGGTCTGCCAGAAATACCCTTGCCTCCAATGTTCTACCCCCTGAGTGGCTGCCGCATTCTCCCGAATGCACCTCTTCTAGGATCCTTGGGACCTCCTCCTCGGTCACACATCTTGCGAGGAGCCCTGACAATATCTTTCGGTGTAAGCCCCCATCCATCATCATGTAGTGGGCTGCCTTTCGCCTAAAGCTCTTCGCGTCCCTGATCCCCTCAGGTAGCTCGCCTGAGGTGAGGAATGCCGCCAATGGGTCCACCCATGAGGATCGTCGACCCACCTCCATTAGCTCCCCTTCCTCAATCGTCGGTCGGAAAAGTTCAGTTAGGGTTCCCCCTCCCCGAGGCCCGAGCTTCGCCAACCGGTCAGCTGCCATGCTTTCCTCCCTGGGAACGTGTTGAATAGAAAAAGAACGGAAACCTCCGATGATAGTCCTTACCTTGGATAGATATCTCACGAGGGTGGGCTCCCGAGCCTCAAACTCCCCACAGATTTGTGACGCAACTACCATCGAGTCGGTGAAGGCCTCCACATCCCGAATTTCCAGCTCCTTAGCCAACTAAAGGCCGGCTATCACGGCCTCATATTCCGCTTGATTATTGGTCACAGGGAAGTGGAAGGCCACCGCCTGTTCTATGATAACCCCTTGAGGGCTTACCAACACCACACCTCCTCCCAGGGAGTGCCTTCCTGAAGCCCCGTCGACGATCATTCTCCATGCTTCACACGACCTCGGCTCTTCTTCCTCGGCCTCGGTGACATAATCCTCCAGAAAGTCTGCCACGGCCTGGGCATTGATGGAGAGCCTTGGAACAAAAGAGATGTCGAACTCGCTAAGCTCGATGGACCACTTTGCCAACCTTCCCGAATGCTCCACCCCCTCGAAGACCTTGCGAAGAGGATGATCGGTCACAACCTTAATCGAATGTGCTTGGAAATATGGACGGAGCTTCCTTGCCGAAACGACCAAAGCATAAGCCAGCTTCTCTAGGATGGGGTAGCGGAGCTCCGCCTTTTTTAAGATTCGGCTTACATAATAGACTGGCAGCTGCTTCTTCCCCTCTTCTCTAACCAAGACGGAGCTCACAGCTTCTACCCCCACACCGAGATACAAGGTCAGGTCTTCTCCCTCCTTGGGGATTTGGAGTAGCGGAGCCCGGGAGAGTTGCCTCTTCAGTCCTTGGAAAGCCTCTTCGCATTCGATCGTCCATTCAAACACTTGATTACCACGGAGCGTCTTGAAAAAGGAGGAACACCTATCTTCGGACCGAGAGAGGAACCTGCTTAGCCCGGCCAGCCTTCCGGTCAAGCGCTGGATCTCCTTGGCATTGCGAGGTGATTCCAAGTCCAAGACGGCCTTTACCTTGTCTGGGTTAGGTTCTACCCCTGCCGGGGTCAGGAGGTGTCCAAGGAATTTCCCGCAACTGGCCCCGAAGACACACTTCAAGGGATTCAACCTCATCTTGAATCTCCGTAGGGTGGCAAACGTCTCTTCCAAGTCCCGTAGGTGGGATTCCAGGCATTTGCTTTTTACCATCAGATCATTGACGTAGACTTCTAGATTCTTCCCTCTTTGATCCCGAAAGACTCGATCCATCATGCGTTGGTACGTTTCCCCTGCGTTCTTCAACCCGAAGGGCATCATCTTGTAGCTGAAGCATCCCTCTCTTGTGATGAAGGAAACATCCTTGACATCGGGAGGGTGCATCCGAATCTGATGGTAACCTGAAAAAGCATCTAAAAAACTCATAAGAGAAAAACCGATGGCTGAGTCAACCAGCGCGTCGATCCGAGGCAGGGGGTGTTGGGTACATTGGAAAATGTGTACCTGATTTGAAGAAGCCCAACCTAGCTCAATGATATACATCATGTTGTATTTGATGTTGTTTTAAGTTGACATGTGCAGGTAAAGAATTGTTAAAGTTTACAGAAAAAATTCTAAGTCCAAGTGTCGACACAAAGGAACATGTGTCGTCACATAGAAGAAAGTTGTCGACACAACACTGGGAAAGTGTGTCGACACAGAAGGTGTAAGTCGACACTACTCTGGGAAAAAGTGTCGACACATAACATAGTCTACAACAACACTGGGAAAAAGTGTCGACACAGAAGAAGTCAGTCGACACAACACTGGGAAATTGTGTCGACACAGAAGAAAAACGTCGACCTCAACATTGGGAGAATGTGTCGACACTGAAGAGTATAGACGATCTCCAGTTTGTCGACATCATCTGAATATGTCGACACAGAAGAAAATAGTCGACACCTGAAGGCCAAGTCAACACTTACTAAAGTTATGATTCTACAACAACTGTGTCGACACACAGGACTTGTGTCGACACACTGCAGAGTCAAAGACCAAGTTAGTTTCAGAAGAAGATGTGTCGACACAAAGGCAATTTAGTCGACATCACTGAAGGCAGTGTCGACACCAAAGTCAATTGTGTCGACACAAATAGACAGATGGTCTCGACACTTTCTGACAGACTGTTTCAACACTAAGGCACAGGACTTGTTTGAAGACTTGACAGCTGTGGGTTATCACCAGTTAACTGAAGTTGTCAGACTTGTCAGAAAACGGTTAGAAACCGGATCAGCCGGTTACCATGAAGAATGTCTATAAATAGACAGATTCAGAAGGAGAAAAGGACACTGAACTACATATAGAACTGATCCTTTAAAATACATTGGATCAGAAAGTAGAGAGGGATTACATTCTACTCATTTCAAGAAAGTGCTAGGCACTTAAGAAGATCTTCTCCGGGAGATCTAAGAAGACTATCTAAGGATAGATCTAAGAAGAGTTCTAATCAGAATTCAGAAGAATCATTCAAAGTTCTGGATAGAGAGAGATCAAGTCAGAATTTGAAGAAGAAGAAAGAATCCACCAGTGGATTATCAAGAAGCTGTTTG
This sequence comes from Platanthera zijinensis, assembly GCA_039513925.1. Lineage (NCBI taxonomy): Eukaryota > Viridiplantae > Streptophyta > Magnoliopsida > Asparagales > Orchidaceae > Platanthera > Platanthera zijinensis. The sequence continues at coordinate 126,538,560 of CM077080.1, forward strand.
GAATCAACTCAGCTAAGTACATTTTCAAGAAGCTTTGAAGAAGGCTAAGAAACAGTTGATTGCATCAGCTGATTAAGAATTGTCATTGCCTTTTCTCTCTCAATTTGGCAAGACAAATTTAAAAACAATCTTTTCTATATTTCTGTAGGATCTGTTTATACAGATCTGAGTTGTAAGCCTATGTTATAAAGGCTGAGTGTAGGAGTGTTGAACTCTGAGTGGTAGGGCTGATTGCCTGAGTGTAGGAGAAGGATATTCTCTGAGTTGTAGGCCTTGGGGCAAGGCTGAGGTAGGGCAGTTGTGCCTGAGTTGTAGGAACCAGTTGGGTTCTGAGTTGTAAGATCTATTGATCTGAGATAAGTGGAAGTTTGGCCGAATCTAGCATACAGCTAGATAGGTGAAGGGGGAAAGTGGATGTACCCAGACCTTGGGGAACCACTATAAAACATAGTGCAATCTGTGATGTGTTGTTTTCTGTGATTGCTGTGTTTTTGTATTAGTTAATAAATTGAATTCTGTCTAGAAGTTTTAGAAAAAGAAGCAGAACCTATTCACCCCCCCCCCTCTAGGTGTTTAGGCTGCCTTGAAAGTTAAACTATCAAGTGGTATCAGAGGGAGGTTCCTCAAAAAGGACTTAACAGTCTGAGGTAGATCTGATAGGCAGATTCAAGAATCAAGAAGATGGGTTCTGGAGAGAATCATAAGGAGCTAGGGTCAATGAAATTACCCATATGCAAGAAGGAAATCTTTGGGATCTGGAAAGAAAGAGTCAGATTGTTTATGGAAGCATCTGACCCAAGGATTTACATCACAGTACAGGAAGGCCCCTTCATACCAATGAAGATATCTGTTCTTGATGCAAATATCCAAACACCAAAGACTTATTCTGAAATGACCAAGGATGAAATCATCTTGGCAACCATGGACAAAAGGGCACAGAACATCATTGTCAGTGCCATAGATGATTCAACATTTCAGAATCTGATTCACTGCAAGACCTCCAAGGAGATGTGGGACACATTGATTGTCTACATGGAGGGATCAGAAGAAGTAAGGCTGGACAGAAAATCTATGCTAAATCAGGAGTATGAAAGTTTTAGACAAGGAAAATCTGATAGCATAACTGAGTGCTATAAGAAATTCTATAGAATTGTGAATGAGCTAATTTCCTATGGAAGAGTCTTCAGTACCTATGAACTGAATGACAAATTCTTAAGATCCTTATCAAAGGATTGGGATACAAAGATCTGTGCCATAAGAGAAGTGGCAAAATTGGCAGAGATATCTCCTCCAACTCTGTTTGGAAAGTTGCTATCCTATGAAATGCAACTTATGGTAAGGAAGGAGGAGGAAAGAAACTCAAGAGGAGAGCATAGAGAAAAGACTGTGGCATTTAATGCTGAAGCCACCAGAAAGAATAGGAGGAAATCACCATCTCCTCCTAAGGAAGTTGAAGAAGGTAGTTCTGAAAATTCAGATAGGGGTTCAGTCAGCAGTGATTCAGATGCAGACTTTGCTGCATTCACTAGGCAATTTCAAAGGTTCTTGAAAAAGAAGCAATGGAAGTCTAGGCCTTCATCATCACAGCAAGTAGATGACTATTATCAGAAAAGAAGGTCATCTAGGAAAGAGAAAAGCAGGTCAAAGCCCAGCAAAGCCACTACTTCAAAGATTGTCTGCTATTGTTGCAATAGGCCTGGACATGTAGTGGCTGAGTGTCCTGACAAAAGGAAGGAATCTTCAGAAAAGAAGAAGACTTATCAGAAAGGCAAGAAGGAGAAATCCTTTGTAGCAAAGAAAGATAAAAGTCTGTCAGACCAGTCAACTTCAGAATCAGGATCTGAAGCTGAAGCATATATTGGATTATATGCTGCATCTGAGGAAGAGGAGTTTATGCAGTTGCTAGACTCCATCAATGAACATCAATGCATGGGTTTGATGACTAGATCAGAAGAGGACCTATGCCAGAATCAGTCTGGTCCTAATGAGGTAAACAGTCCTTCCAGTACATTTGTTTGTAGTACAAGTGAAGAATCAGCTACATCTGCATCAAGTGATGAAGATGCATCTGGATCTGAAGGAGATGTCTATCAATTGATAGACAAGTATGGGGACTTGTTGCAGGCCCTTAAGAAAAGCAAGAACCTGGTTAAATCACAGGCTCAGGAAATTGCTGATCTAAGGGTTACAACAACTGAGTTAGAAAAAGTCCTTGATCAAAAGTTAGCTGAAATTGCCAAGCTGAAAAATATAACTATTATTCAGATGGGCACAATTAATTATACTAATGATCAAGTAAAGAGTCTGGAGGACAGACTTAGAATTGAAAGGGATTTAGTGGCTAGTTACTCTAAGCCAAAATCTGTCTTACCCTTGATAGATGAATTTGTCACTCAGAAGGGTAAGGCTGGATTAGGATTTAAGGGTAACTCCAGGGCTAGCAGATTCAAGAAGAAAGGCAAAGCCCCTATTCAGCCACTAAACCTTTCAGTCCCCATAAGGTTTGGTAAGAAGAAAGTGCCTTCTAACATATATGATCATGAAGACATTCAGGATCATATCAAGACAAATGTTCTGAAGAACAAGGGTGTTAAGGCAAGCAGGCCTACCTATGGTCATAAGCCCTATGGTTTTAAGAAACCAGCAGGAGAAGTTGCAACAGCACCAGCAATGAACAGAAATGCTTCTGACAAGGATGTATCTAGATCTAGATACAATAAGTTTGAATGTTGGTGCTGTGGCAAGAGGGGTCATTTTGCATTGGACTGCTGGTATAACACAAGTGTTATAAAGAATAAGAGTCTACCTGTTAGAAGAGGTTATGATAACTTTATTAAGGCTAACCTGAACCAAGGACCCAAGACTTACTTGGGTTCTAAGGGTAAGTAATTCTGTATTGCAGGTGAATCCAAGTTACCATGCCCCTATATGGTACTTGGATAGTGGTTGTTCCAGGCACATGACTGGAACAAAGGGGCTGCTGAAGGAGTATTCATCTGTCAAAGATGGACATAAAGTGATCTTTGGTGGATCTGAAAAAGGAGTCATCAAAGGATTTGGTAACATCTCTTCAAACCTAATTACTATCACCCAAGTGGCCTATGTAAAAGGTTTGAAACATAATCTAATAAGCATAAGCCAGCTGAGTGATCTAGGATATGACATTTCATTTGGTAAGGATGGATGTCATATCAAAAGGTCAAGTGATCAAGAGATCATATTGACTGGGTATAGGAAGAGAAATGTGTATTGCCTTAATTTTGAATGTGAGAATAAGGCATCCCCCATTTGTCTTGTAGCTGATGACAATGCTTCTCATTGTGTTAAGTGGCACAAGAGATTGGCTCATCTAAACTACAAGACAATTGGCCAACTCTTTAGTAAAGAACTAGTGAGGAATGGGCCTCAAGTTAAGTGTATAAAGGAAGGGGTATGCTCAGCTTGTCAAAAGGGCAAGCAGACAAAAACCTCATTTCAAAGCCTTGAAAACAAGGATTCTGTGAGGTGCTTATACCTCTTGCATATGGATCTTTTTGGTCCTATGCCAGTTCACAGTCTAGGTAGGAAGGTCTACACACTAGTGGTTGTAGATGACTATTCTAGATTTACATGGGTGTTCTTTCTGAGACAAAAATCTGAAACCCCAAGTGTATTATTTAAGTTTGTAAAGCAAATTCAGAATGAACTGAACAGTACAGTGGTCAAAATCAGAAGTGACCATGGTACTGAGTTTCAATCTGAAAGCATGACAAACTTGTGTATAGACTTTGGGATTTTCCAAGAGTTCTCCTCACCTAGAACACCTCAGCAAAATGGAATTGCTGAAAGAAAGAATAGATCATTAATTGAAGCTGGTAGAACTCTATTGAGTGACACCTCTCTCCCAGAATATTTTTGGGCTGAGGCAGTTAACACTGCTTGTCATGTCATCAATAGGGCTTCTATCACCAAAAGCCACAGGAAGACTCCCTATGAGATTGTGAAAGGCAGAAAACCAAATCTATCCTATTTTAGGATCTTTGGCTGCAAGTGCTATATACTTAACAATGGTAAGTCTTATTTGACTAAGTTTGCTGCCAAATCCCAGGATGGGATATTTGTTGGGTACAGCACAAATAGTAAGGCCTATAGAGTCTTCAACTTAACTACTCAAGTTGTTGAAGAATCTGTGCATATTGTATTTGATGAAACAAGATTAATCAATTGTGAATTGTCTTGTAGATCAAATGACTCAACAGGTATAAGCAAGAAGATGGACAAGCTCTCCATTGCTGAAGCTTCAAAGGAAGAGGGAGCATTGGAAAATGAAGGCTGCTGTCCAGGGGGAGTACAAGAGATAATGGAAGCTGATGAAAACCAAGAGGAACAGCAGAATGAAGAAGCTGGAGATGCTCAACCTGAAGGGAATCTACCTCCAGCTATAAGATATCTAAGAGATCATCCTACTGATCAGATAATTGGTGATCCAAGACAAGGAGTGCAAACTAGAAGCAGAAATCAAAGCACAGTTTTGCATTCTAGTTTCTTGTCTCAAATGGAACCTAAGAAGTTTGAAGAAGCTATCCAAGACCAGCACTGGATTGATGCTATGCAAGAGGAGCTGAATCAGTTCAGAAGGTGCAAGGTCTGGGAGCTTGTTCCTAAACCAAGAGGCCACAACATAATTGGGACTAAGTGGATCTATAGGAACAAGCTAGATGAAAGTGGAATAATAATAAAGAATAAAGCAAGATTGGTTGCAAAAGGATACAGGCAGGAAGAAGGGATTGACTTTGATCAAACCTTTGCTCCAGTAGCAAGGCTGGAGGCAATCAGAATGTTCCTTGCCTATGCAGCCTACCAAGACTTCAAAGTATACCAGATGGATGTAAAGTCAGCATTTCTGAATGGTGATCTTAAAGAAGAAGTATATGTAGAGCAGCCATCAGGTTTTGTAGATCCTCTTAAACCTGATTCTGTGTACAAGCTTAGGAAAGCTTTGTATGGGTTAAAACAAGCTCCAAGGGCTTGGTATGAAACCCTGTCTACCTTCCTCATTGAGAATAAATTCTCAAGAGGAAAGATAGACAAAACTCTATTCCTTAGGGAATCCAAAGGAAAGATCATCTTAGTCCAGATCTATGTTGATGACATAATCTTTGGATCTACTGAAAACAACCTTTGTAAAAAGTTTGCCAAACTTATGCAAGGGAAGTTTGAGATGAGCAGTATGGGAGAACTTAAGTTCTTCTTGGGACTCCAAGTAAGACAGACTGATGATGGATTGTCCATATCCCAGTCTAAGTTCACCAAGGAATTAATTAAAAAATATGGTATGGAGTCATCCTCCTCCATGAGAACTCCTATGGGCACAAGTATGCCAATATGCAAAGATGAGGCAGGTAAACCTGTTGATGAATCATTGTATAGAGGAATAGTTGGGTCACTACTATATCTCACTGCTAGTAGACCTGACATTATGTATGCAACATGTGTCTGTGCTAGGTACCAAGCCTGCCCTAAAGAATCTCATTATACTGCAGTAAAAAGGATTCTGAGATATCTAAAGGGCACTCCTACTCTAGGTCTTTGGTACCCTAAGAATAGAGATTTTCAACTAACAGGCTATTCAGATGCAGATTTTGCAGGATGTAGAGAGGATAGAAAGAGTACTACAGGTACTTGTCAATTCCTGGGAGGAAGACTAATATCTTGGAGTAGTAAAAAACAGACTAGTGTGGCAATTTCCACAGCTGAGTCAGAGTATATTGCTGCAGAAAGCTGCTGTGCACAGCTATTATGGATGCAGCATCAGCTTAAAGATTATGGTATTCAGGTAAGTAGAACACCCCTTTTATGTGATTCTAAGAGTGCTATTTCTATTGCTAATAATCCAGTTTCTCATAGTAGAACTAAGCATATAGAAATCAAATATCATTTTCTTAGAGAACATGTAGAAAAAGGTGACATCTCATTGGAATTTGTAAAAACAGATTATCAAATAGCAGATGTATTTACTAAGCCTTTAGATGAAACCAAATTCAATAAATTCAAAATTGAATTAGGTATGTTAACCATTGAATAATGTATTAAATAAAATCATTAACAATGCTATTGAAATGGTTAATAAGTAAGTAAAAGTAGTAACAACAATAATCAAGTGTTAAAAAGGACACATTGAAGTTACAGAAATTGGCTAAGTAAGAATGTGTCGACACATTCAGTAATAATGTGTCGACTCAGAGAAATTATGTCGACAAGTCAGAAATAGTGTGTCGACACAGAGAATATGTGTCGACACTTAAGAGGTTTATTGTCGACTTAACCAGGAATGTAATGTCGACTCAACCAGAATTATGGTGTCGACACTTACAAAATATGTGTCGACACTTGTCCTTAGTGTCGACACAGAATTTCTGTCTTTCTACTATGTATCCAAGGTGTCGACATAACCACATATTGGTGTCGACACATAGTAGGCTGAAGAAATGTCGAGTTAATAGAAGCTTGTGTCGACACATTCCGTCTGTGTCGACACATTTAGACTGTTTTTGGCGCCTTTTGAACTTCTTTCAACAGAAGCTATAAATAGGTCAAAAGCTCTTATTGTCGACACGCTTTCAAGGTTTTCGAGACTCAAACCCTGTGTCGACAATCTTTCTTTCTCTCCTCTCTCAAGCCTTCTCGACGACTCGATGGCGCCAAAGGATTGAAGAAAATGTTAATGAAGGGTATGAATTGGTGCGTCAGGCGTTTGCAGAGGCGCCGCCTGATGTTCAAGGAGTTATCACCCTTCTCTCTGCATCAGGGTTAGAATTTCTTGTCTCAGAACCATCCAAGATCTGGAAAAAGGAGGTGCATGAGTTCTTTATCTCAGCATCAGTCCATTCTACTGAACTCAAGATCAAGTCCATTGTTCACGGGACTAAGATTAAGATTACTCAAAGAGGTTTGAGAAAGTTTTTGCAATTACATGTGGTTGAAAATGAAGAAGAGGTTCCTAGTTCTAAGACAAGGGAAGCCCTTCAATGGTGTGGTTTGGATTCAAACATGAAGATTGGAGCTGCATTCAATAGGAAAGGTATGAATCAGCAAGGAAAGTTCTTGTCTGAAATAGTTGGGAAAGTAATTCTCTGCAAGACAGGTGGACATGATAGGATTTCTGCCTATATGTTCAACCTTATGACCAGGATTGCCTTTACAATTCCTACTGATTGGTCAGTAATCCTATTTGACAAGATTAAAGAAGGGATCAAGAAGCCTAACATGGCTAGGATCATAAGTCTTTATCTCAATGGAGCAATTCCTGAAGTGATGCAGCAACTGCCAGGATCTAAAATCAATCATATGAGAAGGATGGACATGAGACTATTCTCCAGGTGGGAAAGGGTGCTGTCTAAGGATGTGCCTGAAGAGAGCAGGCCAGACACCCCTGTAAATCCCCTTCTCCAGCTCACGAGACTGAGCAACAACAAGAGGACCCACTTAGGATACAGAGTGAAGAACATCCTGCCTCCACTATAGTTCATCAAGTAGATACATCTGCACAGATGCAGGGGGAGCCAGTTCAATCTCCTGCTCAAAATGTATCTACCCCTGCTCAGGTACAAGTGGTACAGGTGTAGGGGGAGCAAATGTATTTTACTATAAAAGACTTTCTAAAAGTTTTTTTTTTGTCTGCACAGGTTCAGGGGGAGCATGTGTCTTCTCCTACTCCAGATATGCAGCTGCCTGAGAATGTGCACAAGGATGCACCTAATGACTTATCTTCAGATGCTCCAGTTCAAAAAGAATACACTCTGGATGAGTTATTTCCTAATGATGACATAGCTACTGATAGAATAGAAGAGGACCAAGATGTTGAGCAGCCTCTTGACATAGAGCTAGAACAAGAAGTGGAGAAAGTTCAAGAGAATGAAAAAGTTCAAGAAATAGAGGAGGAGCAAAGAATTGAGGGGGAGCCAGTACATGTTGAAACTGAGCAACATGGCACTGAAGCAGATAGAGTTCACATTGAGAGTCCTTCTGAATCTGAAACTGAAGAAGCCAGGTTGGCTAAGAAAAGAAAACTGGTTGTATTTAAAAGAAGAAGCAAGACTTATAAACAGGCTTTACAGACATCACCTCCACCACCACCTCCTGAAGTTGATTATAACAAGTTCTTGGTGGATTTACAGGTGAAATTGGATGACCACAGGGTGGCCATTGAGAAATATGTTGATGAAAGCAACAAAAATCTGCAGTTTGACTTAGCCCAAGATATCAAATCTATCCAATTTCAAGTCAACTTAAATAAAACTGAAATGACAGATTGCTTCCACAAGGGTGGCAATGCTGTAGTTTATCTGGCTAAACAACAGCAGGCTATCTCTACAAAGGTGGATGATATTGCTTTGAAGCAAGGTTATGTTCTGGAAAATCAAATAAGAATGAATGACAATTTAACTGAATCTCATAATGAGATCATTCAAGAGGTGAAGAAGATTGTTCCAGGGATGCCTGCAAATAGAGCCAAAGAAATGGAAGAATTTGATAAGAATTTTCAGGCTGCTATTGCATCTGTTAAGACTGCCATCACAACCTCTCAACAGGAAATATCTGAAAAGCTTCAAAAGTTAAGACCATTTTTCAAGGAGGGAGTGAATTATTTGGATGGCCAAATTCGATTCCAGAAAGAAGATCTTAGAGATCATGTATCAAGAGAAGCCATAAAGGGGGAGAGGATGCTGATTCATGCAGGCTCTGAGCATGCCAAATGGGTGACCAATAGTATAAGAGCCACATTGGGATATCCACCATTGTGTGATGATAACATGGTGGCTGAGTCAGGTCTACAAACAGGACTACTTGAAGGTGACCAACCTGAGGTTGCCCAAGTCATATACCCCCCTCCAGATTTTGATATATTGGATCAGCAAGTGCAATATATGTATAGTCCTTCAAAGGAGGTTGTAAATGTTATCTTTGGAAAGGTTGATAAGCCTGAGGTAAATTTGCAAGAACAGCAAGATGCTCTACTGTCAAAGAAAAGATTTAGAGAGCAGGCTGAGCTGAAGCCAGATTTTGAGCAGTGGAGTCCTACTTCCAGAAATATAATACTCACTGCATGGAAAGCTGTCAAAGATCAAGTTCATGAAAGGGGCAAGTGGTACAATGAGCAGGAATGGCAGAAGTATGAGGCAAGACAAGAAGCCATTGTACAATTCAGAAGGAAAGCTAAGCTGGGAAGACTTCCACCTGATGCTATGGAGCCAAGCAAATACTTCCCAAAGCCTTTTCACTATTTTGAAAGGCAAAGGCTCAAGGAAGAAGCTAAGAAGAAAGCTGATCTTAAAGGAAAAAAAATGGCTGAAGAATCAAAAGCTCCTGTGACAGCTAAAATTAAATCTGGCCAAGGGATTGTTATTAGAGAGCCTGATCAATCCTGATAATGTTTTAGTTCTTTCATAATGTTTTGTAATGATGTAATGTGATCAGTCAAAGAAAAACCATGTAATCAAACATTACCCAGTAATAAACAAAATATTGTTAAATCTGTGATAGATTGTTTTATCCATGATGTTCTTATTATTTTGTTTATAATTAAGTATCCCTGTGTATTGTCATATATCATCATTTTATACTATTTCTAAATGGTGTATATCATTGGCTATAAGGGTTATGACTTCTCCAAATAGGGGGAGATTGTTGGGTACATTGGAAAATGTGTACCTGATTTGAAGAAGCCCAACCTAGCTCAATGATATACATCATGTTGTATTTGATGTTGTTTTGAGTTGACATGTGCAGGTAAAGAATTGTTAAAGTTTACAGAAAAAATTCTAAGTCCAAGTGTCGACACAAAGGAACATGTGTCGTCACATAGAAGAAAGTTGTCGACACAACACTGGGAAAGTGTGTCGACACAGAAGGTGTAAGTCGACACTACTCTGGGAAAAAGTGTCGACACATAACATAGTCTACAACAACACTGGGAAAAAGTGTCGACACAGAAGAAGTCAGTCGACACAACACTGGGAAATTGTGTCGACACAGAAGAAAAACGTCGACCTCAACATTGGGAGAATGTGTCGACACTGAAGAGTATAGTCGATCTCAAGTTTGTCGACATCATCTGAATATGTCGACACAGAAGAAAATAGTCGACACCTGAAGGCCAAGTCAACACTTACTAAAGTTATGATTCTACAACAACTGTGTCGACACACAGGACTTGTGTCGACACACTGCAGAGTCAAAGACCAAGTTAGTTTCAGAAGAAGATGTGTCGACACAAAGGCAATTTAGTCGACATCACTGAAGGCAGTGTCGACACCAAAGTCAATTGTGTCGACACAAATAGACAGATGGTCTCGACACTTTCTGACAGACTGTTTCAACACTAAGGCACAGGACTTGTTTGAAGACTTGACAGCTGTGGGTTATCACCAGTTAACTGAAGTTGTCAGACTTGTCAGAAAACGGTTAGAAACCGGATCAGCCGGTTACCATGAAGAATGTCTATAAATAGACAGATTCAGAAGGAGAAAAGGACACTGAACTACATATAGAACTGATCCTTTAAAATACATTGGATCAGAAAGTAGAGAGGATTACATTCTACTCATTTCAAGAAAGTGCTAGGCACTTAAGAAGATCTTCTCCGGGAGATCTAAGAAGACTATCTAAGGATAGATCTAAGAAGAGTTCTAATCAGAATTCAGAAGAATCATTCAAAGTTCTGGATAGAGAGAGATCAAGTCAGAATTTGAAGAAGAAGAAAGAATCCACCAGTGGATTATCAAGAAGCTGTTTGGAATCAACTCAGCTAAGTACATTTTCAAGAAGCTTTGAAGAAGGCTAAGAAACAGTTGATTGCATCAGCTGATTAAGAATTGTCATTGCCTTTTCTCTCTCAATTTGGCAAGACAAATTTAAAAACAATCTTTTCTATATTTCTGTAGGATCTGTTTATACAGATCTGAGTTGTAAGCCTATGTTATAAAGGCTGAGTGTAGGAGTGTTGAACTCTGAGTGGTAGGGCTGATTGCCTGAGTGTAGGAGAAGGATATTCTCTGAGTTGTAGGCCTTGGGGCAAGGCTGAGGTAGGGCAGTTGTGCCTGAGTTGTAGGAACCAGTTGGGTTCTGAGTTGTAAGATCTATTGATCTGAGATAAGTGGAAGTTTGGCCGAATCTAGCATACAGCTAGATAGGTGAAGGGGGAAAGTGGATGTACCCAGACCTTGGGGAACCACTATAAAACATAGTGCAATCTGTGATGTGTTGTTTTCTGTGATTGCTGTGTTTTTGTATTAGTTAATAAATTGAATTCTGTCTAGAAGTTTTAGAAAAAGAAGCAGAACCTATTCACCCCCCCCCCCCCTCTAGGTGTTTAGGCTGCCTTGAAAGTTAAACTATCAGGGGGTAGCAATCCTTAGGACATGATTTATTTAATAAGGAAAAGTCAATACACATGCGCCATTTTCCTCCCCCTTTTTCACCATCACCACATTGGAGATCCAGCCCGGATACTGGATCTCCGAGATGAAGCCCGCCTCCAAGAGCTTCTTGACCTCTTCCCGGATCGGCTCTTCCAGCTTGGTGGCGAAGGCCCTCATCTTCTGGAGTATGGGGCGAGTCCTGGGGTCCAGGTTCAGGCGATGACAAGCCACGTCTGCGTCGATGCCCGACATGTCTACCGCGCTCCAAGCGAAGATGTCGACGTTGCTTTGTATGCAGGCTCGCATCCGCTCATGATCCTCGAGGGGACGTCCAAAGATGGCATTGTAACTACTTGGGGCATCCACGATTACGAACCTACAGTTCCGTGAGATGCCTCCAAGCCTTACATGCAGGCCTACTCCCCCTTCTACTTCTTTTCTCTCCCCAGAGAAGCCGAAAAGTAGTCCATCGGAAGCTAGGACCCTTTTCCCTTCCACCCCGATCTCGTCAAAGGCCTTCTTGAAAATTACGTTCACCGAGCTCCCGTTGTCTACCAGTATCTGGGAGACGGTGAAGTTCTCCAACGCTGTCTGGATCACTAACGCGTCGCAGAACGGATCCTCATAGTCTGGCATATCTGCAGATGAGAAGATGATCTTTTCTTCTAGGGGGGAGCTAGGGAGGTCGAGGCGACCCCTCTGCGGAACATGGTTTGCAGGCTCCCCTTGCGGGTTGCCTCGATCCCTACTCCCCCATGGATCACTTCGATCCCCCCTCGGGTCCTCACGTCAACCCTGTCTTCACATCTGTCCTCAACCTCTTCTCGCTGCACCTCTACGATCCTTGCGGCAGATCTTGCCTTCCAGCACCTCTGGCCTCCCTCATCTCCAGAAACTCCCGATAGGTGGCCGTTGCGTGGCCCTCCTCCTAATGGAAGTCATAATAGGGCAACGCCACCCTGCCCCCTCTTCCTACTCCTCCTCCCCTTCTCCCGGCTCCCGAATTCCTCGTCCTCTTCCTCTTCCCACCTCCATGGCTTCCTGCGGTGGTGGGAAGTGACCCCTCGGTCCCTGCCACATCCTCCTTACTCCAACCTACTTGGTTCTCGGTAAATGTCTCTTCCTTGAGGATCCCCTTGGCCCTGGGGGCGACCTTCCTGAGGTCTCCAACCCAATCGATTGTTTGGCTCCCTGGCCCCCCCATGCTGCTGCCCCTGCCTCGGGGTTTTCTCTCCTCCTATCCTCTCTTTGCTCCCTCTGCTCCCTCAACTCCCTCTGCCTTCCTGCCACCGGCTCCTTCACATCGTCCTCGGCCAACCTGGCCAACTTCCTTGCAAACGCCGAGTTAGCCCTCTCAAAGTCTATCTCCTTAGCCGCCCTCTCCATGAGCTCCTCAAAAGAGAGAGGGGGTACTCTCTTCAACTCCATGCTGAAAAACCCTGGCCTCAGCCACAGGGTGAAGGCAAGCATCAGCGCATACCCCAGGACCTCCTGGACCAGGAGAACCTCCTCTTGGAACCGGTCAACATAGTGACCCAACGTCTCCCTACCGGCCCTTGCCTCACTGCAAACAGGCATTCAACCTCCTTCTTCCGCCTCTTTGAAGTCGAGAATCTCAACAAGAAACCCCTGCGCAGATCTTCAAACTGTAGATGGAGCTTGCCGGCAATTGGTGGAACCAATCCCTGGCCTTTTCTTTCAAAGTGATGGCAAAAAAGCCTACACTTAAAAGCATCAGACATTTGCCTGATCGACACAAACGTCTTCGAACCACTGCACATGCTGAAACCGGGTCATCCTTCCCGGTGTAGTAGGTCATATCTGGCTCCCGAAACCCCTCCGGCACTGGAGCCGAGACGATGAGCTCGCTAAAATGGGGTCTCGCCTCCCGCCTGGCGAGAAGGCACGTCTCGCGACCTCGGCTGGCTGGCCCGATCCGCGAGAGACCATGCCCGGGGAAGAGTTCCCGCACTGTCGCCTCCTTCTCGCCCAGATCCGCCGGAACCTCCTTCTCTCGGGACGCTGGCCTGGGAAAAGCTCCCGCGCGGCTACGCCCCTCTCACCTGCCTCCACCGGACTTCCTTCCCGGGGCGCTGCCCTGGGGCGTTCTCGCCGAACAGCGGAACCGCCTCCACAGGAACCTGCGGCGTCTCCCACTCATTCCTTACCGAGAAGGCCAAGCCGATCGTCTGCATGACTTCTCGCCTGAAGTCCTCAAACATCTTCCTCGTCGCCTCGTCCACCCGGGTGGGGGATCCTCCTGCGCCAGATCCTTCACCTTCACCTCCTGCCATGGGACTTAACTCAAGATTTTCTTGCGCCAATTACTTCCACGCTCACCGCACCAGAACTGTTGAAGCCAAAATTGACCTCAACAAATGTTCACGAACCAAAGTGTAGCCAACGCCTACTTCTCCCAAATCTCGTCCCCTGGCTGGCTGCTAAGGTCCTAAGACTGACCCAAAGCCTCAGCTGGGAGGTCCCACCTCACACCCGGAAGATCTCTGAGAGCTTCCCCTCCAAAGCCAAATGCCGGGCTGGGAGCTCTTCAGAAAGCACTAAAATTGGAGAATAATGAAAAGCCTGCTTTCCGAAGAGCCCCTATGGGTCTTTTTATAGTCTTCCGTTGACCTGAAAGTACTAAAACACCCTGATGGGTCTGCAAATAGCCAAATCCCACTGTCATCCCGGGGGCACCAAGGTAATTTTACCTGCGAATAATGAAATAATAAAAATAATCCTCTTTTCGAGCGCCGGGCCCTACCACGTGGGCCCACTTGGCGAGAACCCTGGCCGAGAAGACTCTCGCTAGATCCCCAACTGGGCTAACCTTGGCGAGCCCCCCTGCCGGGGAGGTTCTCGCCCTTCACGGTCTTGATACTATTGCGACTGAAGGCTCACTTAACGCCTTCTCGCTTGCCTGGGCGGGAGCTCCCTCGAGGCGGGAGCTTCCATAGCTCGACTATCTGCTTTGGCTTCCCCTCTTTCGCCTGCCCTGGCGGGAGCTCTTCCAGGCGGGAGCTCATCTAGTCTGGGACCCGAAGCCTGGCGAGAACCTATAAGTTCGTCCTAAGGATAACCAAGGCTAGCATGAGGCTAGCCCCATCCTGACCAATGAACCCTTGGGGTTCCGCCCAGCGAATATGGGGTTATACAGTGTTGCCACCCTGAGTAGTTCAAAGTAGGGCTAGGATCAAAATGTCCATTTAAGAAATTTCCGGAAAAATTTAAATCAAAAAAATTTGAAGGAGAAGAGTAGGAAGGAGTTTGAAAACCATCGTAACCCCATGAAAAAAAATTTACAGACGGATCAATTTGGCCAAATTGATTCGATACGGAAGGGTTAAAATCATGGGTGGATTAAGGATATCTTACCCAACACTCCTCGTGAGAGTGACCGAACTCTCCACAAGAAAAACAAAGACAACCCATTAAAAAAAATCAACCACGAAAGAGGGGTAAGAGAGAGAGAGAGATAAAAAAACGATAAAGTTAATTGCTATCCTTTTTTTCAAAATATCAAAACTATCCCCGAAAACGGCACCAAAAACTTGATACAAAGAATCACAAAGGTGGTAAAAGGGGTTAAAGAGAAAAGAAGGCGGTTGTGGCGGAAGTTGATAATATTCTCCGATTCTACATAAGATAATGGCAAGAGTACCTTATCGTTTATAGTATATGATACTAAAGATTAGTATCAAGGTCGTATTTCCCTGGGCGTAATGATTACTGTTGGAACACCCTATAACTAATTTGGGCAAGGATCACTAAGTTTTTAGGAAATCAGTTTGACCTAGATGTATAGTTGAAAAGGTCAAGTTTGAATGAGTCTAGGGCTTAGAACTTAGGTTTGAAGCTGCCCCCAGGACCATTCAATGATCAAGACTTAGAGATGAGACAAAGACAATTTTCGTCGAGCTCAGGTCGACGAAACGTCGAACTCCGTTCGACGATCTCTGAGCTCAACTCTGCTAAGTCGTCGAACTCAGGTCGACGATCTTATAGCTCAGTTCGACGATCTATCCTAACTTATTCTTCAGGTCGCTGAGCTCAGTTCGACGATCGTAGAGCTCAGTTCGACGTTTTCTGTCTGATGTTCAATCCAATCTCTGAGCTCAGTTCAACGATCGTAGAGCTCAGATCGACGTTTTTCTGAGAGATCGACGACTTTAAGGATTCAAATTCAGTCAGCTTTTGGAATGTTTTTCAAATTCTCTCAGCATATATTTCCAGAGATTTGTTAGCCGTTTTCATTTATTCTGGAGCAAGTTTCAAGGGAGTTCTCAAAGAATGTTTATTGGACTTTCCTCCAGAAGAAAAATATTTATGGAAGACATTTTTGACTGCTAATGGCTATCTTGGACAGAGGATCATCAGAGAATAAAATACACAACAGCAGATCAAGAGATGAATTACACTTAATACAGACATACACAGATAGTGAGATCAACTTAGAGAAAAATCAAGTGATCAATCCTGAAGAGTTAGATTGAAAATTAGCATACTGAAAAGTGCTCATAGCTTCAACATTAAAGACTCCAGACAACTCATATTTAAGCCTCTGCTGAAATCATCTTCTACTGGAGATCTGTAGCTTCTGAAGGCCTATCACCCTAGCAAAGCTCTCACTCCTGAACCATCTACATCTCAGGGGGAGCTTTGATAACACAATCAATCCACTAAGTCTTATTTCAGTGATTGAGACAGAGAAGACAACTTCACCTCTTCCTTTTTCTTTTCCTGTTGTAAAAGGGTTATCAAAACTCCCTTCAAAAGTTCTGAATCTAGTTCTGAGAGCCTTGTCAAAACTAAGTGGTGGCAAGACACCTTATCAAAAATCTAGATCTGGTTTTTGAGCACCTTATCAAAAGCTCATTTGTGCCAGGACACCTAATCAACTCATCTTGAGTGGATTCTACCAAGGGTGGTAGAAAAAAAGTGGATGTACCAAGGTTGATTGGGGAACCACTATAGCTTTTTGTGTTTGGTTGCTTGTGTGTATTCTTTGCTGTGTGCTGTGAATCTTTTGTTTTCTTTTTATTATTACTTCTGTTTTATTGCTGCAGCACAATACACATACTATATTAACTTAACTCTTCCTCTGCAAAGTTTTATTCTGAAAAATTATTTTAACAAACTCTAATCACCCCCCCCCCTCTTGAGTCAGACTGATCTTATCCTTCACTTTCAATTGGTATCAGAGGGAGGTTGGTTGCTCATACAGGCTAACACCTGATGTAACATCCCATTTCCGGCTAGACCCCTAGGAGTCGGTTGGTCGAGTCAGAACCCCAGGGAGCACAAAAAGTGAAAATAAAGCGATCAATTTTTTGGGTCACGGGTTGGTCACGCCCGTGACCGACCCGTCACGCCCGTGACCTGGGCGTGACTACTTCGACGATCGTCGATCTCCACGAGACGATCGCCGAACGTGCTGTCTGGGCATGTCACGCCCGTGACCAAGGTGGCACGCCCGTGACTATGGGCGTGACCCCATCGACGATCGTCGATCGGCGTGAGACGATCGTCGACCTTGCAGCCCGGGCATGTCACGCCCGTGACTTAGCTGTCACGCCCGTGACCAAGGGCGTGACCAGCCTTCGGCGACCGTCGAGCTCAGTTTGACGCTCGTCGACCTCGAAATATGCCATTCGGGCCTGTCACGCCCGTGACCCAAGGTGTCACGCCCGTGACCATCATCGACGATCGTCGATCTCAGTTCGACGATCGTCGAACCCAGGATTGACTATTCGGACCTATCACGCCCGTGACCTACGTGTCACGCCCGTGACATTGGCCGAAACGACGGTTCAGGCCCGAAATTATTCCAACACGCGTGGTATTAAATGCTGGTGTGGGAAGTTACACCAGGAGTAACTACCGGCCGTTTTCCTTCTGAAATCATATAATAAATGAGGAAAAGGTTGTCCAATAGAAAACCGCCAGCTGGACACACCCGTTCAGTTCCGCCGTTTCTTATCCCTTCACCGTAACCGAAACGTTAAGGGGAAAAACTTCATGGACATAATGGCTTTTACCATTTCATCTTCCCACTTCCTGAGTTATAAAAGCCCACTTAGGGAAAGAGGAGAAGGTTACACGCTCAAGTAATCAGAACAGACCCTTGTTCTTGCTGTAGGAGAAGTCCAGCAAACGCCACCACCGCGCCATGGCACCCCGACGTTCTTCTCGCCTTCAAACCGCGAACAAGGTCCTCCTCTACTCCTTCTCTTTCATGGGTAGATCTTAGGATTCTTAGAAAGGAGGTTCGCGCTCAACGGAGCCGGATCCATCTCTCGTTTTCATGGAAAAACCATGAAAAAGGTATTTTGAGTTCGCCGGAAACCGCCACCTCCGGCGGCCATACCACCGCCGACCGCTAGCCATCGCCTCAACGGAGGTGGTGGTGGTGGTGGCTGGCCAGGGAAGTGACCGGACGGCCGGCAACGGATCACGGAAAAGTTACAGGAAAAATGGCTTCCTGGTTCTGGTTTCGGGTTCTGAAGAAGATGAACAGTAGATTTAATATATAATACATAGATTATTATATAGTACGTAATGGAAAAGAGATTATTTGAATGTATTTTTGAGGCTGCAAAACGAGGCACTTAGAGGCCGAATAAAGAAAAATGACCAGACACAAAAGTTGTAGCCCTCGGGGTCTACTTTAATTTAAAATTGATTTTATTCAATTTGGGTGAGTGGTTTGAACACAGCACTCATTTTGGTGGGATCAAGACCTAGGTTAACCAGAAATTAAAATGGTTGCCCACGGTTCATAACAAGTCCAAATGACTTGAAATTTGGACTGGAGGTCTATAATATGTATATCGAGAGGCTGTCCAAAAATGAGAATTTTTGGAGAACTTTTGCCTAAAGTTTTTGTAAAAATTTAATAAACAATATAAAATTAATTAGGAGATGAAATTAAGCCCAAACTCCCCCAAATTTCGGGTGGTGGTCCCTGGCATCAATATTAAGATCTGTACAAAATTTCAACTCGATTGGTCGAGTTTTGAATATGGAATTATCAAGTCCTTGATAGGTCTTGGTGAGGGGTACTTTGGGGAAAAGTACAATTGGAGATGGAGTGGACAAATCTCCTCAAAAGAGGCTGAAGTTGTTGGCCACTGATTTGTTGAGTCTATGTCTACCCTCTTGGGTAACATGGTGTGGCTTAGGGTGGATTTTACCCTAAGAGATTGGCTCAACTCCAACGGGTGGGAGTTTGAGGTTTGTGAAGGACATAGGAGCAAAAGCTCTTGTATGCCCTTGAAATTTGGAGGAGAGGGGGAGGATATGATGAAAACCCTCTGGTTGAAACAGTGAAGGAATTGGAGGTAGTTAGGTACCTCGAAAGTTGAGATTTTGGAATAGGATAAACATGTAATTTAATTATTTTAAGCACTAAATCTAATCCAAAAATTATGAAACTCGGGAGGAGGGAGTTTTAGGATGTATTAGACTTATGGTAATTTTTCTGGAATTTTATGATTAATATATATTATGCTTCAATGTGTTAAAGAATTATTAGCCCAATTTGTTGTTTCAATTATTTGGTGGCTTTACATTAATTATAATCAGTTAAAATTCTGGATTTAGATCTTGACTAGTAGAACATTGATCCCTGAATTTTTATAGAATTTTATGTTGAGTAAATCTAGTACATTATTCACAAATGATAGGAAGGGCTTTTATGTTTAAAAAATTATTACGGATAGAACACTTGCTGGAAAATTATGAAACTTAGCCAGTGCAAATTTTAGGCCTTAATCTTCATGTCATAAATTATTTAGAATTTTTGGAAGAATATTTTCTGTACTTGATTCATAAACTATAGAAATTAGAGATTATTTCCAAATAGTTTTTCAGGTTATTTTGATGATAGAAAATTATGATACTTAGGATTTAGCCTTCTGAGATAGCCTACTAATTATCATAAATTTGCTGGACATCTTGCATGAATAATTAGGATAGTTCATGTTCAAACCGGTGGCCCTTGAGATTTTCGAGGAATTTAATTAAATGCCAAATAAATTAGGAAAATTTCCATTTTCTGGATTTAGGTTATTTATATCAAGATAAGTCTCCAGTAAATAGTTTAGGGCATTTGGATGAGTAATCGATCATTGCATAACCGGTTCGACATGTAGCCTAGGTTGGTCTGCATTTAGTAAATTGTGAAATGCAATAGAACATGATCTGATGAAGATATAAAGATTAGTGAGTAGTGGTGATAGTTAGAGTTAAGAGGTGCTCGGGTTTGGCGAAAGATCGCTTTTCCCGAGGAGTGGAAGGTTTAAAAATCACCCTAGGATAGTCTATCGTAATATGAGAAGGGAATCGGGCTAAGGGAAAACAACCAATAACAATAAGTGCCTTGCGAAAGGGAACTTCGGGCCGTAATGCACCGTCTTGGTTCCTAGTGCCCCTTGAGAGCCCTTCACGGGGTATACCGGGGGCAGTCCTGGGCTAACGTAAACTGTAATAATAAACTGGCAAGAGTAACTTAGTAACTAGGATTGCACCTTTCACAAACACTGTTGGCACAGGAAGATTGATGAGAGCTTCGGCTCGGTTGTTCTGGAGACGGACGGATGGTCCGGGGAGCTTCGGCTCGGTTGGTTGGAGACGGACGTTTGGTCCGGGGAGCTTCGGCTCGGTTCTGTTTGTTTTGCGATTAAACTTGCATGTGCATAAGATAGGAAAGTTAAGGTGGTGGGTCTTTCGATATCGGGGAGTTCGATTGCACCGACACCGATATCGTTGACTCGGCGAGGTGGTTAGCACTTCGCCAACAGAAGTCCGGTGCGCCAGCCGGCAAGAGTACGCAGGCGTCCGCTTAGTGCACCAAGCGTTGAGGCGTACGATAGGTCAGACCAGTGGTGCTTTTACTGGTTTTGAGGTGGGCGAGGCCCAACCCACCGCTTCCGTTTGCCACTACGGAGGTATCCTGGGAGGTAACGGCTCCGAAAGGGGGAACTAAAGGTCTGTGTGCACAGAGTCGGGTGTGTGAGTTGCACTTGCATGTTTCATCATACCCACTAGCATGTCATAGCATAATCGATTCATTAAACCTTGACACCTAAAGTATAAGTGGTATGGGACGCTTATACATTAGGACCTGCAAAACGACCCCTTGGTCTATAAGCTTGTGTGGGCAAGTTTATAAATCAAAGGTTAATTTCAATATATAACAACCATTGCTGTTTGATAACCGACACCCCAACGTATAAGTGGTATGGGACACTTATACGATGGGAGCCTTGCAAAAGATCCCTTTGCTTATGTGTTCTCGCATAAGTGAAGGTTTAAATTTATAAAATTGCTTTTCTTACTGCTAGACCTATTATAACAATCATATTAACTGCTCACCGAATACACCTTGCTAGATTAGTTTCCGCTGCCATCTGTTTTATGATTATCTCTACCATCATGTCCTTCCCTTTCTTCCTCTCCGCTCGGTACCTAGGAGCCATGGGGGAAGGGGTAGGGGATGATAGGGCTTAGTCTTTATGACTAACGGTTTTCGAACCGCATCATTTAGGGGATCGTGGAGCCCAGCATGGAGGAGCAGCCCCAGAGATCGGTGCGCCTGGAGATGGGGCAGTCTAGCTCCGGAGTTCATACAGCCGGGACCGTGAGTCTCGACCTCGAGTAGTTTACTGTTTCGCTTCCGCATGAGAGACTTGTAGTGAGGACATTTTGTACCGGGCATAAGCCCGTATTTATAGTACTCTGATGTTTCTGTGGACACTCCCTTCGTGGAGTCTTATTATATTTATGTGATTTTTATTATCGTGGACTGCATTGCTCTTACTTCAATAATTGTGCTACTTTCTGTGATCGAAATTGGCCGGCAGAATCGGCGCCTTGTGGTGATGACCCTTCAGGACGTGAAGGTGTCACCGCAAAGCGGCGGTTCTGGGCCTAAGACCCCGGTGGTTGAAAAAGAAAAAAAAAAAGGGGGTCTTACAAGTGGTATCAGAGGAAACATCGATCAGAAGGAAGTAGCAGTCCACAAACCCTAGGTCACCCCCGCTCGAGTTTAGTTTGGGGACAAACTAAGCAGCGGAAGCAGTGGTGTGCCCATATGGGGATCACATATAATTTGTCCACCTTTATGTAGTATTTGAACGTTTTCTCAGCGTGTGTTTT
The DNA here is from genome assembly GCA_039513925.1 of Platanthera zijinensis. Taxonomy (NCBI): domain Eukaryota; kingdom Viridiplantae; phylum Streptophyta; class Magnoliopsida; order Asparagales; family Orchidaceae; genus Platanthera; species Platanthera zijinensis. Next base: position 126,560,117 of record CM077080.1, read on the forward strand.
TGTTACGCAGCCTCCAGCACGGACTACGCCTCAAGGTGGAGTTCCACAGGCTCAGGATGTTGCACCACCCCCACCGGCCCCCACTCCTTTCCTTCAGTCAGACATGGGACAGACCCTGACTGCCATTCTGGAGGCCTTCAGGGCCCAGCAGGTTCCGGCCCCGCAGCCAAATCCGGGGGCCAACTGGCTAAGCATCTTCCGAGGGCTGGCTCTCCCCTGTCCTATTTGGGGACAGAGTCGGCTGTTCGGACGGAAGAGTGGCTAGATATCATGTATGAGATGCTGACCGGGATTCGGTGTCCATGGGAGGAGAAGGTGGCTCTGGTTGTCTCCTGCCTGGAGTCCCATGCAAAGAGGTGGTGGAAGACGCTGTTGGACACGACCTTTGCTGATAGGGAGGTTGCGGAGATCACTTGGGAGGAGTTCAGGGCCGCACTGCTGGAGCATTTCGTTCCGCAGTCGGCTAGGGATGATTTGGAGGAGCGGTTCTTACAGCTGAAGCAGGGTACTCGGACCGTGGTGGAGTACCATCGAGAGTTTGACCACCTGGCTCGATACGCAGATTCCTACCAGCTGGACGAGGCGGGGTATATCAGGAGGTTCTACAATGGCCTACGTGAGGACTTGAGGGAGGCCCTCTTGTTTGTATCTGACGGGCCCATCTCCCGGATTTTGGAGATGGCCAAAAGGATTGAGGCAGATTGGCACACCACCCGGGGCCGGAAACGGCCAGCAGAGGATCAGGGACGAAGAGGAAGGAATGACCAGCGGCGGGGTGCTGTACCAGAGGGGAGGAGGACAGAGGACCAGCCTCGTCAGGACGTGAGGCCGGAGCCGAGGGAACAGGTGGTATTGGCCCCTCCACCCCTTCGGATGCAGGAGATGCCGAGACCCGGGGGAATGGCGTATCCCCCAGAGTGCTACTTTTGTCATCAGATTGGGCACATTCGGAGGAACTGTCCCATGAGGGGGGCACCACCTCCAGCACATCAGGGCAGCCCACCAGCTCAGCATTACGGAGGCCGAGGACGCGGCCGCGGTCGAGGATACCAGGGGGAAGATCGTAGACAGGGAAGAGAGCAGGTATATGCCTTGGACCTTGCACAGCCGCGGAATCCGGAGCAGGTCATCGCAGGTATGCCGAAATGCTTCTTTGTTTTCATAGAATTTCCCCTTTAAGTTGTTAAAACTTTGAATCGCACTAGATTGATAGCAAGGAAAGTAAAAACTCATTATAGAACCCTAAGATATCTAATCAACCCAGGTATAGTCTTCATCAGCGGCAAGCCTGCCCGCACGCTGTTCGATACTGGAGCTACTCACTCCTTTGTGTCGGAGTCGTTCGTGGAAGGACTGGAAGGTGTGGAGCGGTTCACAGGCTCGAGGATGAGGGTGCGACTACCGGATGGATCTGAGCTCCTTACCACGGATCACTGCAATATGGAGGCAGAAATTGGTGGAAAAGCGTTCGAGGCTCCAGCGACGATTTTGAAGCTGACGGACTACGACCTGATCCTGGGCATGGTATGGCTGCACTGGAACTATGCCCAGATTGACTGCCAGGCAAAGAGGATCACCGTGAGACACGGGGACTCTTTCATTACAATTGAAGGTATAAGACCTGTCTCTCGTATACTCTTATCTTCGGTACAGGCCGTCAAGGCCCATCTACAGGGAGAGGAGGTCTATCAGATTCTTTTTGAGATGGCGGAGGTTAAGGAGTCGGTGACAGACATCCCGGTGGTGCGAGATTTCGCTGACATCTTTCCGGAGAAACTGCCAGGACTACCACCACACCGAGAGCAGGATTTTCAGATACAGCTTGTGCCGGGGGCCAAGCCTGCGTCTAGGGCACCTTATCGGATGGCCCCAAAGGAGTTGGCAGAGTTTCGGACTCAGTTGCAGGAATTAGTTGAGGCAGGTTTTGTTAGACCGAGTTCCTCGCCATGGGGAGCTCCGGTTCTGTTCGCGAAGAAGAAGGATGGGACACTCCGCCTGTGCATCGATTATCGAGCACTAAACAGGCTGACCGTCCGGAATACCTATCCGCTCCCACGGATAGACGAATTATTCGACCAGCTGGAGGGGGCCCATTATTTCTCGAAGCTGGACTTGAGATCAGGATACTACCATCTGCGGATCCAGGAGGAGGATATCCCGAAGACGGCCTTTAGTAGCAGATATGGCCTGTATGAGTTCACCGTGATGCCCTTTGGGCTCACGAATGCTCCGTCGGCATTCATGAGTCTCATGAACAGGGTTTTCGAAGCCTACTTGGATGTGTTCGTCATAGTATTCATAGACGACATCCTGATCTACTCTAGGACGGAGGAGGAGCACACTCGGCATCTGGCACTGACTTTGGAGAGGTTACGGGAGCATCGCCTTTATGCAAAATTCAGCAAGTGTCAGTTCTGGTTGAAGGAGGTGGCCTTCCTAGGCCACATCATCAGCGGAGCCGGGTTATCAGTAGATCCAGCAAAGATTCGGGCAGTTCGCGATTGGCCGCAGCTGAGGACAGCCACTGATGTACGCAGTTTCTTGGGACTTGCCGGTTACTACCGGAAGTTCGTGGAGGGGTTCTCTCGGATTGCCCTCCCCTCACATCTTTGACAAAGAAGGAGGCACCTTTTGTTTGGACCCCGCAGTGCCAGGCGGCTTTCCAGGAGCTGAAGGACCGACTCATCTCTGCCCCTATTCTGGCCCTTCCATCCGGAAAGGAGGGATTCCAGGTGTATACCGACGCATCATATCAAGGGATGGGAGCGGTGCTGATGCAGAACGGACATGTCATAGCATATACCTCCCGCCAGCTGAAGACCCATGAGAGGAACTACCCGGTGCACGACCTCGAGATGGGAGCGGTCGTTTTTGCGCTGAAGGTCTGGCGTCATTACCTTTATGGAGTCCACTGCGATATCTTCTCCGATCACAAGAACTTGAAGTACGTGGACACTCAGAAGGAGCTGAATATCAGGCAGAGGCGTTGGGTGGAGTTCTTAGCAGATTATCAGTATGAGATGCACTACCACCCAGGGAAGGCAAACGTGGTGGCCGACGCGTTGAGCCGGAGAGCGGCCACTTCCGAAGCTGGGCCCCAGGTTATGTCTATGGAGCTGGTCCAGTCATTCAGAGACATGCAGATATCCCTAGTGTCCGAGGATGACCCAGATCTGTATAGGGAGTATCTGGCATCGATAGTGGCCATAGACGATATTCGGGATCGCATTCGGGACGGACAGAGGACAGATGCGTGGGCGGAGCCGATGTTCCGAGCTTTGGAGGAAGGTTCGACAGGAGATTATTCCCTGAGAGATGGTTTGCTCCACTTCAGAGGCAGAGTATATATACCCGCAGGAGGCCAGATCCGAGAGGATATTCTGGCGGAGGCGCATTGCAGCCGGTACTCCGTGCACCCGGGGATCACAAAGATGACCGCTGATCTGAAGAGGACGATGTTTTGGCCGGGCATGAAGAAAGACATTACGTACTTCGTGACCCATTGCGAGGCGTGTCAGTTGGTGAAGGCGGAGTGCAGGAACCCCGCAGGACTGTTGCAGCCACTCCCGGTGCCGGAGTGGAAGTTTGACGACATAGAGATGGATTTTATACATGGTCTTTCCCGGTCTCGGACAGGGAACGACTCGATTTGGGTGATTGTCGATCGTTTGACGAAGGTGGCCCGCTTTATACCGATCAGGAAGGATGACTCGGTGGGAGTGCTGGTACGGAAGTTTGTGGAGCAGTATGTCCGATATCATGGCGTGCCCCGGACGATAGTATCGGACCGCGATTGACGGTTTACATCCAGGGAGTGGCGGTCAGTGCAGGCATATTTGGGCACCCGGTTGACTTTTAGCACGGCCTTCCACCCTCAGACGGACGGGCAGACAGAGCGCACCAACAGGACGTTGGAGGATCTACTACGACTGTGTATACTGGACCGAGGGGAGCCGTGGGAGAAGATGTTACCGTTGGTCGAGTTCTCCTACAATAATAGCTACCAGTCCAGCATCAGGATGGCGCCTTATGAAGCCTTGTATGGACGAAAATGTAGGACCCGCTTTCTTGGGTTCAAGACGAGGATCCGAAGCTGTTGGGATCGGATTTTGTGGAGGATACCGAGGCTCAGGTGAGACTGATCAGGGATAGGATGTTGGAGGCGCAGAGCAGACAGGCCAAATACTATGACGCCAGGCATCGTCAGGTGGAGTTTCGGGTAGGGGATCGAGTGTTCTTGAAGATCCGGCCCATGCACGGAGTCTCACGGGTGCGTGGTCTGAGGAAGAAACTCAGCCCTAGGTATATGGGCCCTTACCGGATCCTGGAGCGGATCGGACCCCTAGCCTACAGGCTAGAGTTGCCACCGGAGCTGGCAGCTCTACACGACGTCTTCCACATCTCTTCGCTGAGAAGGGCTCTACTACGCCCGGAGCAGCAGATTTTGACCACGAAGGGCCGGTAGCTTCAGACCGATCTGTTCACTTGGAGCCGGTTCGGATCGACGACAAAGGAGTGCGTATCTTGCGGCGCAAGAAGATCCCCTTAGTCAAGGTTCTGTGGAGAAATCACGGTCAGGAGGAGCACACCTGGGAACCGCAGGATCTGATGAGGCAAAGATACCCGGAGTTGTTCAGTCAGGTACATCTCACCACCTCTCGGTATATTATAGATTGCCTTCTTGTTTTGGAATGTTAAGACTAGATACGGAATATCCAGGACCTAGGCATGCGCACTTAATCAGAAAGGTAGGGGCTAGCCTTTTGTTTATTGGGGAGATTGTGTTAGTTATCAAACGAACAGTCGCCTGAACCCAATAGAAAGATCGTATGGGATGTTACAAGTTTAATTTATTCCGATAGAAATCCCCATAGGCTCAACCTCAATTTCGGGGACGAAATTTTTGTTTTGTTTATTGGGATTTGTAACATCCCATTTCCGGCTAGACCCCTAGGAGTCGGTTGGTCGAGTCAGAACCCCAGGGAGCACAAAAAGTGAAAATAAAGCGATCAATTTTTCGGGTCACGGGTTGGTCACGCCCGTGACCGACCCGTCACGCCCGTGACCTGGGCGTGACTACTTCGACGATCGTCGATCTCCACGAGACGATCGCCGAACGTGCTGTCTGGGCATGTCACGCCCGTGACCAAGGTGGCACGCCCGTGACTATGGGCGTGACCCCATCGACGATCGTCGATCGGCGTGAGACGATCGTCGACCTTGCAGCCCGGGCATGTCACGCCCGTGACTTAGCTGTCACGCCCGTGACCAAGGGCGTGACCAGCCTTCGGCGACCGTCGAGCTCAGTTCGACGCTCGTCGACCTCGAAATATGCCATTCGGGCCTGTCACGCCCGTGACCCAAGGTGTCACGCCCGTGACCATCATCGACGATCGTCGATCTCAGTTCGACGATCGTCGAACCCAGGATTGACTATTCGGACCTGTCACGCCCGTGACCTACGTGTCACGCCCGTGACATTGGCCGAAACGACGGTTCAGGCCCGAAATTATTCCAACACGCGTGGTATTAAATGCTGGTGTGGGAAGTTACACCAGGAGTAACTACCGGCCGTTTTCCTTCTGAAATCATATAATAAATGAGGAAAAGGTGGTCCAATAGAAAACCGCCAGCTGGACACACCCGTTCAGTTCCGCCGTTTCTTATCCCTTCACCGTAACCGAAACGTTAAGGGGAAAAACTTCATGGACATAATGGCTTTTACCATTTCATCTTCCCACTTCCTGAGTTATAAAAGCCCACTTAGGGAAAGAGGAGAAGGTTACACGCTCAAGTAATCAGAACAGACCCTTGTTCTTGCTGTAGGAAAAGTCCAGCAAACGCCACCACCGCGCCATGGCACCCCGACGTTCTTCTCGCCTTCAAACCGCGAACAAGGTCCTCCTCTACTCCTTCTCTTTCATGGGTAGATCTTAGGATTCTTAGAAAGGAGGTTCGCGCTCAACGGAGCCGGATCCATCTCTCGTTTTCATGGAAAAACCATGAAAAAGGTATTTTGAGTTCGCCGGAAACCGCCACCTCCGGCGGCCATACCACCGCCGACCGCTAGCCATCGCCTCAACGGAGGTGGTGGTGGTGGTGGCTGGCCAGGGAAGTGACCGGACGGCCGGCAACGGATCACGGAAAAGTTACAGGAAAAATGGATTCCTGGTTCTGGTTTCGGGTTCTGAAGAAGATGAACAGTAGATTTAATATATAATACATAGATTATTATATAGTACGTAATGGAAAAGAGATTATTTGAATGTATTTTTGAGGCTGCAAAACGAGGCACTTAGAGGCCGAATAAAGAAAAATGACCAGACACAAAAGTTGTAGTCCTCGGGGTCTACTTTAATTTAAAATTGATTTTATTCAATTTGGGTGAGTGGTTCGAACACAACACTCATTTTGGTGGGATCAAGACCTAGGTTAACCAGAAATTAAAATGGTTGCCCACGGTTCATAACAAGTCCAAATGACTTGAAATTTGGACTGGAGGTCTATAATATGTATATCGAGAGGCTGTCCAAAAATGAGAATTTTTGGAGAACTTTTGCCTAAAGTTTTTGTAAAAATTTAATAAACAATATAAAATTAATTAGGAGATGAAATTAAGCCCAAACTCCCCCAAATTTTGGGTGGTGGTCCCTGGCATCAATATTAAGATCTGTACAAAATTTCAACTCGATTGGTCGAGTTTTGAATAGGGAATTATCAAGTCCTTGATAGGTCTTGGTGAGGGGTACTTTGGGGAAAAGTACAATTGGAGATGGAGTGGACAAATCTCCTCAAAAGAGGCTGAAGTTGTTGGCCACTGATTTGTTGAGTCTATGTCTACCCTCTTGGGTAACATGGTGTGGCTTAGGGTGGATTTTACCCTAAGAGATTGGCTCAACTCCAACGGGTGGGAGTTTGAGGTTTGTGAAGGACATAGGAGCAAAAGCTCTTGTATGCCCTTGAAATTTGGAGGAGAGGGGGAGGATATGATGAAAACCCTCTGGTTGAAACAGTGAAGGAATTGGAGGTAGTTAGGTACCTCGAAAGTTGAGATTTTGGAATAGGATAAACATGTAATTTAATTATTTTAAGCACTAAATCTAATCCAAAAATTATGAAACTCGGGAGGAGGGAGTTTTAGGATGTATTAGACTTATGGTAATTTTTTTGGAATTTTATGATTAATATATATTATGCTTCAATGTGTTAAAGAATTATTAGCCCAATTTGTTGTTTCAATTATTTGGTGGCTTTACATTAATTATAATCAGTTAAAATTCTGGATTTAGAACTTGACTAGTAGAACATTGATCCCTGAATTTTTATAGAATTTTATGTTGAGTAAATCTAGTACATTATTCACAAATGATAGGAAGGGCTTTTATGTTTAAAAAATTATTACGGATAGAACACTTGCTGGAAAATTATGAAACTTAGCCAGTGCAAATTTTAGGCCTTAATCTTCATGTCATAAATTATTTAGAATTTTTGGAAGAATATTTTCTGTACTTGATTCATAAACTATAGAAATTAGAGATTATTTCCAAATAGTTTTTCAGGTTATTTTGATGATAGAAAATTATGATACTTAGGATTTAGCCTTCTGAGATAGCCTACTAATTATCATAAATTTGCTGGACATCTTGCATGAATAATTAGGATAGTTCATGTTCAAACCGGTGGCCCTTGAGATTTTCGAGGAATTTAATTAAATGCCAAATAAATTAGGAAAATTTCCATTTTCTGGATTTAGGTTATTTATATCAAGATAAGTCTCCAGTAAATAGTTTAGGGCATTTGGATGAGTAATCGATCATTGCATAACCGGTTCGACATGTAGCCTAGGTTGGTCTGCATTTAGTAAATTGTGAAATGCAATAGAACATGATCTGATGAAGATATAAAGAGTAGTGAGTAGTGGTGATAGTTAGAGTTAAGAGGTGCTCGGGTTTGGCGAAAGATCGCTTTTCCCGAGGAGTGGAAGGTTTAAAAATCACCCTAGGATAGTCTATCGTAATATGAGAAGGGAATCGGGCTAAGGGAAAACAACCAATAACAATAAGTGCCTTGCGAAAGGGAACTTCGGGCCGTAATGCACCGTCTTGGTTCCTAGTGCCCCTTGAGAGCCCTTCACGGGGTATACCGGGGGCAGTCCTGGGCTAACGTAAACTGTAATAATAAACTGGCAAGAGTAACTTAGTAACTAGGATTGCACCTTTCACAAACACTGTTGGCACAGGAAGATTGATGAGAGCTTCGGCTCGGTTGTTCTGGAGATGGACGGGATGGTCCGGGGAGCTTCGGCTCGGTTGGTTGGAGACGGACGTTTGGTCCGGGGAGCTTCGGCTCGGTTCTGTTTGTTTTGCGATTAAACTTGCATGTGCATAAGATAGGAAAGTTAAGGTGGTGGGTCTTTCGATATCGGGGAGTTCGATTGCACCGACACCGATATCGTTGACTCGGCGAGGCGGTTAGCACTTCGCCAACAGAAGTCCGGTGCGCCAGCCGGCAAGAGTACGCAGGCGTCCGCTTAGTGCACCAAGCGTTGAGGCGTACGATAGGTCAGACCAGTGGTGCTTTTACTGGTTTTGAGGTGGGCGAGGCCCAACCCACCGCTTCCGTTTGCCACTACGGAGGTATCCTGGGAGGTAACGGCTCCGAAAGGGGGAACTAAAGGTCTGTGTGCACAGAGTCGGGTGTGTGAGTTGCACTTGCATGTTTCATCATACCCACTAGCATGTCATAGCATAATCGATTCATTAAACCTTGACACCTAAAGTATAAGTGGTATGGGACGCTTATACATTAGGACCTGCAAAACGACCCCTTGGTCTATAAGCTTGTGTGGGCAAGTTTATAAATCAAAGGTTAATTTCAATATATAACAACCATTGCTGTTTGATAACCGACACCCCAACGTATAAGTGGTATGGGACACTTATACGATGGGAGCCTTGCAAAAGATCCCTTTGCTTATGTGTTCTCGCATAAGCGAAGGTTTAAATTTATATAATTGCTTTTCTTACTGCTAGACCTATTATAACAATCATATTAACTGCTCACCGAATACACCTTGCTAGATTAGTTTCCGCTGCCATCTGTTTCATGATTATCTCTACCATCATGTCCTTCCCTTTCTTCCTCTCCGCTCGGTACCTAGGAGCCATGGTGGAAGGGGTAGGGGATGATAGGGCTTAGTCTTTATGACTAATGGTTTTCGAACCGCATCATTTAGGGGATCGTGGAGCCCAGCATGGAGGAGCAGCCCCAGAGATCGGTGCGCCTGGAGATGGGGCAGTCTAGCTCCGGAGTTCATACAGCCGGGACCGTGAGTCTCGACCTCGAGTAGTTTACTGTTTCGCTTCCGCATGAGAGACTTGTAGTGAGGACATTTTGTACCGGGCATAAGCCCGTATTTATAGTACTCTGATGTTTCTGTGGACACTCCCTTCGTGGAGTCTTATTATATTTATGTGATTTTTATTATCGTGGACTGCATTGCTCTTACTTCAATAATTGTGCTACTTTCTGTGATCGAAATTGGCCGGCAGAATCGGCGCCTTGTGGTGATGACCCTTCAGGACGTGAAGGTGTCGCCGCAAAGCGGCGGTTCTGGGCCTAAGACCCCGGTGGTTGAAAAAGAAAAAAAAAAGGGGGTCTTACACCTGAACTAAAAGATCCTTGATAAGATCAATCCTTTAAGAGGGTTATTTTCATTATATTTAATTTTATATAAAGACATGGCACAGAACAAAGATTATGCAAGCACAAGGCCTCCAGTGTGTAATCTATTCAAGTTTGTACTTTAGAAAGCTAGGATTAAACTTTATATGAATTATATTGATGAAGATATATTTAATTCTGTTTTGACAGTGTGCCCAAGTCCACCAGCAAACTCAAGTACAAATGTTGTTCCACCTCCTTCAGGAACAGATGCTGAAATAAAGAAGTGGCAGACTGCAGATGCCAAGGCCATGAATATCTTAGCTCAGACAATGTCTGATTAGATATTTAAGAAGGTAGCTGAATGCAACTCAGCTAAAGAAATTTGGGACAAACTTTCTGAGATTGTCTCAGGATCTGCTGATGAAAGAAAGGACAGAAGATCCCATCTAATAACCCAATATGAGAATTTCAAAAAGGGAGAAGCTGAGTCAGTAGCAGACATGTACAACAGATTAAGTCTGATTATCAATGAGTTAAAGACTCTGGATAAAGAAATTTCATTAACTGAGCTGAATGACAAAATCCTAATGTGTTTCCCCAGCAACTGGGATTCAAGAATCTGGCCAATCAAAGATACCAGAAGCCTAAATGAAATCACTACTGAAGCTCTACTGGGCAAGCTCAAATCTTACGAGCTGCTCATTAAGAATAGAGAAGAAGAAAAAGAGGCTGCCTCACCAGCCATAAGGAAAGAGAAGTCAATTACCTTTAAATTTATTGAGGACCTGCCTGAAGAAAAGGTCACAGACAATGAGGAGCTAGTCAGTTTATTGGCCAAAAGATTCTACAAAATGGCCAGAAAATATTTCAGAAAAAGGTCATACAAGGGACATGATAAGCCAAGGTATGATAAATCAAATAACAACAAAGAAATTATCTATTTTGGTTGCAGGAAACCAGGCTATATGTTGCCTGACTGTCCAGAAAACAAAAACAAGGACAAGAAGGATAGAAGAGAAAGAAGAAAGGAGAAAGACTTTAAGAAGAACAGCTCTGACAAACCCTCCTCCAGCAAGAACAAACATACAAGGAAGGGATTTATTGCAGAGACATGGAGTGAAACTGAAGAGGATTCTGAAGCTTCATCTAGCTCTAGTGATGATGAGGATGATGCTGATGAAAAGGAATTTTGCATGATGGCTATCAATGCCTCTCAATCAGATTCAGAAGCAGAAGAGTCAGAGTCAGATTCAGAAATTCAACTAGAAGAAGACCTGGTAATCAATTCATTTGATTTCAGTTCTGAGGACTTTAAACATGAGTTTAAAGTACTATGCCTAGATCTATTAGAGTCTGAGAAGGAAATCATTTCCCTAAGAAAACAACTGTCTGAGTATAGCACTTTAAAATCAGAGAACCTCAAACTCTCTAAAGAGTTAGAATGTTATAGGGAGCCGATAGCTTCACTGAAAAGTGAACTACCCAAGGCAAGGCAGTTTGAATAATCCCTTAATGGGAGAAGCATCAAACTGATGGATATCACAAGAACAGTGAACTCTAGACTTAATAGTACACTTGGCTTGGGAGCTTCATCCAGCCAGCCTATAGTTCTGACAACTCCAATCAAATTTATCTCTGATAAAGGGAAGGAAGTTATAGAGGTATCTAGGAAGAATGCAGATTTGCCAAAGAAAGTTATAGTTCAACAGAATGCATCGAATAGAGCTCGACGATCGTCGAACGGCGCTCGACGATCCAAGAAAAAATCGTCGAACTCAGCTTGATGACACCTGAACTCTGAACTCCAGGACAGTCGATCTTCGAACAGAGCTCGATGATCTGACCCAAGATCGTCGACCTCAGCTCGACGATCGTCGAACAGAGATTAGGGCTTTGAACAATCTTTCAAAGGTACATCTAGATTCAATCCTAGAAGTCCTACATCCCAAGGTTTCAATGCCTATACTGAATGGATAGTACCTCCTAGGAAATACATTCCTGAAGGTTATAAGAGTCAACCTAGGATGTCTTTCATTTTTGAATTTAAAGGATATCAACCTAGGCCCAAGGTAAACTGGGTCAAAAACATATAAATTCTTGTATGTACAGGTGAAGACCTATCCAACATCAAACCAGCTATGGTATCGGATAGTGGGTGCTCAAAGCACATGACAGGGAACAAGGACATCTTCACATCCTTTAAAGCCAAGCTTGGACCCAACGTAATTTTTGGTGATTCAAACTTATGAACAACAAAAGGATATGGTGCAGTCCAAATTGGAACAGTCACCTTCAAGAAAGTAGCTTATGTTGAAGGACTCAAGCACAACTTGATAAGTATCAGTCAACTTTGTGATGAAGGATATCAAGTGACTTTCAACAAAGCTATACGCAAGGTCAAGTCAGAAGACAACATAACTGTATTGACAGGTAACAGAAAAGGTAACATTTACTTAGTAGATGTTCATTCATCTAAAGTAGATATCTGCTTGTTTAATTCCATATCTAGACCTAATATACTATGGCATAAGAGACTAGGGCATATTAACCTTAGAACTATTACTAGGCTATCCAAGGACAACCTTGTTAGAGGACTACCTTCTGCCCCCTACAAGAGGAAGGACTTTGCAAGGCTTGTCAATTAGGCAAGTAAACTAAAAACAGTTTTAAGTCACTTAATAAGAGTGATTGACCTAGGATTTTGTATCTGTTACACATGGATCTTTTTGGACCCATTATAGTACAAAGCTTAGGAGGGAAATCTTATACTTTGGTGATTGTAGATGACTTCTCCAGATTCACTTGGGTATTCTTTCTGAGGAAAAAGTTTGATAACTTTAAGTGTCTGACAGAGTTTCTCAAATGTATACAAATTGAGTTCAATACTCGCATTACCCTGATCAGAAGTGATCATAGGACAGAGTTTGATTCTCTTCTTATGCAAGAGTTCTGTCAGAGTGAAGGGATCAGGCATACTTTCTCAGCTCCTAGAACTCCTCAACAAAATGGGGTAGTAGAAAGGAAAAATAGAACCCTAATTGAATCTGCAACTACATTATTGACAGATGCTCACCTTCCTCTATCCTTTTGGGCAGAAGCAGTGAGCACCTCCAACTATGTGTTGAACAGAAGTTTGATACATAAACTGAAGGGCAAGACTCCCTATGAATTACTCAAAGGGAAGAAACCTAAAGTAGATTACTTCAAAATTTTTGGTTGCCTTTGTTATATTCACAATAATAACAAGAGATATTTAGAAAAAATTTCAAGCAAAAGCCAATGAAGGAGTGTTTCTGGGATACTCCATGATCAGTAAAGCTTATAGGGTTTATAATAAAACTACTCTAAAAATAGAAGAATCTGTCCATATTTCCTTTGATGAAACTAATACGTCTTTCAAGGAGAAGAATACTTCTACCATAGAACATTTGTAGGTACACTCTCTAGCTGAAGACTTGGACAGATTGCAAGTTACTCAAAAGGATGAAAGTAGTGAGATGAATAAGTTGCTCAACATCTGGAAGAAAATATTCTTGAAGAGCCAGTTGCTGTTCCACAAGAGGAAACAGCAACACAGGTTGGTGAACAATCAACACCCCCTGTTGATTTAGTAACATCAAGAGATCATCCAATCTCCGAAGTGATTGGAGACATCTCAGCTGGTGTGCAAACCAGAATTCAGGTCAACAAAAACCTGATGCACACTTGCTTTCTCTCTCAAATTGAACCTCAATCCATTCAAGATGCAGAGCAAGATCCACACTGGATCATTGCAATGCAAGAGGAGTTGCATCAATTTGAAAGAAACAAAGTGTGGGAACTAGTGCCTAAGCCAAAGGATCTTTCCATTGTTGGAACAAAATGGGTGTTCAGGAACAAGTTGGATGATCAGGGAGTCATTGTAAGGAACAAGGCAAGGCTAGTTGCTCAAGGCTACTCTCAAGAAGAAGGAATAGACTATGACCAGACCTTTGCACCAGTTGCAAGGTTAGAGGCCATCAGAATATTCATAGCTTATGCTGCTCACAAAGGATTCAAGGTATACCAGATGGATGTAAAGAGTGCATTTCTCAATGGGGAGATCAAAGAAGAAGTCTATGTCAGACAACCCCCAGGTTTTATCTCTCAAACTCATCCTGATTATGTTTTCAAACTACATAAAGCATTATATGGTCTAAAGCAAGCTCCTAGAGCATGGTATGAGACCCTAGCATGCTTTCTTCTGGAAAATGATTGTATAAGGGGTAGAGTAGACCAAACTCTTTTTATTAAAACCCATAAGTCCCATACCCTACTAGTACAAATATATGTTGATGACATTATCTTTGGTTCTACTGATTCAAAATTGTGCAAAAAGTTTTCCAAGCTGATGCACTCTAAATTTGAAATGAGTAGCATGGGTGAGCTCTCCTTCTTCTTAGGATTGCAAGTAAAACAACATGCTGAAGGCATATTTATTTCCCAAACCAAGTATGCAAAAGAGCTGGTTAAGAAATTTGGTATGTCTGATGCATCATTTATGAAAACACCCGTGCCTACCAATGCTGTATTAGATGTTGATTAACATGGGAAACCAGTTGATCAGACATAGTATAGAGCAATGATTGGCTCTTTATTATACCTTACAGCTAGTAGGCCAGATATAATGTTTGCTACATGTATATGTGTTAGGTTCCAAGTAAGCCCTAGAGAGTCACACTTAACTTTAGTAAAGAGGATTCTTAGATATGTTAAAGGTTGTCCAAATCTAGGTCTCTGGTATCCAAAAGATTCAGCATTTGACTTAACTGGATTCTTAGATGCTGATTATGCTGGATGCAAAATAGACAGGAAAAGCACCAGTGGAACTTGTCAGTTTCTTGGTGATAGACTTGTCTCATGGTTTTGTAAGAAACAAACATCTGTGTCAACCTCAACTGCTGAAGCTGAATATATGGCTGCAGGTAGTTGTTGCTCACAAATATTGTGGATACAAAATCAACTCCTAGACTATGGTTACAACTTAGAGAAGTCTAAAATATTTTGTGACAATACCAGTGCTATTTCCATTGCACAAAATCCAGTCCTCCATAGTAGGACAAAACACATAGAAATTAGGCATCATTTTCTAAGGGATAATATTGAGAAAACAAAATTGAACTTCAATATATCCCAACTGATTTACAAAGGGGAGATATTTTCACCAAACCCTTAGATGAGAAGAAACATACATTCTTCCTAAATCAGTTAGGCATGTTAGATGGAGGAAGCCTAAAATAAATTACAAGATCTTAAAAGCTAAAAACAGACCAAGATTAGGCTAAAAACTTATTTCTTTTTGTGTCTGTAGGATAGTTTCTGTCTCTGAACTGCGCTCGACGATTTTCCTCAAGATTGTCGAACGGAGATCGACGTTTTGCCAAAACGTCGACCGGAGCTCAGCGCTTGTCAGATAGTTTATACTATCTCTTTCAGGTCAACGATCATCGAACGTAGATCGACGCTCTCAAGAACGTCGAACTGAGATTGACGATGTTGAGGACCTTTCAGCTTCCCTTAGGAGACCCGATCGTCGAACGAAGATCGACGATCCTTCCTTTTCAACGTCGAACCCTAATATAAAAATCATTTTTCGGCCGTCATTCTCCTTTGCACGTTCATAATTTCTGCAGAAAAACTCTTTTTCCCTCAAAACTCTTGCTGCACTTGTTCTTTGTTTGTTCATCTTTGCAGGATCAAATGGCTGTTTCAGTTGCAGCTTTGTCGGCAATGAAATTCGACACCGGATTTGACATTGATATGGATTCCTTTTAAAGTAGTGATCAAATATTCAAAGACAAACTTGAGCTCTTCAAAGAATAGCAACTAGAGAACATCATGACAACAAGAATTAAGATAGCAGCAGATGAAATCAAATAATGGGTATATACAACACAGAATCTGAATAACAACACCATCGTCGGCACGATCTCGGGAAATAAGATATCACTTTCACCTGAGGTTTTATCAGAAGTTTTTCAGTTGAGTACAGGAGAAGATTGCATCGATTTGTCTGGAGAAGAATTCTCCAATATGCTTGAAAGGATGGGGCATACAGCAGCTAACCCCAACAAGCTTTTGAAGAAAAATCTGTCAATGGAATAAAGATTTTTGGCAGATGTGGTAGGGAAAGTGTTGTTAGCCAAGCACTCTGCCCATGATACTGAGAAATCAAAAGTTCAAGAGGAATACATCAAAAGTATAGATGATTTGTATGACAGACCACAGAGTTCTGAAAGTGATCAATTCAATACAGAATCTGATGACTTTGCTGGCACTATTGCTAGGAAAAGGAAAGCTAGAAGTAAGGCCATGATGAAGGTCCCTCCTGCAAAGGCCAAGGATGTTAATGACATACCCTATTATATTCTACATGACTGCAAGATAACTGAATCTTGGATGCAATATTCTAAAAACCAGCTAAAGGCCATGAGGAAAAGAAGAAAGTTGGATAAGTATGAGAAAGGATCATCCCAGTTTCAGCCTCCTCCTCCTCCTCGTCTAGATTCAGGATCAGGTGGAGGCTCAGCTTCTCAAACCTCTGCTCCAAAGCAAAGCTCCTCCTAATCTTCACAGAGATATCATCCCAGAGGGCAATTTCAAAGAGGTTATTAGTCTAGAAGGGGACAATACAGAGTTAATCAGAGAGAACACAGGATTCAATCAAGACAACAAAGGGAAGTACAAAGACATATTGACTCAACTCAAGGTCCTTTCCCTTATAAACTCAGAGAAACTGTTGATACAAGGACTTCTACTGCTTCAGAAACTATTAATATATATGAACCTGCAATCCCTTTTGAAGATCCAGAGAACAATCCTTTATCATGGACTACTAGGATGAAAGAACTTACTGCCTTAGATCAGTTGAAGAAGTCCAGAGAGCAAGGAAAAGACACTTCCAACATCACTACCTTGTCAGAGCAAAGGAAGGCAGAACTGGAAAGATATGCTTCAAGGAAGTTCTTTGACCCAGTGGATTACATGAAACTGCATCCTGAGGCTGTGGTTCCCAGGCCAAGATCTCAAACCTCCTTAGGTGCAGATGATGACAGAAGGTCAAAGAAAGAGGCTCTCAATCCCAACAGGGAAATCTTATTTAAGAAAGGAAGTGAAAAGAAGTGATCTCTGTAAGCAGACAGTACATTCATTTTAGAACACTTGCTGATATTTTATCTGAATGCTGCTATGCTGCATTTTCTGCTCTGTTGCTTTAATTTTTTTTTTTGCTTTTGTATTTATTACTGAGCTCTGTAAATAGTAATCCTAACCCAAATAGGGGGAGATTGTTGGAACACCCTATTACTAATTAGGGCAAGGATCACTATGTTTTTAGGAAATCAGTTTTACCTAGATGTATAGTTGAAAAGGTCAAGTTAGAATGAGTCTAGGGATTAGAACTTAGGTTTGAAGCTGCCCCAGGACCATTCAATGATTAAGACTTAGAGCTGAGACAAAGACAATTTTCGTCGAGCTTAGGTCGACGAAACGTCGAACTCCGTTCGACGATCTCTGAGCTCAACTCTGCTAAGTCATCGAACTCAGGTCGACGATCTTCTAGCTCAGTTCGACGATCTATCCTCACTTATTCTTCAGGTCGTTGAGCTCAGTTCGACGATCGTAGAGCTCAGTTTGACGTTTTCTGTCTGATGTTCAATCCAATCTCTGAGCTCAGTTCAACGATCGTAGAGCTCAGATCGACGTTTTTTTGAGAGATCGACGACTTTAAGGATTCAAATTCAGTCAGCTTTTGGAATGTTTTTCAAATTCTCTCAGCATTTATTTCAAGAGATTTGTTAGCCGTTTTCATTTATTCTGGAGATGGTTTCAAGGGATTTCTCAGAGAATGTTTATTGGACTTTCCTCCATAAGACAAAATATTTATGGAAGACATTTATGACTGCTAACGGCTATCTTGGACAGAGGATCATCAGAGAATAAAATACACAATAGCAAATCAAGAGAAGAATTACACTCAATACAAACATATACAGATAGTGAGATCAACTCAAAGAAAAATCAAGTGATCAATCCTGAAGAGTTAGATTGAAAATTAGCATACTGAAAAGTGCTCATAGCTTCAACATCAAACACTCCAGACAACTCATATTTTAGCCTCTATTGAAATCATCTTCTGCTGGAGATCTGAAGCTTCTAAAGGCCTATCACCCTAGCAAAGCTCTCACTCCTGAACCATCTACATCTCAGGGGGAGCTTTAACAACACAATCAATCCACTAAGTCTTCTCTCAGTGATTGAGACAGAGAAGACAACTTCACCTCTTCCTTTTTCTTTTCCTATTGTAAAAGGGTTATCAAAACTCCCTTCAAAAGTTCTGAATCTAGTTCTGAGAGCCTTGTCAAAACTAAGTGGTGGCAAGACACCTTATCAAAAATCTAGATCTAGTTTTTGAGCACCTAATCAAAAACTCATTGGTGCCAGGACACCTGATCAACTCACCTGAGTGGATTCCTACCAAGGGTGGTAGAAGAGTGGATGTACCCAGTTTGATTGGGGAACCACTATAGCTTCTTGTGTTTGGTTGCTTGTGTGTATTCTTTGTTGTGTGCTGTGAATCTTTTGTTTTCTTTTTATTATTACTTCTGTTTTATTGCTGCAGCACAATACACATACTATATTAACTTAACTCTTCCTCTGCAAAGTTTTATTCTGAAAAATTATTTTAACAAACTCTATTCACCCCCCCCCTCTAGAGTCAGACTGATCGTATCCTCCACTTTCAATTGGTATCAGAGGGAGGTTGGTTGCTCATACAGGCTAACACCTGAACCAAAAGATCCTTGATAAGATCAATCCTTTAAGAGGGTTATTTTCATTATATTTAATTTTATATAAAGACATGGCAAAGAACAAAGATTATGCAAGCACCAGGCCTCCAGTGTGCAATCTATCCAAGTTTGCACTTTAGAAAGCTAGGATTAAACTTTATATGAATTCTATTGATGAAGATATATTTAATTCTGTTTTCACAGTGTGCCCAAGTCCACCAGCAAACTCAAGTACAAATGTTGTTCCGCCTATTTCAGGAACAGATGCTGAAATAAAGAAGTTGAAGACTGCAGATGCCAAGGCCATGAAAATCTTAGCTCAGACATTGTCTGATGAGATATTTCAGAAGGTAGCTGAATGGAACTCAGCTAAAGAAATTTGGGACAAACTTTCTGAGATTGTCTCAGGATCTGCTGATGAAAGAAAGGATAGAAGATCCCATCTAATAACCCAATATAAGAATTTCAAAAAGGGAGAAGCTGAGTTAGTAGCAGACATGTACAATAGATTAAGTCTGATTGTCAATGAGTTAAAGACTCTGGATAAAGAAATCTCATTGACTGAGCTGAATGACAAAATCCTAATGTCTTTCCCCAGCACCTGGAGATTCAAGAATCTGGCCAATCAAAGATGCCAGAAGTCTAAATGTAATCACCACTGAAGCTCTACTGGGCAAGCTCAAATCTTATGAGCTGCTCATTAAGAATAGAGAAGAAAAACAGAAGGCTACCTCACCAGCCACAAGGAAAGAGAAGTCAATAGCCTTCAAAGCTATTGAGGACCTGCCTGAAGAAAAGGTCACAGGCAATGAGGAGCTAGTCAGCCTATTGGCCAAAAGATTCTACAAAATGGCCAGAAAAGATTTCAGGAAAAGGTCATACAAGGGACATGATTAGCCAAGGTATGATAAATCAAATAACAACAAAGAAATTATCTATTTTGGTTGATGGAAACCATGCCATATTGTGCCTGACTGTCCAGAAAACAAAAACAAGGACAAGAAGGATAGAAGAGAAAGAAGAAAGGAGAAAGACTTTAAGAAGAACAGCTCAGACAAACCCTCCTCCAGCAAGAACAAACATACAAGGAAGGGATTTGTTGCTGAGATATGGCATGAAACTGAAGAGGATTCTGAAGCTTCATCTAGCTCCAGTGATGATGAGGATGATGCTGATGAAAAGGAATTTTGCATGATGGCTATCAATGCCTCTCAATCAGATTCAAAAGCAGAAGAGTTAGAGTCAGATTAAGAAATTCAACTAGAAGAAGACCAGGTAATCAATTCATTTGATTTCAGTTTTGAGGACTTTAAACATGAGTTTAAAGTACTATGCCTAGATCTATTAGAGTCTGAGAAGGAAATCATTTCCCTCAGAAAACAACTGTCTGAGTATAGCACTTTAATATCAGAGAACCTCAAACTCTCTGAAGAGTTAGAATGCTATAGGGAGCAGATAGCTTCACTGAAAAGTGAACGATCCAAGGCCAAGCAGATTGAATAATCCCTTAATGGGAGAAGCATCAAACTAATGGATATCACAAGCACAGTGAACTCTAGACTTAATAGTACACTGGGCTTGGGAGCTTCATCCAGCCAGCCTATAGTTCTGACAACTCCAATCAAATTTATCTCTGATAAAGGGAAGGAAGTTGTAGAGGTATCTAGGAAGAATGCAGATTTGCCAAAGAAAGTTATAGTTCAACATAATGCGTCGAACAGAGCTCGACGATCGTCGAAAGGCGCTCGACGATCCAAGAAAAAATCGACGAACTCAGCTCGACGACACCTGAACTCTGAACTCCAGGACAGTCGATCTTCGAACAGAGCTCGACGATCTGACCAAAGATCGTCGACCTCAGCTCGACGATCGTCGAACAGAGATCAGGGCTTTGAACAATCTTTCAAAGGTACATCTAGATTCAATCCTAGAAGTCCTACATCCCAAGGTTTCAACTCCTATACTGAATGGATAGTACCTCCTAGTAGATACAATCCTGAAGGTTATAAGAGTCAACCTGGGATGTCTTTTATTTCTGAATTTAAAGGATATCAACCTAGGCCCAAGGTAAACTGGGTCAAAAACATGTAAATTCTTGTATGTACAGGTGAAGACCTATCCAACATCAAACCAGCTATGGTATCTGGATAGTGGGGTGCTCAAAGCATATGATAGGGAACAAGGACATCTTCACATCCTTTAAAGCCAAGCTTGGACCCAAAGTAATTTTTGGTGATTCAAACTTTGGAATAACAAAAGGATATGGTGCAGTCCAAATTGGAACAGTCACCTTCAAGAAAGTAGCTTATGTTGAATGACTCAAGCACAACTTGATAAGTATCAGTCAACTTTGTGATGAAGGATATCAAGTGACTTTCAACAAAGATATATGCAAGGTCAAGTCAGAAGATAACATAACTGTGTTGACAGGTAACGGAAAAGGTAACATTTACTTAGTAGATTTTCATTCATCTAAAGTAGATATCTGCTTGTTCAATTCCATATCTAGATCTAATATATTGTGGCATAAGAGACTAGGGCATATTAACCTTAGAACTATTGCTAGGCTATCCAAGGACAACCTTGTTAGAGGACTACCTTCTGGCCCCTACAAGAGGAAGGACTTTGCAAGGCTTGTCAATTAGGCAAGCACACTAAAAACAGTTTTAAGTCACTTAATAAGAGTGATTGACCTAGGATTTTGTATCTGTTACACATGGATCTTTTTGGACCCATTACAGTACAAAGCTTAGGAGGGAAATCTTATACTTTGGTGATTGTAGATGACTTCTCCAAATTCACTTGGGTATTCTTTCTGAGGAAGAAGTCTGATAACTTTAAGTGTCTGACAGAGTTTCTCAAATGTATACAGATTGAGTTCAATACTCACATTGCCCTGATCAGAAGTGATCATAGGACAGAGTTTGATTCTCTTCTTATGCAAGAGTTCTGTCAGAGTGAAGGGATCAGGCATACTTTCTCAGCTCCTAGAACTCCTCAACAAAATGGGGTAGCAGAAAGGAAAAATAGAACCCTAATTGAATCTGCAACTACATTATTGACAGTTGCTCACCTTCCCTTATCCTTTTGGGCAGTAGCAGTGAGCACCTCCAATTATGTGTTGAACAGAAGTTTGATACATAAACTGAATGGCAAGACTCCCTATGAATTACTCAAAGGGAAGAAACCTAAAGTAGATTACTTCAAAAATTTTGGTTGCATTTATTATATTCACAATAATGACAAGAGATATTTAGCAAAATTTCAAGCAAAAGCTGATGAAGGAGTGTTTCTGGTATACTCCATGATCAGTAAAGCTTATAGGGTTTATAATAAAACTACTCTAAAAATAGAAGAATCTGTCCATATTTCTTTGATGAAACTAATACGTCTTTCAAGAAGAAGAATACTTCTACCATAGAACATTTACAGGTACACTCTCTAGCTGAAGACTTGGACAGATTGCAAGTTACTCAAAAGGATGAAAGTAGTGAAGATGAAGAAGTTGCTCAACATTTGGAAGAAAATCTTCTTGAAGAGCCAGTTGCAGTTCCACAAGAGGAAACAGCAACACAGGTTGGTGAACAATCAACACCCTCTATTGATTTAGTAACATCAAGAGATCATCCAATCTCCCAAGTGATTGGAAACATCTCAGCTAATGTGCAAACCAGAACTCAGGTCAACAAAAACCTGATGCACACTTGCTTTCTCTCTCAAATTGAACCTTAATCCATTCAAGATGCAGAGCAAGATCCACACTGGATCATTGCAATGCAAGAGGAGTTGCATCAATTTGAAAGAAACAAAGTTTGGGAACTAGTGCCTAAGCTAAAGGATCATTCCATTGTTAGAACAAAATGGGTGTTCAGGAACAAGTTGGATGATCAGGGAGTCATTATAAGGAACAAGGCAAGGCTAGTTGCTCAAGGCTACTCTCAAGAAGAAGGAATAGACTATGACCAGACCTTTGCACCAGTTGCAAGGTTAGAGGCCATCAGAATATTCCTAGCTTATGTTGCTCACAAAGGATTCAAGGTATACCAGATGGATGTAAAGAGTGCATTTCTCAATGGGGAGATCAAAGAAGAAGTCTATGTCAGACAACCCCCAGGTTTTATCTCTCTAACTCATCTTGATTATGTTTTCAAACTACATAAAGCATTAAATGGTCTAAAGCAAGCTCCTAGAGCATGGTATGAGACCCTAGCATGCTTTCTTCTGGAAAATGATTGTATAAGGGGTAGAGTAGACCAAACTCTTTTTATTAAAACCCATAAGTCCCATACCCTACTAGTATAAATATATATTGATGACATTATCTTTGGTTCTACTGATTCAAAATTGTGCAAAAAGTTTTCCAAGCTGATGCACTCTAAATTTGAAATGAGTAGCATGGGTGAGCTCTCCTTCTTCTTAGGATTGCAAGTAAAACAACATGTTGAAGGCATATTTATTTTCCAAACCAAGTATGACAAAGAGCTGGTTAAGAAATTTGGTATGTCTGATGCATCATTTATGAAAACACCCATGCCTACCAATGCTGTATTGGATGCTGATTAACATGGGAAACCAGTTGATCAGACATGGTATAGAGCAATGATTGGCTCTTTATTGTACCTTACAGCTAGTAGGCCTGATATAATGTTTGCTACATGTATATGTGCTAGGTTCCAAGTAAGCCCTAGAGAGTCACACTTAACTTTAGTAAAGAGGATTCTTAGATCTGTTAAAGGTTGTCCAAATCTAGGTCTCTTGTATCCAAAAGATTCAGCATTTGACTTAACTGGATTCTCAGATGTTGATTATGCTGGATACAGAATAGACAGGAAAAGCACCAGTTGAACTTGTCAGTTTCTTGGTGATAGACTTGTCTCATGGTTTTGTAAGAAACAAACATCTGTGTCAACCTCAACTGCTGAAGCTGAATATATGGTTGCAGCTAGTTGTTGCTCACAAATATTATGGATACAAAATCAACTCCTAGACTATGGTTACAACTTAGAGAAGTCTAAAATATTTTGTGACAACACCAGTGCTATTTCAATTGCACAAAATCCAGTCCTCCATAGTAGGACAAAACATATAGAAATTAGGCATCATTTTCTAAGGGATAATGTTGAGAAAAACAAAATTGAACTTCAATATATCCCAACTGATTTGCAAAGGGGAGATATTTTCACCAAACCCTTGGATAAGTAGAAACAATCATTCTTCCTAAATCAGTTAGGCATGTTAGATGGAGGAAGCCTAAAAAAAATTACAAGATCTTAAAAGCTAAAAACAGACCAAGATTAGGCTAAAAACTTATTTCTTTTTGTGTCTGTAGGATAGTTTCTATCTCTGAACTGCGCTCGACGATTTTCCTCAAGATCGTCGAACAGAGATCGACGTTTTCCCAAAACGTCGACCAGAGCTCAGCGCTTGTCAGATAGTTTATACTATCTCTTTCAAGTCAATGATCGTCGAACGTAGATCGACGCTCTCAAGAACGTCGAACTGAGATCGACGATGTTGAGGACCTTTCAGCTTCCCTTAGGAGCCCCGATCGTCGAACGAAGATCGACGATCATTCCTTTTCAACGTCGAACCGTAATATAAAAATCATTTTTCGGTCGTCGTTCTCCTTTGCGCGTTCATAATTTCTACAGAAAAACTTTTTTTCCCTCCAAACTCTTGCTGCACTTGTTCTTTTTTGTTCATCTTTGCAGGATCAAATAGTCGTTTCAGTTGCAGCTCTGTCGGCAATGAAATTCGACACCGGACTTGACATCGATATGGATTCCTTTAAAAGTAGTGATCAAATATTCAAAGACATACTTGAGCTCTTCAAAGAACAGTAACTAGAGAACATCATGACAACAAGAATTAAGATAGCAGCAGATGAAATCAAAGAATGGGTATATATAACATAGAATTTGAATAACAACACCATCGTCGGCACGATCTCGGGAAATCAGGTATCACTTTCACCTTAGGTTTTATCAGAAGTTTTTCAGTTGAGTACAGGAGAAGATTGCATCGATTTGTCTAGAGAAGAATTCTCCAATATGCTTGAAAGGATGGGGCATACAACAGCTAACCCCAACAAGCTTTTGAAGAAAAATCTGTCAATGGAATAAAGATTTTTGTAGATGTGGTAGGGAAAGTGCTGTTAGCCAAGCACTTTGCCCATGATACAATTTCCATGTATCAGCTCTGTTTGATGGGAGCTTTTGTGGATAAAAAGCACCTAAACTTGGGAGAACTATTTTTTGATTTAATCAAAAAGAAAATAAACAAGAATTTTGTTAATTTTGGTAGAATAATTGGGCTATTTCTTCATGCTAAGTGCCCTGAACTGTTAGTTTCAAGTGGAATGCATATCAATGCTTCCAAGAGGCTCACTTGTGCCTTATTTGGAAAATGGGATAGACAGATTGTCAAACCCAGCAGACCTACAGCAATTCCATCTTTAGGCACAAGGACTACTACAGTCACTTCCCCTCAGGTCTCTGCCCCAGCAGAAGATTTGCCTGCTTCCTCTCCACTTGTTTCTAAAACCATCTCCACATCAACAAAAACAATCACCTCAACCTTATCTATCTCTTCCCCCATTACCATTTAATCACCCTTATCTCCTCCAGCCACTTCAGAATCATTCCACCCACTACACTATTATCCACCTCTCACCATTCCATCATTCCACCTCCTAGAAGAATCTTTCATGGATGATTCTACTTCCTATCCTTCTGAGATTCCATCTACCTCCTCCTACCAACAACTCCTTCAGGACATACTCTCTCAACCATCCTTTACTCCATCCATTTCCACTCACATATCATCCATCTCCTTTCTAGTACCATCCATCTCCACAATCTCTACTACTGAACCATCCATCCCTATACCTCCTACCACCACACCATCCAACATTAAGCCAGCAACATCAACTCCTACCTCTACTCAAGCCCATCTTGAGCATGTAGATCTTCCTGCACTAGCAGACAGGCTGTATGAGCTGCTAGCCCCTAGGCTATCCTCATTGCTGGAGACCACAATGGCTCCACTTCTGAAACATGTTCAGGAGCTGTCTGACAGGCTATCTTCATTCCTCTCTTCTCAGGCAATCCCTTCCTCTGGGTGCCTTGATCCAGTTCTTACTGAATCCAGGTAGGGGGAGATGTCTAATGAAGTTCTGGAATTGCATGCTGCTGCTGAAGCCTCAGTTGCTACTCCAGTGTTTGTAGTGGATCTCCAGAGCCTGCTTTCAATTTTTGATGTTGTTTACTTCAACTATCTACCAGTTCAACAGTGTGAAGATCTCTCCAAGGCAATTGTACCTGTTTCAGTATGTGAGCCAATTTTGCTAGCTTCTTTTATAGAATCTGTCCAAGCTGAGTACAAGGCCACTACTGCTGTTGCTACTGCTGTGCTTATATCCACTGATATTGAAATGCTGCCTGTTGATATGCCTGCTGATATTGATAATACTGCTGATGAAGAATTGGCCAAATATTTGGAAGTACAAGTATCTAAGACTCCTGTTATTTCATCTGCTCCTGCTGAGAGTCCTACTGTGATTACTGCTATTGTATCAACACCTCCTGCCCCTGTTGATACTGAGAAATCAAAAGTTCAAGAGGAATACATCAAAAGTATAGATGATTTGTATGACAGACCACAGAGTTCTGAAAGTGATCAATTCAATACAGAATCTGATGACTCTGCTGGCACTATTGCTAGGAAAAGGAAAGCTAGAAGTAAGGCCATGATGAAGGTCCCTCCTGCAAAGGCCAAGGATGTTAATGACATACCCTATTATATTCTACATGACTGCCAGATAACTGAATCTTGGATGCAGTATTCTAAAAACCAGCTAAAGGCCATGAGGAAAAGAAGAAAGTTGGATAAGTATGAGAAAGGATCATCCCAGTTTAAGCCTCCTCCTCCTCTTCTAGATTCAGGATCAGGTGGAGGCTCAGCTTCTCAAACCTCTGCTCCAAAGCAAAGCTCCTCCGAATCTTCACAGAGATATCATCCCAGAGGGAAATTTCAAAGAGGTTATCAGTCTATGAAGGGGACAATACAGAGGTAATCAGAGAGAACACAGGATTCAATCAAGACAACAAACGGAAGGACAAAGACATATGGACTCAACTCAAGGTCCTTTCCCTTATAAACTCAGAGAAACTATTGATACAAGGACTTTTACTGCTTCAGAAACTATTAATAGATATGAACCTGCAATCCCTTTTGAAGATCCAGAGAATAATCCTTTATCATGGACTGCTAGGATGAAAGAACTTGCTGCCTTAGATCAGTTGAAGAAGGCCAGACAGCAAGGAAAAGACACTTCCAACATCACTACCTTGTTAGAGAAAAGGAAGGCAGAGCTGGAAAGATATGCTTCAAGGAAGTTCTTTGACCTAGTGGATTACATGAAACTGCATCCTGAGGCTGTGGTTCCTAGGCCAAGATCTCAAACCTCCTTAGGTGCAGATGATGACAGAAGGTCAAAGAAAGAGGCTCTCAATCCCAACACGGAAATCTTATTTAAGAAAGGAAGTGAAAAGAAGTGATCTCTGTAAGCAGACAGTACATTCATTTTAGAACACTTGCTGATATTCTATCTGAATGCTGCTATGCTGCATGTTCTGCTCTGTTGCTTTAATATTTTTTTTGCTTTTCTGTATTTTCTTTTGTATTTATTACTGAGCTCTGTAAATAGTAATCCTAACCCAAATAGGGGGAGATTGTTGGAACACCCTATTACTAATTTGGGCAAGGATCACTATGTTTTTAGGAAATCAGTTTGACCTAGATGTATAGTTGAAAAGGTCAAGTTAGAATGAGTCTAGGGCTTAGAACTTAGGTTTGAAGCTGCCCCCAGGACCATTCAATGATCAAGACTTAGAGCTGAGACAAAGACAATTTTCGTCGAGCTCAGGTCGACGAAACGTCGAACTCCATTCGACGATCTCTGAGCTCAACTCTGCTAAGTCGTCGAACTCAGGTCGACGATCTTCTAGCTCAGTTCGACGATCTATCCTCACTTATTCTTCAGGTCGCTGAGCTAAGTTCGACGATCGTAGAGCTCAGTTCGACGTTTTCTATCTGATGTTCAATCCAATCTCTGAGCTCAGTTCAACGATCGTAGAGCTCAGATCGACATTTTTCTAAGAGATCGAAAACTTTAAGGATTCAAATTCAGTCAGCTTTTGGAATGTTTTTCAAATTCTCTCAGCATTTATTTCCAGAGATTTGTTAGCCGTTTTCATTTATTCTGGAGCAAGTTTCAAGGGATTTCTCAGAGAATGTTTATTGGACTTTCCTCCAAAAGACAAAATATTTATGGAAGACATTTATGACTGCTAACGGCTATCTTGGACAGAGGATCATCATAGAATAAAATACACAACAGCAGATCAAGAGAAGAATTACACTCAATACAGACATACACAGATAGTAAGATCAACTCAGATAAAAATCAAGTGATCAATCCTGAAGAGTTAGATTGAAAATTAGCATACTGAAAAGTGATCATAACTTTAACATCAAAGACTCCATACAACTCATATTTCAGCCTCTGCTGAAATCATCTTCTGCTGGAGATCTGAAGCTTCTGAAGCCCTATCACCCTAGCAAAGCTCTCACTCCTGAACCATCTATATCTCAGGGGAAGCTTTGAAAACACAATCAATCCACTAAGTCTTCTCTCAGTGATTGAGACAGAGAAGACAACTTCACCTCTTCCTTTTTTTCCCTACTGTAAAAGGGTTATCAAAACTCCCTTCAAAAGTTCTAAATCTGGTTCTGAGAGCCTTGTCAAAACTTAGTGGTGGCAAGACATCTTATCAAAAATCTAGATCTGGTTTTTGAGCACCTTATCAAAAGCTCATTGGTGCTAGGACACCTGATCAACTCATCCTGAGTGGATTCCTACCAAGGGTGGTAGAAGAGTGAATGTACCCAGGTTGATTGGGGAACCACTATAGCTTCTTGTGTTTGGTTTCTTGTGTATTCTTTGCTGTGTGCTGTGAATCTTTTGTTTTCTTTTTATTATTACTTCTGTTTTATTGCTGCAACACAATACACATACTATATTAACTTAACTCTTCCTCTACAAAGTTTTATTCTGAAAAATTATTTTAACAAACTCTATTCACCCCCCTCTAGAGTCAGACTGATCTTATCCTCCACTTTCAATTACTTTAACTTCGAGGAGATCGCTATTATTTTGAAATAGGAAAACTAATAACTTGCAGAATAAAAAGAGTTAGAGCTAGTGATAAAGGGCTAGTACTCAATCTAGAATCACTTTGAAATAGGAAAATCAAAATGAAATAACAACTAATTCTAAATAAAGTAAAACTACCTTGACCGTGGAGGTTCCCGAAGCATGAACGCGCTTCTCTCGAAATCGCGCCCACCTGAGTTTAAGAAGGTCCGACCGAACTCTCGTCCGTATCATAGACCTAAAGCTCGCCTTAAGTGGTGAACCCCGCTATTGGATTTCACTCCAATCTAGGAGATTTGGACGTCCACTCTCTCGAGGGGTGCGTACAACTCTCTTTACTCTTAGGTGATCGATTCAATCTACGAGCCTCTCGGCTAACTAAGATTGAAAACCCAAATGGAAACTATATACCGGCAATATAGTCCCATTATATAAAAACCAAGAGTAAATCAAAAGTGATTACTTTAAGAAGAAAAAGAAGCTAAAACATCATAACTTGATCAACCCATTCTCAGATCATCGCGATCGAGTACAAATGGGGATTAGTTAATTATGGTAATAGGGAAAGAGAGGGGTAAATAATAAAGGTGCATGAAAACTAAAGAGAGAGAAAGAGAAAAACTAATTAGAATTTATTAAAAACCAATAGAGATTACAACTAGGAAATGGATGTTACAAGTGCATGAAAAAAAGCTAAATACTGCTACAATACTAATAAAAAGCCATTACAAGAAAGGAAAGTGCATTGCATGAAAATAAAAGCTAAAAATGGAGGGAGAGAGACCAAAACATGAAAATAAAAGCACTAAAACCCTAAGAAATAAACTAGCAACACCTCCCCTCTCCCCAAAAGTTAGTCTTGAATGCATGGAATGGCCTGGTATTTATTGAGATTTTACACGGGTTGGTCACGCCCCCTATAACGCCCAGGGATGGCGTGTCAGGGGGGGCATGACACGTACGGAGTTGACCTCGGGAGCTGAATTCTGTCAGGAACGATGATTGCTTCTGTACATTGATGGACACGCCCTTGGTCACGCCCGTGTAGGGGGGTGTGATAGGCACGTCATGTCAAAATCAGCGGTCTGAAATCCATCAGTTGTCGAAAAAAGGCGGGACATGCCCAGAGACATGCCCTGGGGAGGGCGTGTAAGGGGGGTGTCAGTACTATTTGCGTGCAGCAGCGGAAAAAGCATTAAACGCAGCAGCAGACTTTGGGATGTGGGTGACACGCACTGTGTCACGCCCAGGGAGGGCATGTCAGGGTGGCGTGACAGTAGATTTTTGGCAGTAAATTCCATCTACTAGCTATAAACCTTGGGATCAGGCTACACGCCCTGTGACAAGCCCATGGAGGACGTGTTAGGGGGCGTGTCATAGGATTTTTTGCTGAAAACTTGTGGGAACCTGCAAAAATAGAAAATAAACATTAGTTATATTATTTACATAAAAAGAAACCTAAAAATACATAAAGAAAGAGATTTAAAACTAAAATAATATATTTTTACCCTAATAAATTATGCTAAAATATGCATCATCAGAACTCTCAACAAAGAGAAAATTATGGCCCTCAGAGCTGAAGAATCTAGGAGAAGCAGAGAAAATACTCTTTCTCCATCAAGGAGAGCTGCAGATTCTTAGAGTTTTGATCGCAGCTCCTTAGGCAATGAATTATCTGATGTACAACTTACAATATTCTACAAAAATTTAAAGAAAAGGCAGATCAGGAGAAGATAGTGGAAGAACTAGGGCTCTTCAAGCCCCACTTCAAGAAAACATTACTCCAGCATGGACTAATCCAGAAAAAACACCTCTATGGAAAGGTATGAATCCATGCATAACAAACATATTAAGACTAATGTTGTTTCTTACTATTGCAATAGGAGTGGACATGTCATTGTTGACTGTCCAATCAAGAGGAAGGAGCACGAGAATACTGATGATAAGAAGCATTTCAAGGACAAGATGGCTTAAAAGAGCTTCTTGGCCAATAAGAAAATTAGCCTGTTAGACAGTGATTCTGAGTCTTAAGAACCAGAGAATAAAGAGGCCTTCATTGGTCTCATTTCTATTGAAGTAGAGGATGATCATCTAGCTGCCTCAACTAGCATAAGATCTCTACTGTCATTTATTGATTGTGACTTTGAAGAGGATGATGAGTTCAGCCTCATGGCCCTAATTGAAGATAATTAGTACAATTCTGTTCCTGATGAGGTACACTCTCTCCCTAACTCTCCCTCTATAAATTAGACTTGCTCCGACTCTGAAGCATCCACTTCCTCTAGTGAGGATGATGGATCAGTACCTAATGATGATGTTAATCAATTGATTGACAAGTATGGTGCTATTCTGGAGGCTCTGAAGAAGAGCAAAAGGATTGTCAAGGTACAAGCTGAGGAGATTGCCTGTCTTCAGCAAGCTGTTTCCCTACAGTATCAGTCAACACCTTTGCTAACCCAGATGAGGAGGGAAGTCAGTCAGTTGAAGATAATCTCAGTTATCAAAATTGGCACAATTAGCCAGAAGAACAAGATCATCAAGGATTTTGAAGAGAAGCTCCTCAAGGAGAGGAAGCTCGTGGCTTAATTTTCTAAGGCCAAAACAATTTTTCCACTGATTGACTCCTTCACCTCTCAAAAGGATAAGAAAGTTTGGTGTTCAAGTGGAATACGAGAGCTATCCATTTCAATGGGAAAGGCAAAGCTCCTATTGTGCCTCATACCAACTTTTAGAAGGTAATCCTCTCTTCTAACAAGTATGGCCATGACATTATGAATGGTCACTGGAATAATAGAAACTCTTCTTGTAAGAATACAAGTGTATTTTACAATTGAAGGAGAAAGGGCATGTGATTGAGTGCACTGAAGGCTCCCATAAGGAAATATAAATGGCCCATTATGGACCATTTGTGTTTCGTGCTCCAACCCATACTCTAGAGGGTAAGGTTGTGGCCTATTCTCAAGTTCCTTCAGCAAAAACCTTGACTAAGGGTAAGTAGTAAGTAAGTCTCACTTGGCAGTTTTTGATGTCATCAACACAATATCAACAGAGAAGAAGATATTTGTTTGTGTAACTTAGAATAAACTAAGTACATATACTGGCACACTCACCTTCAGTCAAATTCTTACTGAAAGAAATAGGAAGAAGGATACTGCTCACCCCTATAAACAGACAAAAACTTATTGCTTGCTTACTCCAAAGGATATTCAGAAGAGAATATATAATTTTCATGAGTGTTGGTGATGTGGTAATGTGGGTCACTTTACCATAGACTGTTGGCACAATCCAAGTATTCTAAGGGTAAAGGCGAGTCTTCCTTTCAGGGTTGCTGCAGGTAGACATAGTCATTATCAAGCTAACAGGTGTAACACACAAAAAATGAGAAGTGGTCATTGGAGGTTATCGCGTGGTGATAGGATTATCCCCGGCGAAAGCTAAGTGAATTAAAAGACCTAGGGCTCGGGTTGTGACCGCCTAGCGATAGGAAGTTAGCGCTCTGTGGTAGCACTCACTCAATGCTTTCAACACTATAAACGAAGCGTCGAGTGTTTTATCGCGTGGCGATGGAGATTTACACGGGGCGATAGCTCTGGATAGTGGTGTCGGCTAGTCAAAGAGATCATCGCCTATGATACCACGTGGCGGTAGGGTTTACCTCGCTGCGATAGCTTTCAGATATAGGCATGACTTAAGATTTCATTCTCATTTTCTCTAACACACTCTCTTGCTTAGTTCTGGAGATGGAAGAGGAGGAAAAGTCCAGGAGCTCAAGAGGACAATCTATCCAGGGTGTGCTAGTGATTGGAATCGCGATTCGACGCTAGATCCACGGAGAGGAAGCTGTGACAATAAATTCAATCTGGATCAAAGAATAAGGTCATGTCTAAGAAGAAAACTACAAGGGTAACGATCTTCCTTCTTAGACGAGTGAAGTATTTCTTTTGCCATATACATGGAATCCCCCACCAAAGGTGGAAAAGCGAAGGGAATTCCTTTGGGTCGATTCGTGAAATCCCTATTGAGTCTTGCATAAAGATCCAGAAATGTGTAGTACGGAATATGCATAGTGTGAAGCCCATCTTGACAGGTTGGTCTGGATTGATGAGGTTTATTTTGCGTGTCGGAGAAGACTCCGAGTATAAACGAGTAATTTACGGGGTTTGCGGGGTTGTACCTGTAAACTAAAAGTAGCAAGAAGTACTGGAGTTGCATTCCAAGAAAATACCCTAGAAATTCCACGTTTTAAGACCAGTTGGTTATCACCGGGTGATAGTTAGTATCGCCAATGGCGATAGATCTTACTAACTATTTGTGTTGTGTGCTATGAAAAGACTAGTGTTTCTGGCACTACAGGATGTTGTAGGGTTTTGGGTTGAGTTTGGGCGCAGAAAGAGAACTTCTGTTGGTCCTGCCAAGCGATCGCGACGAACACTGGCAATAAATCCCTTTTGATTGTAAAGCCTGTCTCAGGGAGACTGTAAGGCTTATCTGTGAGTTGCTAGCTCCTAAAGGCCAGTGAGACGAATAGATAAGGGGAAGCCGACCCGCATCAGACTAGACATTGAATTGATGATTTGAGCAACGGGTAATGGCTGAAATGTATCCGCGTTATGGTTGTCTAACTCAAGTACTAAAGTTATTGGCGTTCGTTAGGATCACATAATGAGAGTCTTAGTCTATACGCTGTCAAGACTAAAGTCTCAGGCCGGGGGTTGTGGAGACTGTTAATGCTCAAAGTTAACCATTATGTCTGGGACATCTAAACGGTGGTGGGACCCTAGCAATAGGTACATTGAAAATATGCCCTGAGTGCATGAAATGTTTGGTCATTGAGGCATTCGTTTGTGATATATTGAACTATGCGTGAGTGCACGTTCTTGTGATATATTTGTTTATGAAAATGTTATGCCTGCAGGGAAGGAATACCACTGCCCCGGGAAAGGGGTAAGGTCGTTATAAATTGGTCAGTTTAATGCTGACCGTTACCTTGTTTGTCACCCTTGTGCTGGATTGTCCCTATGCAGTTGCTTGAGATCCCAGCGGGAAATAGCGGGTTGAAACCCTTGCTGCTATACTGACCCTTGAAGGCCGAGCAAAAAAGTTTTACTGTTTTTATGTTTGGCCGTCCTGCGCGCCGATGTTTATAAACCACATTTGTGAAGTATAACTGTAAGTTCTTAAGGCCATAACTTTTGTGTATTTGTAATTGATAATCCTGATATATATATAAATGTTATGGGTAATATATAGTGGACATTCAATTGATATTAACTTGTAATAACGCCGCCTATTTGTGGAATATGGTGTGGGGCCCCGACCGGACCCTCTATTATATTTCATGTGACGGACAGAGGTGTTACAATTTTTTATCTGCTTTTCTTTGTCTTCCTCCTGCGAATTCGTGGTCGAATTCTTTTGTGGGGGTGGCGAGCACGTGTAGGTGCGGACCGTTATAACATAAATGAACTCAAGAATGTCTACTTAGGAATGAAAATACACATGTTTAAGGAACCTGCGCGTTCCTATTCGTACCGTTGTTGATTTTTCAAAGTCGCTAAAGTGTGTCTTTTACACATATAGGTGACTCGAAGTGGTGCGGGGCAGTCTGAGCCAAAGCATTTTGTTAAAAGTGCGGCACCAGCTGAGGTGCCCACACCTCCTCCTTCTGCGAAGACAGTGCGCCTAGTTGTTGACTCGTTGTTTGTAATGATACACACACAGCCTACTAGGCAGGCACAACCTGCAATGGTGCTAGAACAGATTAGTGTGAGGCTAGAACCTGATGAGTTTGTGGTAGATATACGAGCAGTAAAATGGCAACTAAAGTAGTTCATGAGTTTCAGTCCTCCTGCGTTCGCGGGGCAAGGATCCCAACGTAAGCAGTAGACTGGCTCGTGCGAGTCAAAAGAATTTTGATGGCATTACGAATTGAGGAGCAACAAAAATTCACCTTGGCCACTTTCTTGTTGGAAGGAGAGGCTTGGCTTAGGTGGGACAAAATGGAGTTGCACCACTTAGAAGACAGACAACTAATAGAGGTCTCGATTCAGGAGTTTTCGAGACTGTTATTGGTGAAGCATCTGCCGTTGGCACAGCGCATAGCAATGGAACATTAGTTTTAACGTCTAACTCAGGGTGAAAGTAGTGTTAAAACCTACATACATAAGTTTATAAGGTTGGGACTCTATGCGGGGTCTACCTTCGCTGAAGAAGAGCGTAAAACCAACAAGTTCTATGAAGTGTTGCGGGATGAGCTGAGATTCCTGCCCTTGAGCTCGGTGAACCAAGGGTTTCAAGCATTGGTGGATATGGCTCGTATGCTAGAGAAAGACTTGAAGAGAGTGCAGGGTAAGAGGGACTTGGCTGTGATAAAGCTCGAGTTCAAAGTGCCGCACCCTGGAAAATCTAGCTACCGAACGAAATGGGGGTAGAAAGTCCAAATTTTCATGACAAACTCCATCTACTGTTTCTTCTAGATTAATGTCTGGGCAAGGCCCTCAGACATGTTATACTTGTGGAAAGCCAGGACACTTTGCTCGTGACTGTCGGAGTGGTCCTCCGAAGGGTGATAAGAAAGCAGGAGCAATATGTGCTGAAAAGGGAAAAGCGGTGGAATCCACTGCATCCCAGTATGATCCAGCTCAGCCAAGGGTGTACAATCTTGGCCAATAGGAGGCCATAAAGCAGAGTGACATCATTATAGGTACGAGTTAAGCTACAGTTTTACTTCATTCTATACTTCATACCTTGTGTGTGGCTTGTGTATGATTTCTTTATATTAGGCTTTGTCCTTATTCGGGACTACCCGGCGAGGGAACTGTTTAATATTGGTGCTTCGCATTCGTTTCTATCTGAGGACTTCGTGTCTCGAATTGGAGTGCCTACTTGTGTGACGACAGTTATCCTATCGATATTATGGCCTAATAGATGCGTGATGCGGGCAAATAAGTGTCGTTGTATTAAGGTGTGGATAGGAAGTCGAGATTTCGGATTGAAAGTATCTCTGCTGCCGATATAAGAGTTCGATCTAATCTTTGGTATGGACTAGCTCTCTGAGTAGTGTACCTTTATAGAATTCAACTCAAAGGAGATCACACTAGGACAGAATACAAAGCTAGGGACTAAATTCGCTGGTATGTAAGGATCAAGCAATATATTTATGTCTGCTCTCCAAGTCATCAAAGCTGTTCGGAAGGGAGCGGAGTTATTCTTCATGCTTATAAACTCTGTTGAGCTAAAAGCAGGTGTTAGTGACGTTCCAATTGTATAAGTGTTTGTTGATGTGTTTCCTAAGGATCTTCCGGGGTTACCGCCCCATCGGGAGAATGAATTCTCTATTGAGTTAGTGCCAAGTGCAAAACCTGTGGCCCGCTCACCGTACCGTGTAGCGCCAAAGGAAATGGTGGAACGGAATGTCCAACTACAAGAACTGCTAGAGCAAGGATATATACGCCCAAGTATATCACCTTGGAGCGCACCGGTTCTTTTTGTGAAAAAGAAGGATGGTACCTTGCTTTTGTGCATCGATTATAGAGAAGTTAACAAGTTGACGGAGAAGAACAGGTATCTGATACCACAGATTGATGACTTATTTGATCAGCTGGTGTGATGATCGGTATTGTGAAAACTTGATTTTAAGTCTAGCTATTACCAGTTGAGGATTCGGGAATGTGACATTCCAAGACAGCATTTGGTACACGCTATGGGCACTACAAGTTCACTATAATGTCGTTTGGGCTAATAAATGATCCATCGATGTTCATAGACCTAATGTACTGAATGTTTTGAGAGTACTTGGACTTATTTATAATCGTCTTTATTGATGACATTTTATTATACTCTAATCCTGGAGAAGATCATGCGAACAATTTGTGGATCGTGTTGCACACCTGAGAAGAAAAAAGCACTTTGCCAAGTTCTCAAAATGTGATTTCTGGCTGTCGTCAGTGGCCTTTCTAGGCCATGTGATAAGTGGAGAAGGTATAACGGTGGATCCAGTGAAGATAATGGCAATTCAAGAGTGGCATGTTCTGTCTACTGTAGCTGAAGTATGGAGTTTCCTTGGACTTGCGGGCTACTACAGGCGCTTCGTGGAGAACTTTTTACGAATAGTCTTACCTCTGACAACACTAACGCAAAAAAATCATAAGTTCATTTTGACGCCGGAGTGCATGCGAGCTTTCGAAGAGCTAAAGAGACCACAACGTCTATTTTGATGTCGCCATATGGTACGGATGGCTATGAGATTTACAGTGATGCATCAGGGCACGGCTTAGGCTGCATTCTTCTATAGTTCGGAAAAGTGATAGCTTATGGCTCACTCCAATTGAAAGTCCATGAGCGGAACTATCCCGTCCATGACTTGGAGTTGGCGGAGATGATATTTGCACTTAAACTGTGGCGTAATTACTTATATGGCATGAAATTTGAAATATTCAAGGACCATAAGAGCCTTAAGTATCTTCTGGATTAGAAAGATCTAAATATGTGACAACGTAGGTGGATAGAGTTCATTGGGGACTACACCTTCAAGATTCATTAAACACCAGGGAAGGGAAATATAGTCTAAGATGCCTTGAGTCGCAGGACTCCGGCAGTGGCAAATTGGTTGTAGATGTATGATGAGCGTCTGATCCAGGAATTGGATAACTTAGACATTTCTTGTGTTGACAAGATTGCCACTGCAAATGCATGCCTGAACTGGATAAAGGTTAAATATGACCTCACGGATAGGGTTCGGCGAGCAACAGAACTAGATAAGAGTCTTCAATGCTATGGAGTGGATGGGTCAAATGCCCAATTCTCCTTGGATGACGTCCTTTTGCAGAAAGTTGGTCGTTTGTGCATCCCGGATATGGGTAAACTTCGTGATGAATTTATGTACGAAGCACATTTTACAAAGCACTCATTTCACCCAGGGAGCACGAAAATATTCAAGGACATGAAAAAGGTGTTCTGGTGGCCAGGTTTGAAAGCCCATTATATGGCAAAATGTCAAACTTGTGTTGTGGATGCGTGAGAGAGAAAAACGAGCACCACCAGCTAACAGTTTGAGCAAGGGGGAAGGAAGGGAAAAGAGGCAACTGCAAGCAGCTATCTACTAGCGAATGAGAGAAAGATAGCAAAGCCGTGAGCCACGACAACACCAGACTTCGCTCGTCGCGGCTTAAATGCCTCTCTTGCGACGAGCTTTCCTTTGATTGTAAATGAGTTGATTACAAGTAGAGAGGAAGAACTGAAAGAAGAGCAAGTTGGAGACTACAAAGCCTGAGATTCGAGTCCGCAGCCTTTAACAAGTAGGCTCCTCGGCTCGTGTCAGCATGCTTTGGGTGCACCGCTTCACCCTATTTATAGGTTTAGGTGGCCTGCCCAAATGGGCAGGGCTAAAATAACTGGATTCCTGGAGTACAGGAAAACTAGGTAGCGGCGACGAGAAAAAAAAAAGAGAAGACAAGCTAGTCCGCATAAGAGGGGCGGACTTGGCTCGCAGTCTGGAGCTTCCGTCTGCTGTTGTAGGGCACAATCTTGGCTGAAGGGCAATGACCTCTGCAGACTGATTCTTGAGTCCTCCTGAAGAGGAAGAAGGGCGATTCAGGGAGCGTATCTCCTGAGGCAGGACAACCTGGGCGGACTAGCATTTGAGTCCACCACCGGAGAGCTGGATCTTGTTGAACATACTGAGGCTTGACGATCTGGGCAGACTGCAGACTCGCGTCCGCCAATTAAGTAGCATGTGACCTTGGAACCTTTTAAATGTTGCGGACTTTGGGGTTAACATAATCCCCACACATTTTTAAGTTTCTGGAAACTTCGAAAATGTTAGCTTAACCGCCGAGTCTGCAACCCTCATTAATGTTATCAGCGCTATAAATATCGTCGAAAACTCTGCATTTTCCAAAAACTGTCATAGAAAGATAGTTCCTGGCGGTAGGCCTATCTCAACGCACTCACCCCCTCAGAGCGCTGAGTAGGTTACTGCGACGCGATACTAAGCAAGCGCCCGGCAGTAGTGCTGTCTCAACACACTCGATACCTGGAAGCGTTGAGTGGGTTACTGCGATGCGGTACCCAAGCTATCACCCAGCGATAGTGTTGTCTCAACGCAGTCAATGCCTTAGAGCATTGAGTGGGCTATCGCAGGCAGTAGGACTAGTGCCTAGTGGTATCTTCCCGAGAGCTCTGTCCAATTAATTCCTCCAACTATCGCCTCTAGTATCACCTGTCGTTAATGTCAGCGTTACTGATCTTAATGCGGCGTGGTTGGTTCTGGAGTGCTTCGTCGAACTAATTCACTGCTACCGTGTGGCGGTGACTTCTATCGCTCGGTGTTAGTATCCGTAAGAGACTTCTTTTTCTTTGCATGAACCTGTCAACCTGCACACTCTATCAACACAAAATGTGATCAAATATAACCTGGGATTTAATATTCTCAAACACAAGGAATGGTAAACACCGGTTCCAACAATTCTCTCTAAGTGGTAGGGTCTTTCTGCCTGAGTTGTACAATCCAGCTTTGGATCTGAGGTAGGGCCTTGTGCCTGAGCTGTAGGAGAGTCATCCTCTCTGAGTTGTAGGGCTAACCTCCTAGCCTTAGTTGTAGGACTATTAATTTAGTCTGAGGTAGGTGATCTTTTGATAGGAGAAAGCTTGCTCTGATGTAGGTCTTTATGCCTAAGGTAAGTCTTGGAGGAGATGAGGGATCTAAGTTGTAAGCTCTTAGGAGCCGAGTTTTGGAGAAGTGCCTTATCTAACACACTGTTAGAAAGGTGGGAGGGACAGTAGATGCACCCATAATCTGGGGAACCACTATAAATTCTGTGTGTGATTTTATGGTGTGTCTTGAAAGCTAAAAACTACTAACTCACAACACATTTAAAGAAGGAAAATCAAAAAGAGACCAAAAACTATTCACCCCCCATCTAGGTGTTTAGCTACCCTTGAAACTAAAGATTTTGAAGTGGTATCAGAGGGAGGTTGCTCAAAGAGGACTTAACAGTCTGAGTAGATCTCAAAGGGTAGCTAAAAGAAGTATACTTATGGGTTCAGGAGAGAACTATAAGGAGCTGGGTTCCATGAATCTTCCTATCTGCAGGAAGGAGAGCATTATAATCCTGAAGGAGAGGGTGAGGCTTTTCATGGAAGCATCTGACCCAAGGATCTTTATTATTGTCAAAGAGGGACCTTTCATCCCTAGTAAAGTCTCAGTTGTGGATGCAACAGTCCAAACACCAAGGAAATATTCAGAGATGACCAAGGATGAGGTCATTCTTGCCACCATGGACAAAAGAGCTCAGAACATCATAGTCAGTGATATTGATGATTCTACCTTTCTGAATCTGGTTCACTGCCAGACCTCCAAGGAGATGTGGGACACTTTAATGGTCTATATAAAGGGCACTGAGGAGGTTAGAGATGACGGGAAGTCTCTATTCAGCCAAGAGTATGAGGCTTTCAGGTAGTCCAAGAAAGTTTGTATTACAGAATTCTATGAAATTTTTTTAAGGATAATGAATGAGTTGAGAACCTATAGGAGGGTCTTCAGCCATTATGAGATGAATGACAAGTTTCTATGGTCTCTAACTAGATATTGGGATACAAAGATCTGTGCCATCATAGAGGTGGCAAAGTTGGCTGATACTCCAACTCATATACTATTTGGAAAGCTGCTCTCCTATAAGATGCAGCTATCAGCAAGAAAGGAGGAGGAGACCATCAGCAAATCCTTGGCCAAGGAAAAGTCTTTGGCCTTCAGAGCTTACAACACCAAGAAGATCAAGGAGAGGAATGCCTCTCCTCTAAGGAGGACTGCTGATTCAGATAGCACAGGGCCAAGCTCATCAGACTGCAGTAGCTCTGATGATGAATTTGTTGCCTTCTCTAGGCAGTTTCAGAAATTGATGAAGAGGAAGCAGTGGAGGAGCTAACCTTCCTCCTCCTCATATCATAGGAAAACCAACTCTAAGGGAGACAGGTATGTCTCAAAACCTAGTAAACATATTTCCTCTAAAGTTTTCTGTTATTGTTGCAGTAAGCTAGGGCATGTGATAGCTGACTACCCAGTCAAAAGAAGAGAGGCTAGTAAGAAAAAGGTTAAACAGCACAAGGGCAAGAAGGAAAAGTCCTTCATGGCAAATAATGAGAAGAGCTGGAGTCTGTCTGACTCAGCATCTTCTGAATCTAAAGAAGAAGAAGCCTATATAGGGCTCTTTGCTGCTGAAGAAGAAGCTGAAGATGAGATTGAGGACTATCCTACTACCAGGATAGGGATAAGGGCCCCTCTATCACATTCAGATAGTGACTCAGAGGAGGATAAAGATGAAGAAGATGCAAACAGCTGTTATGGGCTGATGGCCAGGTCTGATGAAGAATCCAGCCAGGGTCAGCCTTGACTAGAAAAGGTTTTCTCTCTATCCAGCTCATCTTTTTACTCAGATTATGAGACTAGTCCAAATTTTGAGGCATAATCAACCAGTGATGAAGGTGGGTTAGAATCTGAAGAAGATATCAATCAACAGATTGATAAGTATGGTGCCCTTCTAGATGCTTTCAGAAAAAGCAAGAAGCTGGCTAAGAAGTAAGCTGAGGAGATTATCTCCCTTTAGCTAGATGCCTCCTAGCAGGCTGAGACAACATCCTTGCTGGATCAGAAAGATAGGGAAATGAGCTAACTGAAAAACATCTCTCTCATTCATATTAGAACCATCAGATTCAAGAATAGTCTAATTAGGGATCTTGAAGAGAAACTCCAAAGGGATAAAAGGATAGTGGCTAGTTAACTAAGCCAAGTACTATGTTTCCCCTGATAGACTCCTTCTCCTCTCAAAAGGGTAAGAAGGGGTTGAGATTCAAGGGAAGCACAAGAGTTACTTATTCCAAAGGGAAAAGAAAAGCTCCAGTTCTGCCTCTAGCATCCAGGCCTCCCATTCCTTTTAGGAAAGTTCAGTTACCTTCAAACAGGTATGACCAAGATAACATCTATGGTCATGAGATGAATGGTAGATCCACTAGTGTGATCAAAGATGTTCACAGCCATGGTAGAAGATATAGTAGGGGAATGACTGCCTTTAAGGCTCCCCATGAGGAAATTCAAATGGCCAATCATGGACCATTTGTCTTTGGTAGATCCATTGGAAGTGGCCTTCACTCAAGACCTTCCAACAAAGACTCAGACCATGGGTAAGTCTATCAGTAGACTAGATCTGGCTATCTCTAATGCTTTAAATAGCCTATCCTCTGTAAAGAAGACTTTTGTAAATGGCATTCAGAGCAAGCCAAGAAAGACTGTTAAAAGACTCACCTTCAGTCAAATCCTTGCCGAAAGGAACTTGAATAAGGCTGCTACTCCTCTTCCTTCTATATAGTCAGTAGTTAACCAAACTACATGACCTGCTCAGAAAAGAAGATATAACATTCATGAGTGTTGGTGTAGTGGTAAGGTGGGGCATTTTAACCTAGATTGTTGGCACAATCCTAGTGTTACCAAAGAAAATGTTAGTATTCCTGTCAGAAAATCTGTAGGAAGACAGTTTCTATTTCAGACTAATCAGATCCTAGGACCCAATAAATATTGTGGTCCTAAGGTAAGATAATTTATGTGTTGTAGGTCAATCCAAGTGCCCATAACCCTATATGGTACTTGGACAGTGGTTGTGCCAGACACATGACTGGAACAAAGAGTAATCTAAAGGAGTACACTCCAGTGATGGATGGACCCAAAGTTATCTTTGGTGGTTCAGATAGAGGAGTGATAAGAGGCTATGGTAAGATTACCAATGATATAGTCACCATCTAAAAAGTGTCTTATGTTGAAGGGTTGTAACACAACCTGATAAGCATAAGCCAACTCTGTGATCATGTCTATGTCATTTCATTCCACAAGGATGAGCGCAAAATAAATGGTCAAGTGACCAAGAGGTCATCTTGACAGGCACTAGGAGTGGAAATGTTTATTGCTTAAACTTTCTATTTCTTAATAAAGACTCTCCTATATATCTAGTTGTAAATGAGAAAGTCTTATATTATGTACAAGGCATAAGAGACTAGCTTATTTGAACTATAAGACCATTGGCAATCTCTTAAGTGAAGAGCTAGTTAGGAGTGGTCCAAAGATGAAATGCACGAAGGAAGGCATTTGCTCAGCATTCCAAAAGGGCAAGCATACCAAAGCTTATGTCAAGAGCATTGGGACCAAAGACTCTGTGAGGTGTTTATACCTCCTGCATATGGACTTGTTTGGTCCTATGCCAGTTTATAGTCTAGGTAGGAAAGTCTACACCCTTGTGGTGGTTGATGATTATTCTAGGTTTGCGTGGGTTTTCTTTCTTAAGAAAAGTCTGAAACCCTTGATATCTTTAAGAATTTTGTCAAGCAAATTCAGAATAAGCTAGCCTATACTGTGGTCAAAATCAGAAGTGTCCATGAGACTGAATTCCAGTCTGAAGGCATGACAAGTTTCTGTGAAGAGCAAGGGATTCATCAAAAAATTTCTTCTCCAAGAACACACCAATAAAATGGGATTGTTGAGAGGAAGAATAGAAATCTCATAGATACTGGTAGGACTTTGTTAAGTGACACATCTCTCCAAAAATATTTCTGGGCTGAGGCAGTAAATACTGCATGTCAAATCCTTAATAGAGCCTCTATCACCAAAAGCCACAATAAGACTCCCTATGAGATTATGAAGGGCATAAAACCAAACCTATCTTATCTCAGAATCTTTGGTGGCAAGTGTTATGTGTTGAATAATGGGAAGTCCTATGTGACTAAATTGATGCCAAGTCCTATAATGGGACTTTTGTTGGGTACAACAATCATAGTAAGGCCTATAGGATCTTTGACTTGACAAGTAAATTTGTAGAAGAGTTAGTTAATATATTATTTGATGAGTCAACTGTGATTAATAGTGAGCTGTCAAGCTCCTCTTCTAGACCTATAGGTACAGAGTTGATGATGGATAAGCTAAC
The DNA here is from genome assembly GCA_039513925.1 of Platanthera zijinensis. Lineage (NCBI taxonomy): Eukaryota > Viridiplantae > Streptophyta > Magnoliopsida > Asparagales > Orchidaceae > Platanthera > Platanthera zijinensis. The sequence goes on from CM077080.1 coordinate 126,603,769, forward strand.
CATTAAGAAAGCTACTCCAGCAGTCCAAGATGGAGTGGACATTCCAGGAGATGTACAAGGCACACTTGAAGTGGATGGAGATAAGCAAGATGAAGCCACTGAAGCTAAAAATGCTGAAGGAAGATTGCCTCCAATGGACAGGCATCTAAGGGATCATCCAATGCAATAAATTATTTGTGATGCCAACCTAGGAGTGGCGACAAGGAGCAGAAGTCTTAATACAACCTTGTATTAAAGTTTTCTATCACAGGTTGAGCCAAAGAGATTTGAAGAGGCCAACATAGATCAGTTTTGGATTATAGCAATGCAAGAGGAACTGAACCAGTTTAAGAGGTGTAAGGTATGGAAGTTGGTTCTCAGACCACAAGGACATAATGTCGTTGGAACCAAGTGGATTTATAGGAATAAACTTGATAAAAATGGCATTATAATCAAGAACAAGGCTAGGCTGGTAGCTAAGGGGTACAGATAAAAAGAAGGTATTGACTTTGATCATGAAAGATCACCTAGTGTCAACTACCTTCACCTTCCCGAAACCGGCGGCAGCTTGGAGCGACAGCAAGGCTTTCGGTGTTGGCGGCGGCAACTGAAAACAGCACGATGCACTGGAGATTCAATCTTCTTAGCGAAGTCGGCAAGGTCTTCCAACGGTCACACTAGGATCGATCGTCTCGACCGATTCGGACGGGGATGGATTTCCCTATCTCAAATCAAGAGGTAAAAGATCTCTGATTAGACGCATGAGACACTGTGCAAGACTTGGCCTCTGTCACGGGGATCTGGAGGAGATCGAGATCAGCTACGGTGACCACTGTACGAGCGGCGGCGACGGAGGCGGAGCTGGTTTGCGATTTTAGGGTTATTCGGTGGCTCGGCTTTTCTTATTGTATGCCTCGACCACTGTACACAAATACCTGTGTATTTATACAATAGGTCATGGAGATGACCGTTGTGGGCCCCACCAAAGCAAAGACCAAAGTCCGGTTCAAATAGCTGTAGGTAACATGGACCGGTCTAGGAATTCGGAAAAATCGCCCAAGGCAAAATCGGCGAGAATCGTAGGTGATTCTCGACGAATCGGCGAGAATCACTTACGATTCTCGCCGAATTCTACTTGGCCAATTCTGGCTGCACAGGTTATAGAGGCCGGGGAGAATCGGCGGGAATCACATTTGATTCTCGCCGAATCGTCGAGAATGCAAAGTCATTCTCGACGAATCAGCGAGAATCACTTAGTGATTCTCGACGATTCTGCCTTAGAGAATTTTTTGACTGCGTCGAGACAGCCGGCCCAACCTGGCAAGAATCATCTAGTGATTCTCGACGACTCGTCAAGAATCACTAGTGATTCTCGACGAATCGGCGAGAATCTCATAGTGATTCTCGACGATTCACACTTAGACAATTCTCGTCTTTCAACCCGTAAGCTGGTCTTTGGCCCATCCTTGCTCCTTGTCTGCTCATGATCTTTCATGACCCTTTGCTTGGAAATAAGTACACTCCAATAGAGAGAGTACACGTAAGCCAACACACTAATCTGCTTAACGAGGGATTACGTTGCACAGACCCGTATATATTGACCTACTGCACCCTGACATTGGTGTGTACTTAGCAATGAATAGATGCAAGCACAACTAGAAGAAATTCATCAAATACATAGTGAATTCACCTTAGCTTGTTCAGGGGCTTCTTCAAATCAGGTACATTGTGGATACAATACCCAACAATCTCCCCCTATTTGAAGAAGCCTAAACCCTACAAGCTAAGGTGAATACAACGGCTTGGAAAAACAGAACTTAAAATAAAAAGTTGAAATTCCATACCGTTATCTTTAGAGCTTGTGGAGCTATCACCTTAGCACCTTAGCCGAGAGGGTAATGGTAATCTCCCCCTTTTCAGCTTCTGCAAATCGGGGACTGAAGCATGATACACCATGCTCCCCCTCAGTTCATGTACCTTTGCTTTCACTAAATTCCTAGCAGAGGCTCCCCCTAGACGCATGAGCCTTGAGCTTCTGTAGTCTTCATTCCTCGTAGTTTAGCATCCCCAATTCAGTTTTGAACATACTGAACTTGGCCTCGTCAAGGGCCTTTGTGAAAATGTCTGTAATCTGCTTGTCAGTGGGAACATAGCAGAGAGAGATGTCCTTGTTCTCCACATGCTCCCGAATGAAATGGTAACGCACTTCAATATGCTTCGTTCTGCTGTGCGATACCGGATTGTTGGCAAAATCAATTGCACTGGAGGAGTCGCAGTACATCGATACTTCCTTGAACTGGAGATCATAGTCTGCTAACTGATTTCTGATCCATAAAAGTTGTGCGCAACAGCTCCCAGCCGAAATGTACTCAAACTCTGATGTGGAAGTTGCTACACAATTCTGCTTCTTGAGGTTCCATGAGATAAGCCTTCTTCTGAGGAATTGATACGTCCCGGAAGTGCATTTCCTATCATCCTGCATCCTCTTCGAGTTCTGACACCGTCACGAGGATCTCCGATGATCTGTTCTCTAGGATGATCCCTCACGTGTCGGAGCTCTAGGAGTCTGGCATCTGGAGCTTTGACATCTTCTCGGGCTTCTCCTTCTTCCGGAAGATTTTCTCCATCCTGCTCGTCAACTTCTCCAGCTGACGTCGAGGTGGAAATCTTGACGTACTTGGGAGTTGCACCTTTAGCAGTCTCATTTAAACTTAGCTGTTCAAGCCTTTCACCGTAGTTAGCGTTATCTCTTTTCCCTTAATCTTGTTCCATGGCAAGCCTGGAACATCTTTTGTCTAGGTCCCATCATGTTCCTAGGTACCTAGACTATCCTGCAAAAAAGAATTACCTTTCCTTAGGAACCCAATATGTATTGGGTCCTAGGTTCTTGTCAGCATAAAAATACGAGTGCCTTCCCTCAGAAATCCTGTCAGGAAGACTACCTCAGCCCAGAGGAGGTGTAAACGCCCTTGCCCTTGACACAGAGGGGTTATGCCAACAATCTATGGCAAAGTGACCCACCTTGCCACAGCACCAACATGTGTGAATATTGTATCTCCGTTTCTGACCTGACCCGGTGACTGAGGTAGTCAAGGACCTAGGTCTAAATGGGATAGAGCCGGATCTGCTCTCAAAATTGCCTCTTCCATCGTGACACTTGGAAGGGTGGAAGGAAGGCATGTAGTGAGCATCATGAGGCCTGGGAGGTGGTGCCTTCCTTTCAGTCAGCACCCTTTCAGAGGCCCCATGAGCACTAACTGCATGACTTCTAACCCCCCCTTTTTGTGTCCTAGGGTGGTGAGAGGAGCATTGAGAGCTGATATCAGCAGATTCATGCAGAGTTGGGGCTGTGGCCGAGAATACAAAGGGTTCAGAACGAGCCTTAGGCATTCTCTCAAGGGTGGCCATGATAGCCCTTGCATTTTGGGTGTTTCCACATGAGGGCAGATCACCCTTGCAGTGACCACGGTTGTTCCTGTGATCATACCTGTAGGCATGATGAGTACCTTTCCTTCCTAGAGTGGGGGGTCTAAATACCGTTTCCCCATTTCTCCATGAATTGATAATTCGGGAGATCCACCCATTTTCTTCCTTTCTTTTGATAGCATCAACCTTAGAAAAGTTGGATACTATCCTCTTCTCATTCTCTATACTACTCTCTAGATCTGAGATTTTAGAGTCCTTAACCTTATTGGATGCCAATTGGAGAACCAATAAGATTTTCAGCCGAGCAATCTCCTGAGCTTGCTCCTCAACAATCAGGTTTCTTTTTTGAAGGACACACTTCAGGGCATCAGGATTTACTGGAGGGCAATCATCCAAAATATTCCTGTCTTCAGTAACATGAGGAAGAGAGGGGCAAGGTGAAGAAGTTACCAGGTCCTGACTTAGCTGATCAAGAATAGTGTTAGGACTGACCGGGGCAGCTGATTCATCCTCAGCTGAGCAGTCTTCATCAACTTCCTCCTCAGTCTCTGATAAGGACACAGGAGCCCTGATACTGAGAAATTGGTCATCACTTTCTTCTTCAGAAATGCTGACCCCCATATATGCCTCATCCTCTTGCTGACGACTTTTCCCTGTTCTGTCTGATCCCTCCATGAGGTCTGATACAGTTTGCCACAAGGACTTGGCCGTCTTACACTTTTCAAGTCTTGACCGGGAAGGTCCAGTCCAGACATCCAGGATGATTTTACGAATCATTTTATCCAAGTTGAAAAGAGAGAATTCAATCTCAGACATTTCAATAGTCTCCTTGGGGATATGCATATCCTTTCCAGAGCAGGAGGCCTTCATGGGAATGAAGGGACCCTCTTCCAGAATGAGTGATGCTCGAGGGTCGATGGCCTCCAGATGAAATAGTACTCTCATCTTCCATATAGGATAGTACTCCTTTGTACATGAGGGGAGTCTTAGAGGAGGGACATCATAATCCAACTCCATGCTTGAGTCTGATCTTCTTGTTGACACTAGATGCAGGAACTTACTCGAGGTGTTAACCCCTTTGATGAGTAACCTCCCTCTGATACCACTTGAATGTTCACCTAGTGTCAACTACCTTCACCTTCCCGAAACCGGCGGCGGCTTGGAGCGGCGACAAGGCTTTCGGTGTTGGCGGCGGCAACTGAAAACAGCAGTGATGCACTGGAGATTCAATCTTCTTAGCGAAGTTGGCAAGGTCTTCCAACGGTCACACTAGGATCGATCGTCTCGATCGATTCGGACGGGGATGGATTTCCCTATCTCAAATCAAGAGGCAAAAGATCTCTGGTTAGACGCGTGAGACACTGTGCAAGACTTGGCTTCTGTCACCGGGGATCTGGAGGAGATCGAGATCAGCTACGGTGACCACTACACGAGCGGCGGCGACGGAGGCGGAGCTGGTTCGCGATTTTAGGGTTAGTCGGAGGCTCGGCTTTTCTTATTCTATATGCCTCGACCACTGTACAAAAATACCTGTGTATTTATACAATAGGTCATGGAGATGACCGTTGTGGGCCCCACCAAAGCAAAGACCAAAGTCTGGTTCAAATAGCTGCAGGTAACATGGACCGGTCCAGGAATTCGGAAAAATCGCCCATGGCAAAATCGGCGAGAATCGTGGGTGATTCTCGACGAATCAGCGAGAATCGTAGGTGATTCTCGACGAATCGGCGAGAATCACTTAAGATTCTCGCCGAATTCTACTTGGCGAATTCTGGCTGCACAGGTTATAGAGGCCGGGGAGAATCGGCGGGAATCACATTTGATTCTCGCCGAATCGTCGAGAATGCAAAGTCATTCTCGACGAATCAGCGAGAATCACTTAGTGATTCTCGACGATTCTGCCTTAGAGAATTTTCTGACTTCGTCGAGACAGCCGGCCCAACCTGGCGAGAATCATCTAGTGATTCTCGATGACTCGTCGAGAATCACTAGTGATTCTCGATGAATCGGCGAGAATCTCATAGTGATTCTCGACGATTTACACTTAGACAATTCTCATCTTTCAACCCGTGAGCTGGTCTTTGGCCTATCCATGCTCCTTGTCTGCTCATGATCTTTCATGACCCTATGCTTGGAAATAATTACACTCCAATAGAGAGTACACGTAAGCCAACACACTGATCTGCTCAACGAGGGATTACGTTGCACAGACCCGTGTATATTGACCTACGGCACCCTGACATTGGTGTGTACTTAACAATGAATAGCTGCAAGAACAAGTAGAAGAAATTCATCAAAAACATAGTGAATTCACCTTACCTTGTTCAGGGGCTTCTTCAAATCAGGTACATTGTGGATATAATACCCAACAGATCAAACCTTTGCCCCTATAGTATGATAAGAAGCCATCAGACTTTTCCTTGTATATGCTACATACAAAGGATTTAAAGTATACCAGATGGATATAAAGTCAGCCTTCCTGAATGGTGACTTAAAGGAAGAATTCTATGTTGATTAGCCTTATGGTTTTGTTAATTCTAACTCTCTTTACTTGTTTATATACTTAGGAAAGCTCTATATGGGTTGAAGCAAGCCCCTAGAGCATGATATGAGACTGTTCATCTCAAACTTCCCTTGCATAAGTTTAGAAACTTCCTGCAAATATCGTCATCAGTAGACCCAAAAATTATGTTATCTATATAAATTTGGACTAGGATGATCTTGCCCTTAGATTTCCTTAGGAATAAGGTCTTGTCTATCTTCCCCCTTGAGAATTTGTTCTCAATGAGGAAACAAGACAATAGTATATGTGAGATTAAGTTCTTCTTGGGCCTCTAAGTAAGGTAAACTGAAGATGGATTGTTCGTATCACAGTTTAAGTTCATTAGGGAGTTGATTAAAAAGTTTGGAATGGAGAATGCCTCCACCATGAAAACTCCTACGGGGGTCAAGTATGTCTATAGACAAAGATGAGGCAGGGAAACTTGTTGATGAATTTTATATAGAGGGATAATTGGCTCCCTTCTATATCTTACTGCAAGTAGGTCAGACGTCATGTATGATTCATGTGTTTGTGTTAGGTATCAGGCTAGCCCTAAAGAATCTCACTACTCTTATGCTAAGACAATTTTGAGGTATCTTAAGAGCACATCAGATCTTTGCCTATGGTACTATAGAAATAGGGATTTTGAACTTACAGACTATTCAGATGCAGATTTTACAGGCTGCAAAGAGGACATGAAGAGCACATCATGCACCTATCAATTCTTGGGAGGAAGACTTATGTCTTGGAGTAATAAGAAGCAGACCAGTATTTAAATTTCAACAGCTAAGTTAGAGTATATCTCAATAAGTAGCTGATGTGGATAATTTTTGTAGATCCAGCATCAGCTCCAATACTATAACCTCAAGATAAGTAACACCCCTATATTCTGTGATTCTACAAGTGCAATCTTCATTGCTAGGAATAATGTCTCTCATAGTAGGACTAAACATATTGAGATTAGGCATCATTTTATTAGGGAGCATGTGGAGAAGGAAGACATAAGCCTTGAGTTTGTCCCCATAGAAAAGCAAGTTGCTGACATCTTTACTAAGCCACAAGATAAAGTCAAGTTTAACACCTTCAAGTTTTAGTTGGGTATGTTGAACTTGGTATAGCTTCAGTTGCTACTAATTTTGTTTTATTGCAGGATTTACTTTGCTTGTAGGTTGATAAGTCTTTTATGTGATATCAAGACAGTCAATTCTTTTAATTGGTATCAAGACTTATATGGACTCAAGTGTCCAGTAAGAAAAATGATAGCAGATGCTCCTATTGAGGGGGAGAAAGTCAAGATGCTCCTGTTGAGGGGGAGAAAATCCAGTAGTTGCAGGAACAAGTTCAGCTTCATGGACAATGCATAGACTGAGGTGGAGATCAACCCTAGTGGATGGCTACTGCTGTGAAGTCACTGCTGCTGAAAAAACAATGCTGCTATAGGAGAAGAGGAAAAGCCAGTACCTCCCTGACTACAATTGCATTTTGTAGAAGTCTTCAGTGGTATGACTAGCAGCTACCTCAAGTAGAACAATGGACAAATCAAGTTTCAAGTGGCTGCAGTGATGTGTTGTATCAGTGGTATCAATACAAGAGGTATGCCATCTATCAAGTGTTTGATAACTAGGATAATTTCTCAAGTGGTATTAACACAAGATTTTTGCTAGGATCAAGAGAAAAATTCTCTGGTGTATGGTCCTTTCACCTCCCTAATTAGATAATTTTTTTAAGAAGCCAAAAAGGGGGAGATGTTGGCAATACCATAAACCCCAAAGGGGGAAGTGTGGGCAATAGTGTGGGCAATACATGACATTACCAGGTCATGTTGAATCAGTGTATATTACTTGAAGAAAAAAATTTCAAGTAGTATGAGGTGTGTAATGACTACATGATTGAGCCATTGCATATTACCATTCCAAGTGGTATGAGGAAAGTGTTCTATTTAAGTGTTAAGTGGTATGAGGAAAATGCATATTACTTGAGCAAATGCTTAAGTGTATTGAGAAGGCAATGACTTGAAATGTTGAGTCAAGCCATTTAAATGGAGAACATTGAATTGCTATACTGGTAATTCAAGTGGTATGAGAGAGCTACATTTTCTAGCTTACAGCTGCTTTGAATTTATATGCTTTATGTGTTAATGCTTCTTAGTATTATTGTGTGTTCTGCCTTCTTCAAATAGGGGGAGATTGTTGGGAATATTTCCCTCAATGTTCCCTAGATTTGAAAAGGCATCACATTCAATACTAAAAGCATAATTTTATTTGATGTTATTCAAGTTCATTATGTGCAGGATATTCCTTAGAACAAGTTTAGATAGGTTGTCTATGTGATTGTGATAGTTGGTCACAAGGAAGGAAGGTAGAGAGACAGAAATTTGTCAGTCCACAGGCATTGACTGAAGCTAGTTCACTCAATGCCAGATATCAAGGTAGGATGCTGGAAAGACTCAAATTTGTCTAAGTCCACAGGCGACATGTGAAGGTAGTTCACTCGAATTAATATAACATGAGGCATCAAGTAAAGCTCAGTCTATCAAAGCTTCAGCATTGGCAAGAAAGATATTTGACTAAGCCCAGAATTGTTGAGTGAGGACAGCTCACTCAATGCCTGAAGAAAGAAGCATTGAGTCAAGCTCAAGCAATCAAAGCCATTGAAGAATCTGTCAAGAATTCTGACTGGGTCTAGAAGCATTGAGTGAGGACAGTTCACTAAATGCCCAAAGAAGAAAGCATCGACAGACTTGTGTTCAGTCAAAGCTTAAGAAGATATTGACAGAAAAATCTGTCTAAGTCCAGATGTGTTGAGTGAGGATAGCTCACTCAACGCATGCTCATCAAGAAAATGGCTAAGTACATAAGCATTGAGTGAAGGCTATTCACTGAATTCCTCATCAAATAAGTCAGGCAAAGACAGAAGTGTTAAGTGATGAAGGCTCACTCAACACATTCATGAAGAATAAAATCGACTAAGTACAAAAGCGTTGAGTGAAGGGAGTTCACTAAACGCCTCGGCAAGATGGTCGGCATTCAGAGAAGCGGCTAAGTCCAGAAGAATTGAGTGATGAAGGCTAACTCAACGCACTCAACGCCTAAAATAGCAGGAAGATTGTCAAAGGGAAAAGCGTTGAGTGAAGGTAGTTCACTCAACGCACTAAACGCCTAGAAGTGCAGAAGTATTGGCTAAGTCTAAATTCATTGAGTGATGAAGGTTCACTCAATACACTAAATGTCTAGCAGTGCAGATTATTTGACTAAGGATTTTTGGGATGAGTGATTTCTATTCACTCAACACACTCAACACTTGGGATGAAACAGTGAATTTGGCTAAGTCCACAGATATTGACGTCAACAGATGTCAGCAAAGTTCAAAAGGTTGCAGAAAGTCTACAGTACATGAAAAATGGCCCGCAAGCTTATTGTATGACTTTTCTGTAAAAGCAAAGTTGCAGCCAACAACTTCAGGTGGGTGATGAGTCTTATTTATATACTAATTTTTGAACTCATCTGGGCTAGTTTTCTTTTACAAGCACTTCACTTTTAGTTCATTATTGTATAAATTTCATCTAATCTTTATTTCCATAGTAGGTGCAATTTTGGCCCGTTTTCTGTGTGATTTCATAGTTCTTGTTCTTTGGCCCTACTTGGTGTGTTTTTATGCATGGAGATTGTGGTACGCCGTCTCGGTGGCTCTGCAATTTTTGTTGCAGGTACAAGGGTCGCGTGCATGATCCGGGATTGTTTGGGATCGCTTTCTGCCTAAGGGACACTGATCGTGCGTTTTTACCCGCGCACGGTCAGTGGACTCCTTAGCGCACGACATCTTGTTGTATGTAGCATGTTGGTCGAACCCAAACAGTACATGATCTATAGCGCACGATCATTGGACCTATAGCGCATGACCACTGGTCGAGAGCGACTAATCGTGCACACTACTCTCCTTTTTTCCAAGTTTTGTCTAGGGCATTCGCACGAGCATTGGACATATTGCGCATGACCACCGGTCATGCGCTCTTGCTCTTGCGCGTTTATTCCTTTTTCATGAGTTCTGTTTGGAGTAATCGCATGACCATTACACATAGTGCGCACGACCATTGGTCTTGCGTCACTACTCGTGCGTATTATACCAGTTCTTCTCGATTTCTGCCATTGCTCATCGCATGATCACAGGACTCAGTACGCATGACCACTAGTCGTGCGCCACTGATCGTGTGCATTGTTATTTCTATAATCTATAAATTTGCACGTTCCGCCCTAATTAGGAATCTTGGACATTATTTCTCTACTGTTTCATCTCCAAGAAGGGTTCCGCCATTTTCCTTCATCCTCCACCGTAGGGAGGGGTTCCGGGCAAGCTTTTAATGCCAAATTTAAGCCATAGCTTCCTCTCAGACTCCTCCTTCATCCTTGAGCTTCAAGAAGGGTTTGACCAAGCTTTCTCCATCAAGATTTGAGGAGTTCGTTCCATCCTCCACTGGATCGTTACACGAAGAAGACGAGTCCATTTGGAGTTAGTGACATCCTCCTCTACCTCGGACGCAGTTGAGGACCCAGCTCGGATGCAGACTGACAACCCGGTGATTCCTTCCGTGAATCTTCAGCAAGACTTCGGATCCAGTCGATTTCGCACTCTCTTCTTCTCTTGTTGTTTATAGTGTAGTTGATCTCATGTATTTGATGAAGTATTTACACTTTGATATACGTTTGTGTACAATCATGTCTATTTTATTTTATATTCACGTTATTTGCTTAAGGTGCGCAATTATCCATCCTCCACCACATAGTGCCGCACTAGCAATTGATAGTGGCATGCGTAGCGAAGAGGTGCTCACGACCCTCATTCCGCTATTCTCACCACCTCATCCGCAAGCCTATTCGTCCATCTGCCTAGCAATTTGGTGCATAGCATCCCGTGTAGTTTTCCATCCGCCTAGCGAATCATTACATAGCGGCATTGCATAGGAGTAGTTTATTAGTGTTTTACTTTCTTTTTCTGCAAACACTCAAAACCCCCCTTCGTAAACAGCGACCTAAGGACTTCAATATCAAGTCCTCCTCAAAATTAACTCCACCTTACTGTGTTACTTGAGAGATCGATACTTGGAAAAATTCGCCCAATTTTTATTACTTGTGCGACCGTTACACTTGTCGTAGACCGCATCAAGTTTTTTGCACCGTTGTCGGGGAACACAGTCGTGTGAGTTTTTGGAGAGGGTGATAGGAGATAGGAGCTCTTTTCCATTTGTTCATTTCATGTTTCTTCTTTGCTTCAGTTTTAAAATTTGTTGCTTATTTTTCTTTATTCCTTTTCTAGTTTTAATTTTTCAGCAGCAGGCATTCCTTTTCTTTTATATGCTAGTGTGTAGTTAATTTTTGCTTAGAATATTCTGTTGGTGAATTCTTTCTTTTTGCACCATGTTTTCTTATATGAATATCCATTGTAGATGGTGCGGGGATTATAGGCATGGTAGTGATGAGTGCCCTACTTAAGATAGTGAGCATAATTCTCGTGGTTCAGTGTATGGAGCACTGTTCTCTTATGATACTTCATACACCATACCCAAGTCTCATGCTCACTTCTCTTCTATGCCTTCACCTCTTTCTTATTCCTCTCCGGTCCCACCAGGACTGAGTAATGGAAAATAGTGTTTGTGTTGTCATAGCAACGAGCACGTGTTGAAAGATTGCGCAGAATTTCAGTGTCAGTTGGAGGAGGATGATGAACAAGGTATCTAATTCATTCCATCCACCTCTCAATTGCACCTTCTGATTTTGATGATATATTCGCAGTATCACCTTGTCTAGGAGGGACTGATGCGGATATAGCCATCATACTTTCTGTTGATCAGTGTGATGACATTATGGTGTCATCTCTCCCTATACATTCTTCCCCTCTATTGGATTCACCCCCGGAGGAACCTGCACATATTTTCTCTGATGTTGTTGTTCCTCTACTTTCTTTAAAATAATTATTTATCCCAATTTTTTGTGAGTCAGTTGATGATACCAACAATGATCTATGCTTGGATCCTGCTGGGAGTGAGTCTGGGACCACTCCCCCTATTTTTGATTATTTTAGTTTTCATCTCCTTTATTTCTTGATCCCCTTTCTGTATCTGAGCCTGTGCGGGTTGAGTCTTCGCAGGTGCTTCAGGAGGAATTGGAGATTTCAGCTCGAGTAATGGATGAAAGCATTTTCTTTTGCAAGGAGGGTGATTCCTCCTCTGATGAGGAAGCTCCATTTATTGCTTTCTCCTCCTGCCGTCTCCCTGTAGACGTTACCTTGTTGGGCAAGGATTTATTTTATGGTGAGATGAGTGAGGACCAGTGCTCCTCCTCTTCTTACCTCCTATTTCCTCTACCTGTGTTGGGCAGGTATTATTATTTAGGTAGAGAAGTAACTGTATTATCTCTGTATCGGTACCAATTACTGAAACGGATAATGGAACAGTTACCTATGCACTTTTCTTTTCATAGGCCCATTATCTAGAAATTTTTAGAATTTAATAAGTCATGCTGGGAGGACAATAACCCTAGTAGTTATCTTACATTTTCTACATCATTATTTTTCATGTCTATCTTAGTTTTAGTATTAATTTGTGTCTATTTTTCTTTTGTTTTTGGGGAGCTCACCCCTGCAGGTATTCATGGCAAATTCGTATTGGTGGGGTTGTGATTCTTTGTTTGGCAGACCTGCTTCTGTTTTTCACGCGTCTTCTAGTACTTTCACTGGCTGAGCATTGGGTAACCTCTTCCCTTGTCTCTATTTGATTTAAATTTCTATATCATATGTTGTGTAGCTTAGTTTAAGTGTGGGGGAGAGCCAGGTATTTATTACCTTTTGCATGCGCACATTTCATGTGCATACTAGAATCTTTTATTATTTTATTTTGATTAGTTCATTGCATCGCACACCACTGCACCCACATGAGCGCGTGCTTAGCTTTTAGCGTGCTGCGAGTTAAACTCATTTCTTTTGTAAGATTTCGGAAAATTATTGTGCTGGCATAGGATTATGAGATGGAGTAAAATGTTGACTCCTGCAGTGCTCCTAGTCGAGTGCTCTCGTCTCGTGTATAAATTGGAGTATATTTAATTTTTATTTATGCTTATAGTTTTATATTTTTTTATTTGCGTAAAGACTTTTTATTCTACTCAAAAATTGGTGAATCCGGGATGAATCGAGCGGTAGTGTAGGGATGTGTGTAGCCGTCACTAGACACATTTTGCTCGAGTCGGGAGGAAGGATCATCTTTCTCGGTGGCTAAGAACTTGCCCCAAGCTACTCTCGAATCATTGGTGCATGGTTAGTCAAGCGTGAGCGTGATGTAGGCCATCATTTTTGCTCGTTTGAGCTTTGTACAATTCCTAACGTCTTATCCTTGCTAGCCCAATTGGGCCTACCCCTTCCTTTGATTCAGCTCCACCATTATTTCACAAAAGCCTCATAGCCGATCCTAGTCGCACACCCAAGTCTAGCTTTAGTGTTTTACATTTTCATTTTGGGGTGTTGATGTGTTGATATTCTTTGTGAATATATGGATGTGCTCCAAAGTTTTCATTTGCTGAAATTGTTAAAATAAAAAGATGATTTGAAACAAATATATAAAAATTAATTGTGAAAAGTAAAAGTTAAAAGAAAAAGTATAATTGAAAATTAGATTTGAGATGAGATTCTATTTGGAGTAGGCAGTGCACACACCCATATTTTAAAAATTAAGTCTGGGGGTATAGTGTACCCGCTTGTATTTTGGTTAGCGGATAGATTCTTTTTATGCTAGCTCATTTGAGTTAGGTGTGTAGCCTTCTTATTTATCTTTGTTTACCTCACCGAAACAAAAGCCCCATCTCTTCACCTAAAGTCCTACAGATTCACGCTTGAGTCGAACTAGTACCGTGGAGAGAGTGTTAACGGGCAAGCGTATGGTCCCCGATATTGATGGATTTCTTTGGAGGTGATCCTGAGCCCCGGTCTTTGGCAAAGCTCACCTTAGGTTCCTGCCTACTTTCTCCCTGCGCGTGACCAAAAGATTCACCGTGATTCTATTTTTGAGTAGTAATAAAATAATGATATGCATTGTGAAAAGTATAAACTATTTTGAATACTTAGAAATATCCTCTATTATATTTTTACACGCGCAAGCATGCGAGTTTGCATGGTACTCCTTATCTCAATTTCTTTGTTAGCTAGTTTATTTTCCCTATCTGCATAGATTTTGTTTGCTCAGGACGCGCAAACAGGTAAGTCTGGGGGTGTGATGAGTCCTATTTATATATTGATTTTTGAACTCATCTGGGCTAGTTTTCTTTCACAAGCACTTCACTTTTAGTTCGTTATTGTATAAATTTCATCTAATCTTTATTTCCATAGTAGGTACACTTTTGGCCCATTTTCTGTGCGATTTCGTTGTTCTTGTTCTTTTGCCCTACTTGGTGTGTTTTTCTGTATAGAGATTGTGGTATGCCGTCTCGGTGGCTCTGCTGTTTTTGCTGCAGGTACAAGGTTCGCGTACATGATCTGGGATTTTTTGGGATCTCTTTCTTCCTAAGGGCCACTGATCATGCATTTTTATTCACTCACAGTCAGTGGAATCCTTCGCGCATGAACACTGGTCGTGCGTAGCCTGTTCGTCGAACCCAAATAGTGCAGGATCTATAGTGCATGATCAATGGACCTATAGTGCAACCTCTTTGATAAAGAGTCTACAAACCCGCAACCTCCTTGATAAAGAGTCTACAAACCACTCCTGAACACCAACTGAGTTATCAAGGAGGTCTCGGGTTCGATCCTCGGCCTCAACAACCCGCCTGTGGATGGAGAGCGGTTGGGGTGCATGGTCTGCAGACCTAGTTAGGCTGAACCCTTTCGAGCATTGTGCACTTTTTATAACGGCCTCCCCAGACCACACTCGCAAGGACAGCTGCCGGCACCCCCAACACCATGCTCGGAAGGGTTTAGCCTAACAAGGTCTGCAGACCATGCACCCCAACCCCTCTCCATCCACATGCGGGTTATTGAGGCCGGGGATCGAACCCGAGACCTCCTTATAAGGAGTTTTCAAACTAATCCTCATCACCAACTGTGCTACACTTTTTATAACGACCTCCCCAGCCCACGTGTAACATCCCATTTCCGGCTAGACCCCTAGGAGTCAGTTGGTCGTGACAGAACCCTAGGAAGCCCAAAAATTTAAATAAATCGACCAAGATTTCGGGTCACGGGTTGGTCACGCCCGTGACCGACCCGTCACGCCCGTGACCTAGGGCGTGACTCCTTCGACGATCGTCGATCTCAGGGAGACGATCGTCGGGCGCAGAATTTTCAACCCGGCCCTGTCACGCCCGTGACCAAGGTGTCACGCCCGTGACCTAGGGCGTGACCACACTTCGACGACCGTCGATCTCAGTTCGACGATCGTCGACCTCAGAATATGCCATTCGGGCATGTCACGCCCGTGACCAAGGTGTCACGCCCGTGACCTAGGGCGTGACCACCCTTCGACGACCGTCGATCTCAGTTCGACGATCGTCGACCTCAGAATTTGCCATTCGGGCATGTCACGCCCGTGACCAAGGTGTCACGCCTGTGACCTAGGGCGTGACCACCCTTCGACGACCGTCGATCTCAGTTCGACAATCGTCGACCTCAGAATTTGCCATTCGGGCATGTCACGCCCGTGACCAAGGTGTCACGCCCGTGACCTAGGGCGTGACCACCCTTCGACGACCGTCGATCTCAGTTCGACGATCGTCGACCCCAGAATTGGCCACCCGGGCCTGTCACACCCGTGACCTATGTGTCACGCCCGTGACATTGACCTAAACGATGGTTCAGGCCCGAAATTATTCTAACACGCGTGGTAATAAATGCTGGTGTGGGAAGTTACACCAGGAGTAATTACGGGCCATTTTTCCTTCTGTAATTATATAATAAAGGAGGAAGTGTTGGCCCAATAGGAATTGCCACCTGGCAAACACCTATTCATCTTCCACCGTTTCTTATCCCTTCACTGTAACCGAAAGGTTATTAATAGGAGCCTTCATGACCATTAAGGCTTTACCCTTTCACCTCCCCACTTGCTGACTTATAAATGACCCCTTAGAGCAAGATGAGAAGGTTACACTCTTGACCAAACGGACTCAGATCTTTGTACCTTGCTGCAGGAGAAGTTCAGCAACGCCACCACCGCGCCATGGCACCCCGTCATTCATCTCGCCTCCAAACCGCGAACAAGGTCCTCCTCTGCTTCTTCTTTCATGGGTAGATCTTAGGATTCTTAGAAAGGAAGTTCATGCTCAACAGAGCCGGACCTATCTCTCATTTTCATAGAAAACCATGAAAAATGTATTTTCGAGTTTGCCGGAAACCGCCACCTCCGGCGGCCAAACCACCGCCGACCGCTAGCCATCGCCTCAACGGAGGTGGTGGTGGTGGTGGCTGGCCAGGGAAGTGATCGGGCGACCGGTGACGGATCGCGAAAGAGCTACAAGAAATAAGAGTTTCTGTGTTCTGGTTTTCGGGTTCTGTAGAAGATGAACAGTAAAAGCTGTTTATAATATATAAATTATGTAAATAATTTATAAGGAAAATATACTTAGATGAGCACATTTTGATGCTGAAAAACGAGGCACTTAGAGGCCGTTTTAGGAAAAATGACCAGTCACAAAAGTTGTATCCCATTGAGTGTAGTTTAATTTAAAATTAATTTCAACTCGTTTGGGTAAGCGGTTTGACCGCAGAACCCGTTTTAGTGGAGGTTGTACCTAGAGTTGGGTAGAAATTAAAATGGATGCTCACTTTTTGTCCCTTGTCCAAATGACCTGAAATTTGGGCAGGAGGTTAACCTTAGCTATACCTAAAGGCAGACCAAAAATGGGAATTTCTGGAGATACTTTGCCTAAAGTTTTTGTTTTAATTTAATAATCTTAGAGGAATTTATTTAAGTAGTTAAATGACCTCCAAACCCTCCCAAATTTTGGAGAATGGTCCCTGCCTATAAAACTTTACTCTATACAAATTTTCAGCTCATTTGGATGAGTTTTGGATAGGGAGTCACCTATTCTTAACTAGGCAAAGTGAGGCATTTTTGAGTAAAAAGTGCACGAGAGGTTAGAATGGGCATATCACCTCTACTGAGGCTGATATCTTGACCACTGACTTGTAAGGGTTATTATAACCCACTTGGAGAAAATGGTGTGGTTTAGGGTTGGTTTACCCTAGGATCCAAACTCAAACCCTAGATGGAGGGTTTTGAGGGTTGTGAAGGATATAGGAGCAATTGCTCTTGTATTACCTTGAAACTCTGTAGAGTTGATATTAGCACAATAATAATCGTCTGGATGGAACTTTGGAGAATTTAGAGACAAGTAGATGCCTCAAAACCTTAATCTTAGCTTTAGGTTAAAATACTAATTAAACACCCTCCATCACTAATAATTATCTAAAGGCTGTGAAACTCGGGTAGAGTTAGGTTTGAAGTGGGTAGAGTTTATAGAAATTTTACTGGAATTTTATGATGTTTATTTCCATCACTTCGTTTGTAATGTTGATTTTAACGCCTATTGATGTTTTGATTATTTGTACCTCTCTGATCAAGAGAATCTCATGAAATCTTGGAAATATATATTTTAGGACAGAATGATTACCCCTGAATTTTTATATAATTTTTAGTTGAGTACATTCAGTACTTCCTTCACAAAAGTTAAAAAGGGGTTCTATGCTTGAAAAATTATTTAGGGATGATTTTATTATTGAAAAATTATGAAACTGGGCCAGTGCTAATTTTTGGCCTTTATCTGCATGTCATAAATTATTTATAATTTTTGGAAGAATATTCCCTATACTTGGTTCATAAATAATGGGAGATAGTAATTATTGCTAAAATAGTTTTAGTGCCCTTTTGATGATAGAAAAATTATGATACTTTGGATTTACCCTATTTAGATAACCTACTAATTATTATAAAATTTGCTGGACATGTTGCATGAGAACTTAGGGTAGTTCATGTTCAAACTAGTAGCCCTTGGGATTTTTGGGGAAATTAATTAAATGTCAGATAAATTAGGAAAATTACTACATTCTGGATTTAGGCCATTTATATCCTGATAAGTCTCCAGTAAATAATTAAGGGCATTTGGATAAGTTTGGGATCGTTGCATAACCAGTTCATCATATAGTCTAGGTCGGTCTGCATATAGCAAATTTGTGAATTGCAATAGGACATGATCCGAGAAAGTCATTGGAGTTAATCATTTTGTCTGGGTGGACAATTGTGGAGGAAATCACAATAGGAAGATGTGAAGAGTAGAGAGAAGTAGTGGTAGCTAGAGATAAGAGGTGCTCGGGTACGACGAAAGATCGTCCACCCCGGTGGGAATGGAAGAGTCTTAATACTCTAGGGTTAGATCTAAAGTAACTAAAAGGGAATCGGGTTAAGGGAGATCAACCAATAACAATAAGTGCCTTGCGAAAGGGAACTTCGGGCCGTAATGCCGCCGTCTTGGTTCCTAGTGCCCCTTGAGAGCCCTTCACGGGGTATGCCGGGGGCAGCCCTGGGCTAACGTAAACTGTAATAACAAACCGACAAGAGTAACTTAGTAACTAGGGTTGCACCCTTCACAAACACTGTTGGCACAGGAAGATTGATGAGAGCTTCGGCTCGGTTGGTTAAGAGACGGACAGGATGGTCCGGGGAGCTTCGGCTCGGTTGGTTTGGAGACGGACGTTTTGGTCCGGGGAGCTTCGGCTCAGCTTTTGTGTGTTTACGATTAAACTTGCATGTGCATAAAAAGGAATGAAAATTAAGGTGGTGGGTCTTCGGTATTGGAGGGTCGATGCACCGACGCCAATACGCTGACTCGGCAAGTGTGGTTAGCACTTTGCCAACAGAAGTCCGGTGCGCCAGCTGGCAAGAGTACGTAGGCGTCCTCTTAGTGCACCAAGCATTGAGGCGTACGATAGGTCTAACCGGTAGTGTTTTACTGGTTTAGAGGTGGTCGAGGCCCAACCCCCGCTTCCGTATGCCACTACGGAGGTATCCTGGGAGGTAACGGCTCAGAAAGGGGGAACTAAAGGTCTGTGTGCACAGAGTCGGGTGTGTGAGTTGCACTTGCATGTTTCATCATACCCACTTGCATGTCATAGCATAATCGATTCGTTTAACCCTGACACCTAAAGTATAAGTGGTATGGGACGCTTATACGTTAGGACCTGCAAAACAACCCCTTGGTCTATAAGCTTGTGTGGGCAAGTTTATAAATCAAAGGTTAATTTCAATATATATACATGCTGTTGTTTGATAACTGACACCCCAACGTATAAGTGGTATGGGACACTCTATACGATGGGAGCCTTGTAGAAGATCCCTTGGCTAATGCGCTTTCGCACATAAGTTAAAGTTACCTTTCTTACTTTCTGTTTCTGTCATATTATTATAGAATTGCTTGATTAGTTCCGCTGCCATTTGTTTCTTGATTAAATCTCCACCTTCATGTCCTTCCCTTTCTTCCTCTCCGCTCGGTACTTAGGAGCCATGGATTAAGGGGTAGGGGATGATAGGGCTTAGTCTTTATGACTAACGGTTTTCGAACCGCATCATTTAGGGGATCATGGAGCCCAGCATGGAGGAGCGGCCCCAGAGACCAGTGCGCTTGGAGATGGGGCAGTCTAGCTCCGGAGTTCATACAGCCGGGACGTGAGTCTCGACCCTGAGTATTTTCTGTTTTAGCTTCCGCATGAGAGATTGTAGTGAGGACATGATGTATCGGGCATAAGCCCTCATTTATAGTACTCTGATTATTGTTATCCTGTGGACACTCCCTTCGTGGAGATTTTATTTTATATATGTGATTTACTTTCAGTGGACTTGCTCTTACTTAAATTATTGTGCTACCTTTCTGTGATCGAGTTGGCCGGCAGAATCGGCGCCTTGTGGTGATGACCCTTCAGGACGTGAAGGTGTCACCGCAAAGCGGCGACTTTCGGCCTAAGACCCCGGGTTTTGAAAAGAAAAAAAGGGGGGGGGATCTTACAAGTGGTATCAGAGGGAAACATCGATCAGAAGAAAGTAGCAGTCCACAAACCCTGGGTCACCCCCGTGCGAGTTTAGTTTGGGGACAAACTAAGCAGCGGAAGCAGTGGTGTGCCCATATGGGGATCACATATAAATTGTCCACCTTTATGTAATATTTGAACGTTTTCTCAGTATGTGTTTTTGTTACGCAGCCTCCAGTACAGCCTACGCCACAAGGTGGAGTTCAACAGGCTCAGGATGTTGCACCACCCCCACCGGTCCCCACTCCTTTCCTTCAGTCAGACATGGGACAGACTCTGACTGCCATCTTAGAGGCTTTCAGGGCCCAGCAGGTTCCGGTCCCGCAGCCAAATCCGGGGACCAACTGGCTGAGCATCTTCCGGGGTCTTTCTCCCCCGTCCTATTTGGGGACAGATTCAGCAGTTTGGACGGAAGAGTGGCTGGATATCATGTACGAGATGCTGACCGGGGTACGGTGTCCCTGGGAGGAGAGGGTGGCTCTGGTTGTCTCTTGCCTGGAGTCCCATACAAAGAGGTGGTGGAAGACGCTGTTGGACACGACATTTGCCGATAGGGAGGTTGCGGAGGTTCCTGGGAGGAGTTCAGGGCCGCGCTGCTGGAGCATTTCATTCCACAGTCGGCCAGGGATGAGTTGGAGGAGCAATTTTTACAGTTGAAGCAGGGCACCCGGACGGTGGTGGAGTACCATCGGGAGTTCGACCATCTGGCTCGATACGCAGATTCCTACCTGCTGGACGAAGCAGGGTATATCAGGAGGTTCTATAAGGGCTTGCGGGAGGACTAGAGGGAGGCTTTGTTGTTTGTATCTGACGGGCCTATCTCCCAGATTTTGGAGATGGCAAAAATGATTGAGGCAGATTGGCACGCCACCCGGGGCCGGAAGCGGCCAGCAGTGGATCAGGGACGAAGAGGTAGAAATGACCAGCGGCGAGGTGCTGTACCAGAGGGGAGGAGGACAAAGGACCAGCCTTGTCAGAACGTGAGGCAGGAGCCGAGGGAACAGGTGATATTGGCCCCTCAACCTCTTCAGATGCAGGAGATGCCGAGACCCGGGGGAATGGCGTATCCCCCACCAGAGTGCTTCCTTTGTCATCAGATTGGGCACATTCGGAGGAACTGCCCCATGAGGGGGGCACCACCTCCAGTACCACAGGGCGGCCCCCCAGCTCAGCATTACGGAGGCCGAGGACGCGGCCGCGGTCGAGGATACCAGGAGGGAGACCGTAGACAGGGAAGAGAGCAGGTATATGCTTTGGACCTTGCGCAGCCTCGAAATCCGGAGCAGGTCATAGCAGGTACGCCGCAATGCTTCTTTATTTTCATAGAATTTCCCTTTAAATGGTTAAAACATTGAATCGCACTAGATAGATTAGCAAGGAAAGTAAAACTCACTATAGAACCCTAAGACATCTAATCACCCCAGGTATAGTCTTCATCAGTGGCAAGCCGGCCCGCACGCTGTTCGATACTGGAGCTACTCACTCCTTTGTGTCGGAGACGTTCGTAGAAGGACTGGAAGGCGTGGAGCAATTCACACGCTCGAGGATGAGGGTGCGACTACTGGATGGATCTGAGCTCCTTACCACAGATCACTGCAATATGGAGGCAAAAATTGGTGGAAAGGCATTCGAGGCTCCAGCGACGATTTTGAAGCTGACGGACTACGACCTGATCCTGGGCATGGTATGGCTGCACTGGAACCATGCCCAGATTGACTGCCAGGCAAAGAGGATCACCGTGAGACACGGGGACTCTTTCATTGTCATCGAAGGTATAAGATCTGCCTCTCATATACTCTTATCTTCGGTACAGGCCGTTAAGGCCCATCTGCAGGGAGAGGAGGTCTATCAGATTCTTTTTGAGATGGCGGAAGTTAAGGAGTCAGTGACAGACATTCCAGTGGTGTGAGATTTCGCTGACATATTTCCAGAGAAACTGTCAGGACTACCTCCACACCGAGAGCAGGACTTTCAGATACAGCTTGTGCCGGGGGCCAAGACGGCATATAGGGCCCCTTATCGGATGGCCCCGAAGGAGTTGGCAGAGTTTCGGGCTCAGTTGCAGGAACTGGTTGAGGCAGGATTTGTTAGACCGAGTTCCTCTCCATGGGGAGCCCCGGTCCTATTCGTGAAGAAGAAGTATGGGACACTTCGCCTGTGTATCGATTATCGAGCACTAAACAGGCTGACCGTCCGGAATACCTACCCACTCCCATGGATAGACGAATTGTTCAACCAGCTGGAGGGAGCCCATTATTTCTCGAAGCTGGACTTGAGGTCAGGATACTACCAGCTACGGATCCAGAAGGAGGATATCCCGAAGACGGCCTTCAGTAGCAGATATGGCCTGTATGAGTTCACCGTGATGCCCTTCGGGCTCACGAATGCTCCGTCGGCGTTCATGAGTCTCATGAACCGGGTTTTCGAGGCCTACCTGGATGTGTTTGTCATAGTATTCATAGACGACATCCTGATCTACTCTAGGACGGAGGAGGAGCACACTCGGCATCTGGCACTGACTTTGGAAAGGTTGAGGGAGCATCGCATTTATGCGAAATTCAGCAAGTGTCAGTTTTGGTTGAAGGAGGTGGCTTTCCTAGGCCACATTATCAGCGTAGCCAGGTTGGCGGTGGATCCGGCAAAGATTCAGGCAGTCCGTGATTGGCCGCAGTTAAAGACAGCCACCGATGTACGAAGTTTCTTGGGACTTGCCGGGTATTACCGGAAGTTCGTGAAGGGGTTCTCTCAAATTGCCCTCCCACTCACGTCTTTGACGAAAAAGGAGGCACCTTTCGTTTGGACCTCGCAGTGCCAGGAGGCTTTCCAAGAGCTGAAGGACTGACTCATCTCAGCCCCTATTCTGGCCCTTCCATCTGGAAAGGAAGGATTCCAGGTGTATACCGACGCATCATACCAGGGGATAGGAGCAGTGCTGATGCAGAACGGACACGTCATAGCATATGACTCCCGCCTGCTGAAGACCCATGAGAAGAACTACCCAGTGCACGACCTTGAGATGGGAGCGGTCGTTTTTGCTCTGAAGGTCTGGCGCCATTATCTTTATGGAGTCCACTGCGACATCTACTCCGACCACAAGAACCTAAAATACATGGACACACAGAAGGAGCTGAACATCAGGCAGAGGCGTTGGGTGGAGTTCTTAGCAGATTATCAGTATGAGATGCACTACCATCCAGGGAAGGCAAATGTGGTGGCCGACACGTTGAGCCGGAGAGCTGCCACTTCCGAATCTGGGCCCCAGGTTATGTCCATGGAGCTAGTACGGTCATTCAGAGATATGCAGATATCCCTAGTGTCCGAGGATGATCCAGAGCTGTATAGGGAGTATCTGACATCGATGGTGGCCATAGACGATATTCGGGATCGCATTCGGGATGGACAGAGGACAAATGCGTGGGCGGAGCCGATGTTCCGAGCCTTGGAGGAGGGTTCGACAGGAGATTATTCCCTGAGAGATGGACTGCTACATTTCAGAGGCAGAGTATATATACCCGCAGGAGGCCAGATCCGAGAGGATATTATGACGGAGGTGCATTGCAGCCGGTACTCTGTGCACCCGGGGATCACAAAGATGAGCGCTGATCTGAAGAAGACGATGTTTTGGCCGGGCATGAAGAAGGACATTACGTACTTCGTGACCCATTGCGAGGCATGTCAGTTGGTGAAGGCAGAGTGCAGGAACCCCGCAGGATTGTTGCCGCCACTCCCGGTGCTGGAGTGGAAGTTTGACGATATAGCTATGGATTTTATACATGGTATTCCCCGGTCTCGGACAGGGAACGACTCGATCTGGGTGATTGTTGATCGGTTGACGAAGGTGGCCCTCTTTATACCAATCAGTAAAGATGACTCGGTGGGAGTGCTGGTACGGAAGTTCATGGAGCAATATGTCCGATATCATGGCGTGCCCGGACGATAGTGTCGGACCGCGATGGACGGTTTACATCCAGGGAAGTGGCGATCAGTGCAGGCATATTTGGGCACCCGATTGACTTTTAGCACAGCCTTCCACCCTCAGACGGACGGGCAGACAGAGCGCACCAACGAACCTTGGAGGATTTACTATGATTGTGTATACTGGACCGAGGGGAGTCGTGGGAGAAGATGTTACCGTTGGTCGAGTTCTCCTATAACAATAGCTACCAGTCCAGCATCAGGATGGAGCCTTATGAAGCCTTGTATGGAAGAAAATATAGGACCCCGCTTTCTTGGGTTCAAGATGAGGACCCGAAGGTGTTGGGATCGGATTTTGTTGAAGACACCGAGGCACAGGTGAGACTGATCAGAGATAGGATGTTGGAGGCGCAGAGCAGACAAGCTAATTACTATGACGCCTGACATCGTCAGGTGGAGTTTCAGGTAGGGGACCGAGTGTTCTTAAAGATCCGGCCCATGCACGGAGTCTCACGAGTGCGCGGTCAGAGGAAGAAGCTCAGCCCTAGGTATATGGGCCCTTACCGGATCCTAATGCGGATCGGACCCCTAGCCTACAGGCTAGAGTTGCCACCAGAGCTGGCAGCTCTACACGACGTCTTCCACATTTCTTCGCTGAGAAGGGCTCTACTACGCCTGGAGCAGCAGATTTTGACCACCGAAGGGCCGGTAGCTTCAGACCGATCTGTTCACTTAGAGCCGATCCGGATCGACGACAAAGGAGTATGGATCTTGCGCCGCAAGAAGATCCCCTTAGTCAAGGTTCTGTGGAGAAACCACGGTCAGGAGGAGCACACCTGGGAACCGTAGGACCTGATGAGGCAAAAATACCCGGAGTTGTTCAGTTAGGTATACCTCACCACCTCTTGGTATACTATAAATTACCTTCTTGTACAAAATCAGTAAGATTAGATAAGGAAAATTGAGAACCTAGGCATGCGCAGGAAAGTAGGGGCTAATCTTTTGTTTATTGGGGAAATTGTTTTCGTTTATCAAACAAGTAGTCGCTTGAACCCAATAAAAAAAATCGTATGGGATGTTACAAGTTTAATTTATTCCGATAGAAATCCCCATAGGCTCAACCTCAATTTCGGGGACGAAATTTTTGTTTTGTTTATTGGGATTTGTAACATTCCCATTTCTGGCTAGACCCCTAGGAGTCGGTTGGTCGTGACAGAACCCTAGGAAGCCCAAAAATTGAAATAAATCGACGAGATTTCGGGTCACGGGTTGGTCACGCCCGTGACCGACCCATCACGCTCGTGACCTAGGGCGTGACTCCTTCGACGATCGTCGATCTCAGGGAGACGATCGTCGGGCGCAGAATTTTCAACCCGGCCCTGTCACGCCCGTGACCAAGGTGTCATGCCCGTGACCTAGGGCGTGACCACCCTTCGACGACCGTCGATCTCAGTTCGACGATCGTCGACCTCAGAATTTGCCATTCGGGCATGTCAAGCTCGTGACCAAGGTGTCACGCCCATGACCTAGGGCGTGACCACCTTCGACGACAGTTGATCTCAGTTCGACGATCGTCGACTCAGAATTTGCCATTCGGGCATGTCACGACCGTGACCAAGGTGTCACGCCCGTGACCTAGGGCGTGACCACCTTCGACAACCGTCGATCTCAGTTCGACGATCGTCGACCTCAGAATTTGCCATTCGGGCATGTCACGCCCGTGACCAAGGTGTCACGCCCGTGACCTAGGGCGTGACCACCTTCGACGACCGTCGATCTCAGTTCAACTCCGATCGTCGACCCAGAATTAGCCACCGGGCCTATCACGCCCGTGACCTATGTGTCACGCCCGTGACATTGACCGAAACGACGGTTCAGGCCCGAAATTATTCTAACACGGCGTGGTAATAAATGCTGTGTGGGAAGTTAGTTACACCAGGAGTAATTACGGGCCGTTTTTCCATCTGTAATTATATAATAAAGGAGGAAGTGTTGGTCCCAATAGGAATCGCCACCCCCCACAGCAAACACCTATTCATCTTCACCGTTTCTTATCCCTTCACTATAACCGAAAGGTTATTAAGAAGAGCCTTCATGACCATTAAGGCTTTACCCTTTCACCTCCCCACTTGTTGACTTATAAAAGACCCTTAGAGCAAGATGAGAAGGTTACACTCTTGACCAAACGGACTCAGATCTTTGTACCTTGCTGCAGGAGAAGTTCAGCAACGCCACCACCACGCCATGGCACCCCATCGTTCATCTCGCCTCCAAACCGCGAACAAGGTCCTCCTCTGCTTCTTCTTTCATGGGTAGATCTTAGGATTCTTAGAAAGGAAGTTCGTGCTCAACGGAGCCGGACCTATCTCTCGTTTTCATGGAAAACCATGAAAAATGTATTTTCGAGTTCGCCGGAAACCGCCACCTCCGGCGGCCAAACCACAGCCGACCGCTAGCCATCGCCTCAACGGAGGTGGTGGTGGTGGTGGCTGGCCAGGGAAGTGACCGGGCGACCGGTGACAGATCGCGAAAGAGCTACAGGAAATAAGAGTTTCTGTGTTCTGGTTTTCGGGTTCTGTAGAATATGAACAGTAAAAGTGTTTATAATATATAAATTATGTAAATAATTTATAAGGAAAATATACTTAGATGAGCACATTTTGATGCTGAAAAACGAGGCACTTAGAGGCCGTTTTAGGAAAAATGACCAGTCACGAAAGTTGTATCCCTTTGAGTCTAGTTTAATTTAAAATTGATTTCAACTCGTTTAGGTAAGCGGTTTGACCGCAGAACCCGTTTTCGTGGAGGCTGTAACTGGAGTTGGGTAGAAATTAAAATGGATGCCCACTCTTCGTCCCTTGTCCAAATGATCTGAAATTTGGGCAGGGGGTTAACCTTAGCTATACCTAAAGGAAGACCAAAAATGGGAATTTTTGGAGATACTTTGCCTAAAGTTTTTGTTTTAATTTAATAATCTTAGTGGGAATTTATTTAAGTGTTAAATGACCTCCAAACCCTCCCAAATTTTGGGAGAATGGTCCCTGGCTATAAAACTTTACTCTGTACAAATTTTCAGCTCATTTGGATGAGCTTTGGATAGGGAGTCACCTATTCTTAACTAGGCAAAGTGAGGCATTTTTGAGTAAAAAGTGCACGAGAGGTTAGAATGGTCATATCACCTCTACTGAGGCTGATATCTTGACCACTGACTTGTAAGGGTTATTATAACCCACTTGGAGAAAATGGTGTGGTTTAGGATTGGTTTACCCTAGTATCCAAACTCAAAACCTAGATGGAGGGTTTTGAGGGTTGTGAAGGATATGGGGGCAATTGCTCTTGTATTACCTTGAAACTCTGTAGAGTTGATATTAGCACGATAATAATCGTCTGGATGGAACCTTGGAGAATTTGGAGACAAGTAGATGCCTCAAACCTTATCTTAGCTTTAGGTTAAATACTAATAATTAAGTACCCTCCATCACTAATAATTATCTAAAGGCTGTGAAACTCGGGTAGAGTTAGTTTTGAAGTGGGTAGAGTTTATAGAAATTTTACTGGAATTTTATGATGTTTATTTCCATCACTTCGTTTGTAATGTTGATTTTAACCCCTATTGATGTTTTGATTATTTGTACCTCTCTGATCAAGAGAATCTCATGAATTCTTGGAAATATATATTTTAGGACAGAATGATTACCCCTGAATTTTTATATAATTTTTAGTTGAGTACATTCAGTACTTCCTTCACAAAAGTTAAAAAGGGCTTCTATGCTTGAAAAATTATTTAGGGATGATTTTATTACTGAAAAATTTTGAAATTGGGCCGGTGCTAATTTTAGGCCTTTATCTGCATATCATAAATTATTTATAATTTTTAGAAGAATATTCCCTATACTTGGTTCATAAATAATGGGAGATAGTAATTATTGCTAAAATAGTTTTAGTGCCCTTTTGATGATAGAAAAATTATGATACATTGGATTTACCCTATTGAGATAACCTACTAATTATTATAAATTTGCTGGACATCTTGCATGAGAACTTAGGGTAGTTCTTGTTCAAACTGGTAGCCCTTGGGTTTTTGGGAAAATTAATTAAATGTCAGATAAATTAGGAAAATTACCACATTCTGGATTTAGGCCATTTATATCCTGATAAGTCTCCAGTAAATAATT
The DNA here is from genome assembly GCA_039513925.1 of Platanthera zijinensis. Taxonomy (NCBI): domain Eukaryota; kingdom Viridiplantae; phylum Streptophyta; class Magnoliopsida; order Asparagales; family Orchidaceae; genus Platanthera; species Platanthera zijinensis. The sequence continues at coordinate 126,631,855 of CM077080.1, forward strand.
AAGGGCATTTGGATAAGTTTGGGATCGTTGCATAACCAGTTCGTCATATAGTCTAGGTCGGTCTACATATAGCAAATTTGTGAATTGCAATAGGACATGATCGAGAAAGTCATTGGAGTTAATCATTTTGTCTGGGTGGACAATTGTGGAGGAAATCACAATAGGAAGATGTGAAGAGTAGAGAGAAGTAGTGGTAGCTAGAGATAAGAGGTGCTCGGGTACGACGAAAGATCGTCCACCCTGGTGGGAATGGAAGAGTCTTAATACTCTAGGGTTAGATCTAAAGTAACTAAAAGGGGATCGGTTAAGGGAGATCAACCAATAACAATAAGTGCCTTGCGAAAGGGAACTTCGGGCCGTAATGCCACCGTCTTGGTTCCTAGTACCCCTTGAGAGCCCTTCACGGGGTATGCCGGGGGTAGTCCTGGGCTAACGTAAACTGTAATAACAAACCGACAAGAGTAACTTAGTAACTAGGGCTGCACCCTTCACAAACACTGTTGGCACAGGAAGATTGATGAGAGCTTCGGCTCGGTTGGTTAAGAGACGGACGGGATGGTCCGGGGAGCTTCGGCTCGGTTGGTTTGGAGACGGACGTTTTGGTCCGGGGAGCTTCGGCTCGGCTTTTGTGTGTTTACGATTAAACTTGCATGTGCATTAAAAGGAATGAAAATTAAGGTGGTGGGTCTTCGGTATTGGAGGGTCGACGCACCGACGCCAATATGCTGACTCGGCAAGTATGGTTAGCACTTTGCCAACAGAAGTCTGGTGCGCCAGCCGGCAAGAGTACGCAGGCGTCCGCTTAGTGCACCAAGCATTGAGGCGTACGATAGGTCTGACCGGTAGTGCTTTACTGGTTTAGAGGTGGGCGAGGCCCAACCCACCGCTTCCGTCTGCCACTACGGAGGTATCCTGGGAGGTAACGGCTCCGAAAGGGGGAACCTAAGGTCTGTGTGCACAGAGTCGGGTGTGTGAGTTGCACTTGCATGTTTCATCATACCCACTTGCATGTCATAGCATAATCGATTCATTTAACCTGACACCTAAAGTATAAGTGGTATGGGACACTTATACGTTAGGACCTGCAAAACGACCCCTTGGTCTATAAGCTTGTGTGGGCAAGTTTATAAATCAAAGGTTAATTTCAATATATATACATGCTGTTGTTTGATAACCGACACCCCAACGTATAAGTGGTATGGGACACTCTATACGATGGGAGCCTTGCAGAAGATCCCTTGGCTTATGCGCTTTCGCACATAAGTTAAGGTTACCTTTCTTACTTTCTGTTTCTGTCATATTATTATAGAATTGCTAGATTAGTTCCGCTGCCATTTGTTTCTTGATTAAATCTCCACCTTCATGTCCTTCCCTTTCTTCCTCTCCGCTCGGTACTTAGGAGCCATGGGGGAAGGGGTAGGGGATGATAGGGCTTAGTCTTTATGACTAACGGTTTTCAAACAGCATCATTTAGGGGATCGTGGAGCCAGCATGGAGGAGCGGCCCCAGAGACCGGTGCGCTTGGAGATGGGGCAGTCTAGCTCCGGAGTTCATACAGCCGGGACAATGAGTCTCGACCCTGAGTAGTTTCTGTTTTAGCTTCCGCATGAGAGATTGTAGTGAGGACATGATGTATCGAGCATAAGCCCACATTTATAGTACTCTGATTATTGTTATCCTGTGGACACTCCCTTTGTGGAGATTTTATTTTATATATGTGATTTACTTTCAGTGGACTTGCTCTTACTTAAATTATTGTGCTACCTTTCTGTGATCGAATTGGCGGTAGAATCGGAGCCTTGTGGTGATGACCCTTCAGGACGTGAAGGTGTCACCGCAAAGCGGCGACTTTGGGCCTAAGACCCCGGGTTTTAAAAAGAAAAAAAGGGGGGGGTCTTACACCACGCTCGTAAGGACGACCATCAGCACCCCAAGCAACACGCTCGAAATGGTTAAGCCTAACCAGGTCTGTAGACCATGCACCCCAACCCCTCTCCATCCACAAGCGGGTTGTTAAGGCCAGGGATTGAACCCGAGGATGATGGGGAGGCCGGTTGGTGATGAGGAGTGGTTTGAAAACACCTTATCAAGGAGGTCTCGGGTTAGATCCCCGGCCTCAACAACCCGTCTGTGGATGGAGAGGGGTTAGGGTGCATGGTCTGCAGACCTAGTTAGGCTAAACCCTTTTGAGCATGATGCTAGGGGTGGTGGCGGACGTCCTTGCGACAGTGGGCTGGGGTGGCCGTCCTTGCGAGCGTGGTGCTGGGGCCTTCCTCAAGAGGTGATTGTAGGTATGTTGCAGTTAGTTTTCACATTTTCATTGTTAATATTAAGTTGCTTAAGACATACTAGATATCTAGCCTTGATTATTCGTATTGGTACTTAGGCACTGTGGTAGTCGGTGGGAAACCGGCCTATACGTTATTCGATACCGGTGCCTCCCACTCATTTGTGTCTGCGGACTTCATTAAATACCTGGAAGGAGTGAAATACTTCACTGGTATTACTCGAAGAGTACGCCTTCAAGATGGCTCTGAGATGACCACAACCACCAAGTGCGAATTGGAGAAACACATTGGGGGAAAGATCTTTGATACCCCTGCCACAGTTTTGAGAATGTCAGAGTTCGACCTTATTCTAGGCATGTTATGGCTGGATTGGCACTATGCAAGAATTGACTGCGTGGAGAAGCGAATCTACTTGAGACATGGGGATACCGATGTAATCTTCCAAGGTATAAAATTCACACCACGTTTATTTTTATCTTCTATTCAGACCTTGAAAGCAGACATGAGAGGGGATGAAATTTACATGATACGTTTCAAACTGAAGGAGATGAAAATAGATATGAAGGACGTGCAAGTGGTGCGAGATTTTCCCGAGGTATTTCTTGAGAAATTGCAAGGTTTAACCCCGCATAGAGAGGTGGATTTTCAAATTAAGCTAGTACCAGGAGCCAAGCCCATCTCCAAGACCCCTTACCGGATGGCCACGAAGGAACTTGCAGAATTTAGAGTGCAGCTGCAAGAGTTGGTAGAATAAAGGTTTGTTCGCCCCAGCTTATCATCTTGGGGATCCACTGTTCTATTCGTTAAGAAGAAGGATGGAACCTTGTGATTATGTATAGACTATCGGGAGCTCAACCGAATGATGGTATGGAAAACCTATCCGCTACCTCGGATCAATGAGTTGTTCAACCAATTGGTAGGAGCACATTGGTTTTCCAAATTGGATTTGCGCTCGGGGTATTATCAGTTGAGAATACAGGAGGAGGACAAAGAAAACGGCCTTTAGCTCAAGGTACGGCTTGTACGAGTTCACTGTGATGTTGTTTGGGCTCACAAATGCCCCTTAAGCTTTCATGAGCATGATGAATAAAGTCTTCAGCCTTATCTAGATGTCTTTGTCATCATTTTCATCAATGACATTTTGGTCTACTCTAAGACGGAGGAATGGCTCGACACTCTGCAAGAACTGCTGGCAGGAATTAGATGTCCAAGCAATATGGTTGTGACCCTGGTAGTGACACTCCAAGAACTGCACGCCAAGAGTTGGTGGAAGTCCCTCATGGGCTCCACCTTTCAAGGGCGAGGGTATACAGAGTACTTAACCGCGGTGAGCATATTCTATGATATTCGAGACCTAATCTGTTCGGAGAAAGTAAAGGATGCGGCTCTGGCCCCGGCAATCAGGTCATTTGAAGATGGGACTACTGATGAGTATTCCCTAAAAGATGGCCTCGTTCATCTCAGTGGTCGGCTTTACATTCCCAAAGGCAGTAAAACTCGGGAAGATATCCTGAGAGAGGCACACTGCACTGAGTATTCTGTGCATCCTGGGATTGCAAAGATGTATGCCAACCTACGGAAGACCATGTGTTGGCCGGGAATGAAGAGGGATGTCTGATATTTTGTTACGCATTGCGAGGCCTATCAAAGGGTGAAGGCAGAATGCAGGATCCCCGGTGGATTATTACAGTCATTACCCATCACCGAGTGGAAGTTTGAGGATGTCTCCATGGACTTCGCCCACGGTTTGCCTTGCTCACGCTCGGGAAATGATTCAGTATGGGTAATCGTTGGTCGGCTGACGAAGGAAGCCCGGTTTATTCCTATGAGGAAAGAACCTCATATGGATGTTTTGGTATGTCTCTTTGTGGAGTAGTTCGTACGGTATCATGGTGTGCCAAAGACAATTATTTCTGACTGCGATGGTCGGTTTACCTCTAAGGAATGGAGGGTCGTACAGGAATACCTGGGTTAATGTCTTACCTTTAGAACAACATTCTATCCTCAGACGGACGGGCAGTCTGAGAGGACCATCAGAGCATTGGAGTACCTATTGATACTGTGTGTGTTGGATAGAGGAGAGCCGTGGGAAAGGATCTTACCCCTGGTGGAATTTTCCTATAACAACAGTCACCAGGCGAGTATCGGGATGGCACCCCATGAATCCCTTTACGAGAGAAGGTGTAGAACCCCCTTGTCATGGGTACAAGATGAAGACCCGAAGGTTTTGTGTATTTAATACATCGATGACATTGATGCGGTGGTTATAATAATATGGGACCACATTCTTGAGGCTCAAAGTTGACAGGCTAAATATAATAATGTGAAGCACCGGGTGGTAGAATTTCAGGTGGGTGGCGAAGTGTTTCTAAAAATCTGGCCAATGCATTGAGTGTCACGGGTACGTGGTATGAAGAAGATCAACCCAAGGTACGTTGGACCTTACACCGTATTGGATAGGATTGGACCTTTGTCCTACCGGTTGAAGTTACCACCAAAGCTGGAGAACCTTCATGATGTGTTCCATGTATCGTCTCTCCGGAAGGTGTTGTTGCGGCCCGATCAACATATCCACACCGCTGATGGAGTAGTAGCCACCAATAGATCTGTGCGACTGGATTCGGTGCGGATATTAGAAAATGAGATAAGAATTTTACGCCGCAAGAGTGTTCCTTTGGTAAAGGTGTTGTGGTCTAACCATGGGAAAGATGAGTATACATGGGAGCCAGTTAACTTGATACAAAAGCGTTACCCGGAGTTATTTCATCAAGGTAATATTTAAAAAGCATATGTCAATTTTATTTCATGCTTTTCTCTCCCCATAGCCTTAACCTGATTTCAGGTACAAAATCTTTTATTTGGTTTATAGGATTTGTAACGTCCCGATTCGCGCTAGGTCCCTCGTGCGCATTTTTAAGTCAGGGAAGCTGGCTTGGGCTCAGGGAGTGCTGGCAAATAGGCTTACACTTATGTAAGGGAGGTGAAATGATGTCCGGAATAGTACATGGGTAATGAAACGGGCATGTCCATACCCGTGGGGTTCTCTGGTGTCAGGATTGGAAATTCGTGGAATTTCCTGGGAAGGACACGGGTAGTGACACGGGCGTGTCCCTACCCGTGTGTATGTGGACACGGGTAAGGGCATGGGTGTGTCCTACACATGTGTGTTATTGACATCGTCGATCGTGTTTCCCAAGCAGGACACGGATAGAGACACGGGCGTGTCCCTACCTGTGTACATGTTGCAAAGTGTTCTCGAGCAGGACATGGGTAGAGATATGGGCGTGTCCCTACCCGTCAATGTCTCTAAGAAGTCAATCGTGTTTCTCAAATAGGACACAGGTATGACACGGGCATGAATAAGGTCGTGTCACGTGGATACAGGTAGAGACACGAGCGTGTCCCTACCCGTGTTTGTGTGTCCAAACGGCAGACAAACCGTCGACGATGCGTGCAGAAATCAGTGTTGTAACGCCCCGTTTTTTCAGCGATTATTTTTATTCTCGTTTGGCGTTACGATGACGCGTTTCGTGGCTTGTGCCATTTGTGGAGTATGGTTTAGCTCCTTAGAACTGAGTGCCCTATTCTGTAGCCTGTTGGCAAGATCTCCTAGCAAGCCGAGTCATTTTGGGTGACCCGGTGTGGCCTCTCGGGGGGATGTTGGTGTTTGGCTTTATTTGGGTATAACTCGAGTTCTATTTGTCGAAAATTAATTTCAACTTCGCCGTTGTGTTCGTAGCGTGGGTATTTAGCTACGGTGCGAATTTCGTCGAATTCCGAGGTAGTTCGGTTTTCGCGTCGATGTGGTGCTTTATGTAATTTTGTAATTATTTATAATTATATAATTATATATATATATATAGAGAATAAACCCCCGATTCATCTTCTTCCCCGCTTGAAACCGTCGGTCCTGTACGAGGAAACGGAGAAACGCCTACCCTTCCCTTCGGACGCCGATTCCGGAGCGTTTGTGGACGGAATTCGATTCGAGAGTGGATTCGGATTGCTCTCGTCAAGACCTTCATTCCTACGGTAAGAATTCGATTTTCGTGGAGTTTTGGGAGGATTGGAATTTTCGGTTTTGGAAGTTTTTCCGCCATTAATGGCCGAGTGTTTGTTTTAGGTGTTGCGGCCGTTTTGATCCGTGCGAAGAGGAGGAAAGCAGTCCAAAGCTTCGCTGTGATTGAGGCAAGTGGTATTCTTGCCCTTGCAAGTTTTCTTTTTTTGAATTTTCTTGCTGAAATTGAAATCCCGGTTAGCCCAGGTTATAGGCCTTGTTGTTCTCATTTTCTTGCTAACTATAGGGCTTAGTTCTTCCTACTGAAACCCCCCCCCCCGATTTTGTGATAATTGGAATCCAAATTGTCGGCGTGGAGCCTTGTTTTCCTTTATTTTGATTGTTGCTCTGGTTCGGGAGTAGCCGACAGGGAGAGTTAGGAGGGGGGGTGTGGTTGCCGATTTGTTTTCGTTATGGTATTACTCGAATGATTAGGCATAGTTCGTATGGTAGTTGTGCGCGACGTTGATAGTTGTCTGCTGCTACTGCAGTGGCGTGAGTCGTGTGCGCGTTCCGGTGTCGTTCGGGAAATTCCAAACGGTACAGGTTGAGCGCACGGTCATCAACATTAGGGCGCACGACCACTGGTCGTGTGCCTCTGCTCGTGCGCGGCTGTCTTTCAGTTTCCAAAGTTCTGTCTCGGAAAATCGCACGAGCGCTGGCAACAGTGCGCACGACCAGTGGTCGTGCGTGCGACATGATCGTGCGCAGTTGCTAGGTTTTCTGTCAGGTTTCCAGGGTCGCTTCGCACGATCATCAGCCGATGAGTGTGCGCACGACCACTGATCGTGCGTCACTGATCGTGCGCTTTGTATATTTTCTTTTGCTAGGCAAATTTAGCTGGTTTCGAGTGCGGTAGTTTAGATACTCAAGTGGCAGGCAACTACTCGAGTTCTGGATCTTCTGCCTTGGTCGTTCGACTGTCGTCGAGCTCCGTATTCTTTAGTGGGCTTGTGGGTAGTGGTATTATTTTGGCGGCGAGTGAGGCTAGTTCACTCAACGCCAAAGTTTAGGTAGGCACTGAGTGGGTTTCACTCAATGCTAGTCGTATTGGTTTATTTCAACACTCTTCCTTTACCTTGTATTTCGTTTCGAGTGGATTTCCAGTTGTATTTCTGGGTTTTCCTTGTCGGCCGTTTTCTTTATTTCCCTAAAGGCCGAATCGTGGGTCGTGGTTAGTAGTGGTGGTTGTAGCTCTTTATGGGGGTGGAGTTGAGTGATATAGCCAAGGCCACCCATGTTTTTCTTGCTCCAGGTACGGGCTGGGCATGTCGGGTGGAAGGTCCCTTGTGGTTTTTCACGTGTTGACCCTCGAGCTTTTTGACTTGGACATGGTGGATTGGGGGGACTGCGTTTGCTTCGATCGTTATCGTTGTGTTGTTTTTGCTACTATCACTTCCCACAATTTAGGGTGTTAGAAGTTTCTTCTTTGGTAGTTTGCAGCATTTTGGCTCTTGGTAGCCTAGTAGGCCCTGCAGGATTGGTTCCTAGGCTTGGTCGTTTGCTGTTGCTTTGCACGTTGTGCATTTCTTGTGGTCCTTTTTGGACAGTTGTGACTCCTTCTACTACATGTTTTTCTGTTACTTTTGTCTTTGGTTGACTCTTTCATGCAGTTTTTCTTTGTTTATCTTGCTGAGGTATTCTGTTTTCTTTTGGAATACCCAGGTTCTGAGCTGTAGCCAGTCTGGTGGCTAGTTGGAGGTGGTGTTGTTGGTGGACTCCGGACTTGGAGTTCTGTTTACCTTATTTGTGAGGTTGTTTTCAGTACTCTCTACAGACATATATTTGTGATAGTGGGTTCGTGTCAGGTTGTTGGCGCCCACTGGTAGTTTTTACCTTGTACTAGATATATATACTATTGCTGCTACATTTTCTGGAGATAGTCTACTTGCTCTGAGAAGGTTTTATGCTAGGTTGCTAGTTATTTTTTAAACTATTAATGTTATTATAAATAAAGCTCATGATCAGCATGTTTTATAAGCGAAATCACTATTTTTCCAAATCACGTATAAAGACCATTTTCTTATATATTATATAAATTTAAGTGTAGAGTCTTGCATAGCATAAGTGGTTCTCTTGGGACCCTTATGCGCTCCTTAGGATGTTAAAACTAAATAAAGTATTTTTCCGCAGCGTTTAATATAGTTTTTCTTTTGTGGACTAGATGATCCACTGAGCGAGGGATACGGACTCTAATCATAACTGATTTTCTATTCATTAAGCACATGATTTTCTTGCATAAAGATTGTAGTGGGTTTTCCTGAGCGTCAGCAGTTATCCCCTGCTTGACGTGGCATCACGACGCGTGTTTTCTCTTACTCTGATAAATCTTAATTCGGAGAAAATGCGGGGTTGTGACAGTTGGTATCAAAGCGAGGTTGCTTGACAAGTTAGTTGAGCAACCTTCCTTTGTTCGCTTTTAGTAGTTCACATCATGTCATTCACACACCGATATGTCATCAGCACGTCTTGGCAAAAGCACGAACACTACACTCATAGCATAACATGAAGTATACGGGGCATGTTATGTAGTATGGGATGCATAATATGTGTTCGTATATGGATTTACCGTAGGGGCTACATGTGAGGGTTATGTAGTATGGGATGCATAACCTCACCACATGACTGCGTCTAGCACGTTTCTTTTTCGTTGCATGGAAATGTTATGTAGTATGGGATGCATAACATTTTCATGTGTACGCCGCTCATAACATGCATTAGGGCCTTTTTTTAGAATGCATAGCACAATCATGCATATCATATCATTGCATAAGCACAATGCGCCGAGCTAAAGATTTGCAGGATGACATATGTACACACATGAGTTTTCAAATTAACATAAGTTCATGCATCCGATCTAGGCACAAGAGTTAGTAAGGTGGTGGTTAACCATCCTAGGTTAGGGCATATCATCTAATTTTTGTGAAGAAGATAAACTCTCAGAGCAAGTAAAGTTAGCAGCTTTAAGTCTATATCTATATATGTATTGTCTGTACTGGTAATCGGTTCTAGTCGTGGGATTTGGATCTGATTTGCGTTGTAATGATTTTTAGGATGGCTAGGCGTCCTGCGACTCGATCGACTCCCCTGTCTGAGGGTGAATCTTCTGGAGCTCAGAATGATGCGGTGATCGAGAGTCTGCGTCTGAGTAGCGAAGCTATGGGCAGGCAGTTGGAGGAGGTGCAAGCCCAGATTCAGTCTTTGGTGGCAGTTGTGGCAGGGCAGGCTCAGGGTGCGCAAGTTCCTGCTGGGGGGTTAGCTGTTCCTCCTCCTCCTGCACCCTTGAGACCTCTAGTGGTGGTGCCAGCAGAGATGGCCTTCATCTCGCAGTTTCAGAGGCTAAGCCCTCCCACTTATGATGGGAAGGCAGATTTCATGGTGATAGACGACTAGCTGATCTCCATGGAGGAGATGTTCTCGTACTCAGGGATTGCGGATGATCAGAGGGTGATGATAGCCGCCTATCAGCTTAAAGGTTTGGCTAAGAGTTGGTGGCTGAGAGAGAAGGAGAGCCTGGTATCCAGATGCTCTTGGGAAGTGTTCAAGGAGATGCTGTTGAGGAAGTTCTTACCCTCGGTCGAGCGTGACCGCCTCATGAACGACTTCCTCCATCTGAAGCAAAGGCAACTCACGGTGGGTGAGTATGAGATAGAGTTCAGCAAGTTGAGCCGTTTTGCCCCTGGATTGGTCAGCGTTGAGGCTGATCGAGTTAAGCGATTCCTCGGTGGTTTGAGGAGTGAGGTGCAGCAGTTGGCCAGTGCTTATGGGTCAGTGTCTTATGCTGGAGTTGTAGAGGCTGCTCTTAAGGTTGAGGCTATTGAGACGGCGAAGAGCAGAGGCCAGCAGTTGAAGAAGGATAAGAGGAAGTTGGTAGAGGAGAAGAAACCCCTGGTACCCGATGCTGTTTCGGGAAAGAGGAGCAGGGTGGTGTGCAGTTTTTGTGGCCGGTCAGGCCATCCTGTCGAGAGGTGTTTCAAGAAGGCGGCAGCTCAGAAGAAGGAGCAGGTTCATGCGATTCAGGGTGCTCCTAGGAGAGATGCCTCCTGTTCTGTTTGTAAGCGATCCGGCCATGATGCGGCCTAGTGTTGGACCAAGGATAAAGTCTGCTTTCAGTGTGGGCAGAAGGGTCACATTAAGTCGAGGTGTCCTCAGTTTCAGCCAGCTCTTCCTGCAGTTCCGTTACAGGCTTTACCTCCACCTCAGCGTGTGGACAAGGGAAAAGGGAAGCTGAACGTGATTTCTTCCGAGGAGGCTCAGACTTCGACCCAGGTGATCTCAGGTTAGTTGTTTGTTATTTTTCTTTCTAGCCTGGTGGTTTAGTTGCTAGATTATTTGCGGTACTGTTGTGCTAGTTCCTTAGCTTTGTGCGTTCCTATAGGAAAATTTAAGGTGAAGAACCGCTGGGCGCGTGTTCTGTTTGACTCGGCGCTACCCACTCGTTCGTGGCTAGAGCCTTTGTGGAGCGTCATCGGTTGTCTCTAGATCGTGTTCGGGATTCCTTCCGTGTCAAGTTTCCCTCTGGTGAATCTGTGTTGTCAGATTTGGGTATTTTGGATTGCCCGGTTTTGTTGGGGGATTTTTTTGCGAAGGCGGACCTGAAGATGATTGATCTAGAGGACTTCGATGTCATTTTGGGCATGGAATGGCTCTCTCGGTATGATGCGGTCATTCAGTGCAAAGGAAAGCGCTTGGACTTCATCAGGGACGACGGTCAGCCGGCAGCGTGTATGCTGATCCGTGTCAGGATTCTCCTATTCTCTCTGCGGTATGTGTTCAGAGATTGTTTCTTTCTGATTGTTGTGTTTGTTTAGTCTCGGCGGTTGGAACTGTTGTTAGCGTGCCACGCTTGGAGGAGATTCCTATTGTTCGTGGTTTCGCCGATGTTTTTCCTGATGATCTTCCTGGTATCCCTCCTGAGCGGGATGTGGAGTTTGTTATTGATTTGGAGCCGGGTACGCGTCCTATTGCTAAGGCGCCGTACCGGATGGCCCCTCGTGAGTTAGAGGAGTTGCGAATTTAGTTAGATGAGTTGTTGGATAAAGGTTTTATCAGGCAGAGTTCGTCGCCTTGGGGTGCTCCTGTTTGTTCGTAAAGAAGAAAGATGGGTCGATGCGGCTTTGCATCGACTATAGAGAGTTGAACAAGGTCACTATCAAGAACAGGTACCCTCTGCCGAGGATCGATGATTTATTTGACCAGTTGCGTGGTAGCTCGGTGTTCTCCAAGATCGATCTTCGTTCGGGCTATCATCAGCTCAGGATCCGTGAGGTAGATATTCCACGGACTGCGTTTAGGTCGAGGCATGGACACTTTGAGTTTTTGGTGATGTCGTTTGGTTTGACCAACGCACCATCAGCTTTCATGGACATGATGAATCGGTATTCAAGGATTTCCTAGACAAGTTCGTGGTGGTCTTCATTGATGACGTGTTGGTTTATTCTTGCAGTGCTGAGGAGCATGAGCAGCATCTGCGCTTGGTACTATCAGAATTGAGGAACCACAAGTTATTCGCCAAGTTGAGCAAGTGCGAATTTTGGTTGCCTCAGGTTTCTTTTCTAGGCCACGTGGTGAACAAGGATGGGATCTCGGTTGACCCAGAAAGATTGCAGCAGTGATGGATTGGAGTAGGCCTAATACTCCTAAGGAGATCAGAAGTTTCTTAGGGTTGGCTGGCTATTATAGGAGATTCGTGGAGGGTTTCTCTTCTCTAGCCGCACCTTTGACCAAGCTGACTCAGAAGAATGTGGCTTTTGTTTGGAGCGAGAAGTGCGAAGAAGCTTTTCAGGAGTTAAAGAGGAGATTGTGTACTGCTCCCGTTCTGACCCTTCCTACTGAGGGCGTGGATTATGATATATATGTGGATGCTTCGCATATAGGTCTAGGATGCGTATTAATGCAGGTTGGAAAAGTAATCGCTTATGGGTCAAGGCAGCTGAAGACTCATGAGAAGAATTATCCTACGCATGACCTTGAGTTTGCAGCGGTTATCTATGCGTTGAAGTTGTGGAGGCACTTACTTTATGGGGCTCAGTGCAAGATTTTTACTGACCATAAGAGCCTGAAGTACGTGTTCACGCAGAAAGAGTTGAATCTGCGTCAGCGGCGGTGGCTTGAGTATGTGGCAGATTATGACGTAGAAATCCAGTATCATCCGGGCAAGGCCAATGTGGTGGCCGACGCCCTGAGCCGAAAGACGGGAAAGATCTTTAACCTCTCCGCCGATCGGTTAGTTGAGGAGTTCCTCCTTATGGATATTTCAGTGGGATGCTGTGGTTTGCAGAGTAGTTTGTCAGTGGCAGAGCCGTCCTGGATTTCTTTGACTAGACTGCATCAGAAGGACGATCCGGATCTGTTGCACCTTTTTACCAGGACAGAGAAGGGAGAGATGCCAGATTTTACTATTGATGATGCGGGTACTTTGAAGTACCGCAGCAGGTTTTGCGTTCCCGCTGTTGGGGACATTAGAGGTATGATTTGCAGTGAGGATCATGGTTCCAGCGTTGCCTACCATCCAGGATCTACGAAGATGTACCGTGACTTAAGGCAAATTGCCTGGTGGTATGGTATGAAAGGAGATATAGCCCGATTTGTTGCTGAGTGTCACACTTGCAAGCATGTGAAGGCCGATCATGGAAGGCCTGGTGGTAAGTTGACTCCGCTAGAGATCCCGACTTGGAAGTTGGAGAGTATATCTATGGACTTCATTACGGGTTTGCCAAAATCCCTGAGAGGATTTGATTCTGTTTGGGTTATAGTGGATAGATTGACGAAGTGTGCTCACTTCGTGCCATATAAGATTGATTACCCGATGAGGAAGATAGCGGAGTTGTACTTGAATGAAGTCATCTGACTCCATGGTGTGCCGGTTAGCATCATTTCTGATCGAGACTCCCGGTTTACTTCTCGTTTTTGGCAGAGTATGCAGGAGGGTTTGGGTACGGATCTGAGGTATTCTACTGCATACCACCCTCAGACCAATGGGCAGACGGAGCGGGTCAATCAGATTGTTGAGGATATGATCCGGTGCTATATTTTAGACCACGGTGGAGCGTGGGATGAGCGTCTGCGACTCATGGAATTTGCTTATAATAACAGTTATCAGGAAAGCTTGCAGATGGCTCCGTTCGAAGCTTTGTATGGGAGGCGCTGTAGGACTTCGTTGTTTTGGGCTGAGGCTGGTGAGAAGCCTTTGTTGGGTCCAGATGCTCTGGAAGAGATGGAAGTCGCCGTGAAGCTTATTCGTGAAAAACTTCGTTTAGCTCAGGAGAGGTATGAAGAGAACGCCACTCGGCGTAGGTCTGCTTTGGAGTTTTTAGTAGGGGATCATGTATACCTCAAGGTTTCTCCAATGGTTGGTGTGAAGAGATTTGGTAAAAATCGGAAATTGGACCCAAGGTATGTGGGCCCGTTCGAGATTTTGGAGCGGATTGGTGTGTCGGCTTATAGATTGGATTTGCCAGCGAACTTCCCTGGTGTTCATAATGTTTTTCATGTTAGCCAATTGCGGAAGTGTGTGCGCAGCAGTGGGCAACTCTTGGATGTTGTGCCCCAGTTGGAGCCCAACCTCTCTTTTGTTGAGGTGCCAGTTCGTATTTTGGATACTCAGGAGCGTGTGCTGCGAAAGAAGTCCATACCGATGGTGAAAGTTCTATGGAAAAATCAGGATTTGGAGAGCGCGACTTGGGAGCTAGAGTCGGTCGTGAGGAGGGCGTACCCTCATCTGTTTCGCTGATTTGATCGGTATGTTTCCCGTTGTAACTTCTGTTTGTTACTTTTCCTTCTTTAGTAGGAGGGTTGTGCGTAAAGTTTCGGGACGAAACTTTCTTTTAGGGGGAGTGACTGTAACGCCCCGTTTTTCAGCGATTATTTTTATTCTCGTTTGGCGTTACGATGACGCGTTTCCGTGCTTGTGCCATTTGTGGAGTATGGTTTAGCTCCTTAGAACTGAGTGCCCTATTCTATAGCCTGTTGGCAAGATCTCCCTAGCAAGCCGAGTCGTTTTGGGTGACCCGGTGTGGCCTCTCGGGGGATGTTGGTGTTTGGCTTTATTTGGGTATAACTCGAGTTCTGTTTGTCGAAAAGTAATTTCGACTTTGCCGTTGTGTTCGTAGCGTGGGTATTTAGCTACGGTGCGAATTTCGTCGAATTCCGAGGTAGTTCGGTTTTCGCGTCGATGTGGTGCTTTATGTAATTTTGTAATTAATTATATAATTATATAATTATATATATATATATAGAGAATAAAACCCCCGATTCATCTTCTTCCCCGCTTGAAACCGACGGTCCTGTACGAGGAAACGGAGAAACCGCCTACCCTTCCCTTCGGACGCCGATTCCCGGAGCGTTTGTGGATGGAATTCGATTCCGAGAGTGGATTCGGATTGCTCTCGTCAAGACCTTCATTCCTACGGTAAGAAATTCGATTTTCGTGGAGTTTTGGGAGGATTGGAATTTTCGGTTTTGGAAGTTTTCCGCCATTAATGGCCGAGTGTTTGTTTTAGGTGTTGCGGCCATTTTGATCCGTGCGAAGAGGAGGAAAGCAGTCCAAAGCTTCGCTGTGATTGAGGCAAGTGGTATTCTTGCCCTTGCCAAGTTTTCTTTTTTTGAATTTTCTTGCTGAAATTGAAATCCCGGTTAGCCCAGGTTAGAGGCCTTGTTGTTCTCATTTTCTTGCTAACTATAGGGCTTAGTTCTTCCTACTGAACCCCCCCCCCTATTTTGTGATAATTGGAATCCAAATTGTCGGCGTGGAGCCGTTGTTTTCCTTTATTTTGATTGTTGCTCTGGTTCGGGAGTAGCCGAGAGGGAGAGTTAGGAGGGGGGGGGGGGTGTGGTTGCCGAATTGTTTTCGTTATGGTATTACTCGAATGATTAGGCATAGTTCGTATGGTAGTGGTGCGCGACGTTGATAGTTGTCTGCTGCTGCTGCAGTGGCGTGAGTCGTGTGCGCGTTCCGGTGTCGTTCGGGAAATTCCAAACGGTACAGGTTGACCGCGCACGGTCATCAACCGTTAGGGCGCACGACCACTGGTCGTGTGCCTCTGCTCGTGCGCGGCTGTCTTTCAGTTTCCAAAGTTCTGTCTCGGAAAATCGCACGAGCGCTGGCAATAGTGCGCACGACCAGTGGTCGTGCGATACTGATCGTGCGCAGTTGCTAGGTTTTCTGTCAGGTTTTCCAGGGTCGCTTCGCACGATCATCAGCCGATGAGTGCGCATGACCACTGATCGTGCGTCACTGATCGTGCGCTTTGTATATTTTCTTTTGCTAGGCAAATTTAGCTGGTTTCGAGTGCGGGAGTTTAGATACTCAAGTGGCAGGCAACTACTCGAGTTCTGGATCTTCTGCCTTGGTCGTTCGACTGTCGTCGAGCTCCGTATTCTTTAGTGGGCTTGTGGGTAGTGGTATTATTTTGGCGGCGAGTGAGGCTAGTTCACTCAACGCCAAAGTTTAGGTAGGCACTGAGTGGGTTTCACTCAACGCCTAGTCGTGTTGGTTTATTTCAACACTCTTCCTTTACCTTGTATTTCGTTTCCGAGTGGATTTCCAGTTGTATTTCTGGGTTTTCCTTGTCGGCCGTTTTCTTTATTTCCCTAAAGGCCGAATCGTGGGTCGTGGTTAGTAGTGGTGGTTGTAGCTCTTTATGGGGGTGGAGTTGAGTGATATAGCCAAGGCCACCCCTGTTTTTCTTGCTCCAGGTACGGGCTGGGCATGTCGGGTGGAAGGTCCCTTGTGTTTTCACGTATTGACCCTCGAGCTTTTGACTTGGACATGGTGGATTGGGGGACTGCGTTTGCCTTCGATCCGGTTCCTCGTTTTTGTTTTTGCTACTATCACTTCCCACAGTTTAGGGTGTTAGAAGTTTCTTCTTTGGTAGTTTGCAACATTTTGGCTCTTGGCAGCCTAGTAGGCCCTGCAGGATGTGGTTCCTGGGCTGGGTCGTTGCTGTTGCTTTGCACGTTGTGCATTTCTTGTGGTCCTATTTTGGACAGTTGTGACTCCTTCTACTGCATGTTTTTCTGTTACTTTGTCCTTTGGTTGACTCTTTCATGCAGTTTTTCTTTGTTTAGCTTGCTGAGGTATTCTGTTTTCTTTTGGAATACCCCAGGTTCTGAGCTGTAGCTAGTCTGGTGGCTAGTTGGAGGTGGTGTTGTTGGTGGACTCCCGGACCTTGGAGTTCTGTTTACCTTGTTAGTGAGGTTGTTTTCAGTACTCTCTTACAGACATATATTTGTGCTAGTGGGTTCGTGTCAGGTTGTTGGCGCCCACTGGTAGTTTTTACCTTGTACTAGATATATATACTATTACTGCTACCATTTTCTGGAGATAGTCTACTTGCTCTGAGAAGGTTTTATGCTAGGTTGCTAGTTATTTTTAAACTATAAATGTTATTATAAATAAAGCTCATGATCAGCATGTTTTATAAGTGAAATCACTATTTTTCCAAATCACGTATAAAGACCATTTTCTTATATATTACATAAATTTAATGTAGAGTCTTGCATAGCATGAGTGGTTCTCTTGGGACCCTTATGCGCTCCTTAGGATGTTAAACCTAAATAAAGTATTTTTCCACAGCATATTAATATAGTTTTTCTTTTGTGGACTAGATGATCCACTGAGCCGAGGGATACGGACTCTAATCATAACTGATTTTCTATTCATTAAGCACATGATTTTCTTGGATAAAAATTATAGTTGGTTTTGCCTGAGCGTCAGCAGTTATCCCCTGCTTGACGTGGCATCACGACGCGTGTTTTCTCTTACTCTGATAAATCTTAATTCGGAGAAAATGCGGGTTGTGACAAGTGTTCTGCACGCAGCAATCTTCGTGGCTATTTTCAGATATGATATGGCCAGATCTGGGCTTTTGACTAAACACAAAAGTCGTAGCCCTTGGAAATACCTTTCCAACGAGTGGTTACACGTCTTTAGGAGAAAACTATAGCCATGGAAAGGTCTGATCGAAATTGATGGTTGTCAAGCTAAGCGTGCAAAAACTGTAATCTGTACACAGTAGACTTTGAAGCCGATTTCAAGTGTGTTACGGTCTTATCTGGGTGAGGTACTGAATATAAAAGTCGTATCCCTTGTAAATACCTTTCCAACGAGGGGTTAAACGTTTTCACCGGATTCCTGTAGCATTAGGAATCCTTGTTTGAAGTTCTAGACCTTACTCATTTCTTGCACATTTTGTTTTAAGGTTTAAGTAAATCCATGATAGGAGGTGGGTAGAGGGATTGTTGTGAGTTGGTTGATAGATCCTTAAGTGAACTAGGGGGTTAATGAGTTGGATTGTATAAATAAACAAGTTATGTGAACCGGTAAGGATGAGCTTGACACTAGCAAAGCAATGAATATTATAAGGAAGAGGATTGAATAAGGTTAGTGCATACTCGCGGGATACACATGGTCAATGGAACGTGTATTGTAGTCCACTGCGTAGGGTCGTGTCTCTCTATGGGTAGCAGTGAGTGATGTTATGTTTTACTAGGTGGCTTGCCACCTAAGGTTTACAAGGAACCCTTGAATGCTTGGATGCAAGAAAATGTGGAAGGTTTGATAGTGCATTAGTGTTTGCCGCACTTGTTTGATTGTGTTGTTAAGGGTCTCGGTGAGGAGCCCTTGTGTGTTGTTGAGCTCGAGAGGTGAAATTGAATGCGGTGTGAGTCGACACGTTGTGTCGTAATCCTGGGTTAAGTATAGTGTGGCAGGTCTACGAGCTCGCTAGTCGTCGCACCGACGGGAGTTGATGGTTAGACCTTGGGCGGTTGGGCTTGGTCCTCAGTGCTCATTCTCGGGGCTCCTTCCGTGTCAAGTGAATGGTTGGGATTGGTCCTCGTGCTTCTTCTGAGGCTCCTTCCGAGTCACAACATAGGCCAGTTCGGGGCTTAGTTCTCGGTGCACATATACCCGAGACTCCTACTGAGCCGTAGTATGCATATGAGCTCCGTTGTTGTGTTCTTAGCATTGAGGCATATAGAGGCATAGGCAAGGTAGTGTGGATGCCAGCCTAGTAGTGTAGATGTCCGCTCTACTATCACCATTTGGCAACGATAGTTGACTCCTGAGAGGTTTGTTACCTACTCGAAAAGTGGGAACTACAAGTCTGTGTCTACATAGCAATTGCTTGTGCGTGATCATGGGTGTGTCATAACATAGCATTAATGTCATTGCATTACATTGCATGTATAAGATCCTCATCGTATAAGTTTGTATGGGCACTCTTATACGATGAGTTACTTTACTGTTGAGCCGATTCTCAACTTATATGTCTGTATGGGCATTCATATAAGTTGAGTTACTTTCTGTTGTAGCTTTACACTTTCATAATCTGCCATAGATGATTGAAATGCTAGAGTAAATGGTTTGCTCATTTATTGTGCTGCTTTATATACATTGAAATTGTTCTCCTTTTACCACCTATTTGCACTACTGCTTATATATATATATATTGTACCCTTGTTCCTTTCTTTGCCCGGTGCCGAGGAGTCGCTGGGGGAGCGGATGTGATAGCCACTTAGTCTTTATGACTAATGGTTGCTATGTCTTCATTTTTAGGAGGAAACCCTGCAGACAGATAAACAACAGGTTATGCAGCAGGAGAGCCAGACCAGGACGACAGGGCCTGAAGGGATTGTGTCGTCGCTACCGTCAATGACTGATGTGAGTCTTTGAGAGACTCTTGTTGTAGCCCTTTTGAGAAAAATTTACTCGTACTCTGATAGTGTAGAAGCTTGTTGTAGCTTCTTTTACTTGTTGTACTTTTGGATTATAAGCTCATGTGTGGATTGACTTCTTAATATATGTTTGGTTGGGTTGGCAATGTTTGATATTGGTTATAGCTGGTAGGATAGGCGTCTTGTGGTATAGGTTAGCCCGAGTGCTAGCGCTACTGCAAGATGGCTGTTCTGGGCATAAGAATCCCCTTGTGTCATGTCTTGTGTTCTGGGAGGGGGGTCTTACATCACCTTCACTAGAGGGCAATTCAAAAGTCATATATATCAGTTTTGTAGTTATATGAACATCTTACCCACTGATCTGTCAAATCATTGCTCCATTCGCATTAATAGTGGCATTATTTATGAATTCTATAAGCTTTGTAGGATATATCAGACATCATATAGTGATTAACTTATTCAAATCGTCATCTGTGAAGAGTTTTAATATTACTTTGAAGTAATCGACCATAGCTACAAAGGAATCAAGATAAACACTAAATCCAGAATTTGTCTTTGTTGTCATTTGAGTACCTGCAAAAATCACATAGACACCTGGAGAGAGCGAGTATAAGAAAATAGAGTGGGGAAGATGAAGAGTTTCGAGTGAATATGAAGTTTAATATAAGAGGATTAAACGTTGATAAATTAGGACATAAAATTTTAGCGTGCATTCTTTAAGTCAACTTGGCATCGACTTCTATTCAATGTATCATGAAAATTATATATAGTCAATGCATGTATTGATTTATATTGATGTTGCGTTGACAAGATCCATAACTCTATATAGTCGTTGTAACACCCCAAAATCTTAAGATGGAGTCAGGCTGGGTGACACGGCCTGGGACACGGGCATGTCCCAGGGCGTGTCCAGTGTACACGGCCTGGGACACGGGCATGTCCCAGGGCGTGTCCTTCTCTCGAGGCATCGACTCAAGTTCTCGAGAACTGATTGTCGAGAGGCGACACAGCCTGGGACATGGGCGTGTCCTAGGGCGTGTCCTGCTCGGGAGAAAATCGATTGCGTTGAGTGGCGCTGAGAGAAATGGAGTTGAGTGGCATTGAGTGTGGAACACAGCCTGTGACACGGGCGTTTCATAGGGGCGTGTTGGACACACGGCCAAGGATACGGGTGTGTGCCTTAGCTGTGTCCTGCTCGGCTGATTTGTGCTTTTGTTACAATAGGTGACACAGCCAGTCATATGGCCGTGTCAAAGTTGACACGGGCGTGTCTGCCCTTTGACACGGGCATGTGGAGCCCGTGTTCTGGTTCATTTTGAGTTGGTTCGTACACCGCTTGGGGGACATGGCCTGGGACACGGGCGTGTCACAGGCCGTGTCAAGTCAAAAATGGAATTTTGGGCATATCTTGGCCATCCAATTATTTCAATTTGGATCCAATGGCCCTGGTCTTTTCCTGCAGTGATAAAACTGAGTAGTAACTTCTTCTCTCATTCTTATCAAGAGAGAAAAAGAGAGAGAGCTTGGAGGAAGGAGAAGGAGGAAAAGAGCAAGGCTTTGGTGGTGCTCCCGCGGTCCGATTCGTGATCCGAGGCTAGTTTAATGGAGGAAAAGCTGCTGCGGTGCTTTCCAACCGACCAGATTTTTGATGGCTCCCAAGAGATCGTTAAGGGTAACGATCTTCCTTCTTGGATATATTAAGTCCTCCTTTATGCATGAGTAAGGAATCCTCTCCACCAAAAGGTGGAAAAAGTGATTGATTCCAGTGGGTGATAGTTGATATCCCCAGCTTGAGTTTGCATATTGACCCAGAAAAGTGTAGTACGGGATAGGCATGCTGTGTGAAGCCCATTTGGACATGTTGGTCTGAATTGGTGATTTTGCATTGACGCACCGGAGAAGACTCCGCGTATACTTGTGAAGATAGTGGGGTCATTGGGTTATGCCTGTGAAGGGGAGTAGCAGGAAGTACTGGATTGTGGAACTCCAGGGAAATGCCCTCGTGCTGTTTGTGTTGTGGCTACGATGTAGCCACAGCACAAATAGCACGAGGGAATTTCCCTGGAGTTCCGCCAGTCCTTGATGGACGATGAAGCCAGTCCTAATTGAAAAGTGTGGCTATTGTGATGCCAGTCCTTGGTGGACGTTATGGAAATTGGGAGTTGCGAGCTCAAGAAGGCCTCGTGCCGAACAGGAAAGGTGAAGCCGACCCGCACCTTTTATTATAGCTGCAAGTATGATGTGCTTAGTGAGGGCAAGGCGACTTGAGCAACGGGGAGTGGCGGATCTGTACCTGCGTTATGTTGACTGTACAAGGAAGTGCCAATGCATTGAGCTTTCGTTAGTAGCATAATGAGAGTCTTAGGCCTGCGCGCCAGTAAGACTGAATGCTCAATGGTATTGATCCAGGTTCGCTGGTGTACCCAAAAGTGTGCCTGAGAGCACAGATCGTCGGGACGGGTGGCCGACAATTGTGATGGACTGCTTGTGCGTGAAAGCATAATAGATATATGATCTGTCAATTACTGTATTGCTCTACAGGGAAGGAATTCCTCTGCCCCGGGAAAGGGGTAGGATTGTTATAAATTGTTCAGCTAAATGCTGACCGTTGTCTTGTTTGCCACCTTCTGGGTGGATTGTCCCTGTGCAGGTGCTGGAGAGCCGAGCAGAAAGTGAAGGGCTGCTGCCCTGCTGCTGCTGCTGCCGCTCTTGTTGTTGCTACTAGCCCTTTAAGGCTTGCTATTATAGTTTTTGTTATTCATGTATGGCCGGCCTGCGCGCCGATGTCTGTAATCCATACTGTTTAAAGAGGAACTGTTAGGCCTTAAGGCCAAACTATAGTATTTGCTATACCCTCGTTTGAGTTGTTGTATACAATGTTGGTTTATATATATCTAGTGGATATTCCTGCTATGAGTTCAGCTACTTGTGTTTCTATTCTGCTAGCATGCTCTGTGTTAGGATGCGTTGATGGTATTATCCTGTGACCTCACCGTCTGTTTGTAGCATATAGTGTGGGGCCCCGGCCAGACCTGCTATTATATGTTATTTAACGGGTGGATTCATTACATTTTGGTATCAGATTGTCTCAGTCTTCCTCTTTCGAATTTATGGTCGAATTCTTTTGTGGGGTGGCGAGCACGTGTCTGTGCGAACCGCTGTAATGCTAGAGAACTCTGGAATATCCACTTAGAAATGCAAATACACTTGTTTGAGGAATCTGTGTGTTCCTACTTTGTTTTTATTGCTTGTGTATTATCGCTAATGTGTGTCTTGTCCACCCATAAGTGACTCGTAGTGGTGCTGGGCAATCTGATCCTCAGCGCTCTGATGAGAATGCGGCACCAGCTGAGGTACCAACACCTCCTCCATCTGTAGAAACTATTCGATTAGTTGTTGAAGCTCTATTTGTGATGATTCGACAGACCGGGCAGGCAATGCCGGCAGTGGTGCCAGATCGTGTTGGTGTCCGACCCGACCCAGTTGAGGTTGTGGATCCGCGAGCAGCTGAACGACAATTGAAGAAATTCATGAGCTTCAATCCGCATATGTTCACGGGACTGGGATCCCCAATGCAGGCAGAGGACAGGTTATCGCGAGTCAAACGTATTTTGACGGCGATCAGTACGGAGGAAACTCAAAAGGTCACTTTGGACACCTTATTATTAGAAGGAGAGGCGAGATTATGGTGGTACAAGGTTGAGTTACACCATTTGGCGGGCAGGCAATTGACTCAAGTATCGATTCAGGAGTTCTCTCATATGTTTTGGCTAAACATCTCCCAGCGGCACAACGCAATGCGATGGAGAATGAGTTCCAGCGGCTAACGCAAGGACAAAATAGCGTTGATGCGTACCAACATGAATTTACAAGATTGGGACAGTATGTCGGAACAATCTTCGCCGATGAATAAAGAAAAACAAATCAGTTCTATGAAGGATTGCAGGACGAGTTGAGTTTCCTACTTTCTAGTTCAGTGAACCAGGGATTTCAGGATTTGGTTGATACAGCGGGTGCGCTGGAAAAGGACATGAAGCGGGTGTAAGGCAGGAAGGACTTGGCTGTGGCAAAACCCGAGTTCAAAGCACCCCACTCTGGCAAATCGTACTACCAGAAGAAGTGGGGCAAGAGGTCCAAGCCTTCGGGCAAACTTCTGGGATGGTTACATCGGGAGCAACGTCGAGGACGGAGTCTAGTGCATGCTTTAACTGTGGCAAAGTTGGGCATTTAGCCCGTGATTGTCGGGTTCCTCAACCCAAAGGAGAAAAGAAGATGGGTACGTCTTATGCTGAGAAGGGGAAAGCAGTGGTTGATTCCTCTGCATCGCAGGCGCAGCCCAGAGTCTACAATCATGGCCAACAGGAGGCTATCAAGCAAAGTGACGTCATCACAGGTACGAGTTAAGTTAATGCTTGTTGTATTTATTGCATATTTTGTATGTAGCTTTTGCATGATGTGTGTACTACAGGCTTTATCCTGATTTAGAACATTCCAGCGAGAGCCCTGTTTGATATGGGTGATTCGCATTCTTTTCTGTCTAAGGACTTCGTAACTCGAGTTGGAGTACCGAGTCATGTGACGACAGATGGTGTAAAGGTGCTACTACCGAATGGTTGTATCATGCTTGCGGATAGGACTTGCAATGTGGACGTGCTTATAGGAAATCGAGATTTCGGATTGAGAGCATATGTGCTCCACTATCAGAGTTTGATGTGATCTTTGGCATGGACTGGCTCTCGGAGCAGCGTACCTTGATTGATTGCACTTCCAAGGAGATCACACTGGGCCAGAATACCGAACTTGAGACGAAGTTTTCTTATATGCGAGGAGTTGGCGGGACCTTGTTGTCTGCACTCCATGTCGTTAGTGCTGTTCGGAAGGGAGCGGAGTTATTCTTCATGCTTATTTAGGCTGTTGAGTAAAAGGCCAGTGTAAGTGAAGTTTCGATTGTGTCGGAGTTTGCAGATGTGTTTCCTAAGAATCTTCCTGGGTTACCGCCCCAGCTGGAGATTAATATCGCGATTGAGTTGGTGTCATGTGCAAAACCTGTGGCCCGCTCACCATATCGCGTTGCGCCAAAGGAAATTGCTGAACTTAAAGTCCAATTGCAAGAATTGTTAGAGCAGGGATACATACACCCAAGTATGTCACCTTGGAGCGCGCCTGTTCTATTTGTGAAAAAGAAAGATGGTAGTTTGTGTTTGTGTATTGACTACCGCGAATTGAATAAGATGACGGAAAAGAACAAATATCTGATTCCACGGATTGATGACCTATTTGATCAGCTAGCGGGGTCAACCGTCTATTCAAAGTTGGATTTGAAATCGGGTTATTATCAATTGCGGATTCGGGAAGGTGATATTCCCAAGACAACATTTGGGACATGCTTTGGTCATTATGAATTCACGGTGATGTCGTTTGTCTTATGTAATGCGCCTTCGGTATTCATGGATCTAATGCACCGAACGTTCCGAGAGTACTTGGATTTATTCTTAATTGTGTTCATTGATGATATTCTTGTGTACTCTCAGTCGGGAGTTGATCATGCAAACCATTTGCGTTTGGTGTTGCATACCCTGCGGAGGAATAAGATGTATGCCAAGTTCTCAAAGTGTGAGTTCTAGCTCTCGTCAGTGGCTTTTCTGGGCCATGTGGTAAGTGGAGTGGGCATAGCGGTAGATCCAACAAAGATAAGTGCCAAACGAGATTGGCCAGTGATGTCTTAAGTGGACGAAGTCAGGAGCTTTCTTTGGCCTGGCAGGCTACTATCGACGATTTGTGGAAAACTTCTCACAGATTGCTTTACCTCTGACCACGTTGATGCGAAAAGATCAGAAGTTCGTTTTGACACCGGAGTGTGCGCGAGCGTTTGAAGAGCTGAAGAGTCGTTTGACTACGACGCCTGTGTTGACATCGCCATGTGGTACAGACGACTACGAGATCTACAGTGATGCGTCAGGGAGCGACTTAGGCTGCGTTCTTTTGCAATTTTGTAAAGTGATTGCTTATGGCTTACGTCATCTAAAGGTGCATGAACGAAACTACCCCGTCCACGATTTAGAGTTGGCGGTGGTAATCTTTGCGCTAAAGTTGTGGCGGCACTATCTTTATGGCGTTAAAGTAGATATCTATACAGATCACAAGAGCCTAAAGTATTTGTTAGATCAAGAAGAATTTGAATACGCAACAACGGAGGTGGATGGAGTTCCTTGGGGACTACACTTTCAATATTCACTATACTCCGGGGAAGGGAAATGTGGTCGCTGATGCTTTGAGTCGTAGGAGTCCAGTACGGGCAAACTGGTTGCAGAGGCATTATGTGCGACTAATCCAGGAGATGGAAACGTTAGAGATATCTTGTGTTGACAAGGATGCTACAGCCGATGTGTGCTTGAACCGGACAGAGGTACAATATGACCTTGCAGATAGAGTTCGGCGAGCAACGGAGCTTGATGAAAGTCTCCAACACTATGCAAAGGATGGTCCTGGTGACCAATTCTCCTGGGATGATGTGTTGTTGCAAAAAGATAGTCGATTGTGCGTCCCAAGTTTGGGTAAGTTGAGAGAAGAGTTGATGTACGAAGCACATTTTTCCAAGTACTCAATTCACCCTAGGAGCACAAAAATGTACAGAGACATGAAAAAGTTGTTCTGGTGGCCTAGACTAAAGAAAGACATAGCACGTTATGTGGCAGAATGTCACACTTGTGCTTTCGTAAAAGTAGAATGCTAGAAGCCTGGTGGTTTCCTGAAGTTGTTATCGATTCCGGAGTGGAAGTTTGATGATATTTCAATGGATTTCGTGCACGGGTTGACGAGATCTCAATGCGGTCATGACTCTATCTGGGTGATTGTAGACCGGTTGACAAAAGTGGCTCACTTCCTTCCAAACAAGATAGATGATTCAGTGGAAACCTTGGCTAAACTCTATGTGGAACAGATTGTTCGACTACACGGTGTTCCTCGGAGCATTGTTAGTGATCGTGAGGGGCGATTCACCTCAACTGATTGGAGGTTAATTCATCAAATGTTGGGTACAAAATTAGCATTCAGTAAGTCCTTTCACCCCCAGACGGATGGCCAGATTGAGCGAACCAACAGGATGATGGAAGATATGCTTCGTATGTGCGCCCTAGATTTCGGTAAGAAATGGGAAGAGTACAATTACTTGGTTGAATTTGCCTATAATAATAGCTACCAAGCGAGTATCAGTATGGAACCGTTTGAGGCTCTATATGGTCGTAAATATCGTACACCCTTAGATTGGGCGGAGGTAGATGAATCCAAGCTGAATGTGCGAAAGGAAGTCGAAGAAGCTACCTCGATTATACGCTCTATTCAGGAGAAGCTATTGATAGCCTAGGATCGACAAGCAAAGTACTACAACGCCAAGCATCGGAACATGGAGTTCGCGGTGGGCGATTGGGTCTATTTGAAGATCAAACCCTTCAAAGGTGTATCTCAGATTCGGCGGTTGAAAAAGCTAAGTCCAGGATACCTTGGTCTGTTTGAAGTGGCAGAGTGAGTCGGGGAAGTTTCTTATCGGCTAGCGCTTTCAGCAGAGTTGAGTGGATTGCATGATGTCTTTCAAATCTCAGTACTTCGCAAAGCCGTCAAGGATCCAGTGCAGATTGTTGCGAATGATCGTGTATCGGTAGAGTATGGACTAACGACGAAGGTTAGACCCATTCGGATCGAGGATCGAGCCGAGAAACAGTTGCGGAACAAGATAATCGGGATGGTCAAAGTCCGGTGGGACAATTGTTGCCGAGAGGAGCTAACATGGGAGCATGAGCAGACCATGCGAGCTGAGTTTCCCGAACTTTTTATATAAACTGTTGACCGTGTATATTTTGTTATAACAACTCTTTTAATGTTATAGCTTTGGGATTCCTGTTTATTTGCTGAGTACAAATTTCGGGACGAAATTTATCTTAAGGGGGGAGGATTGTAACACCCCAAAATCTTAAGATGGAGTCAAGCTGGGTGACACGGTCTGGGACACGGGTGTGTCCCAGGGAGTGTCCAGTGTACACGGCCTGGGATACAGGCGTGTCCCAGGGAGTGTCCTTCTCTCAAGGCGTCGACTCGAGTTCTCGAGAACTGATCGTCGAGAGGCGATACGGCATGGGACACGAGCGTGTCCTGCTTGGGAGAAAATCGATGGCGTTGAGTGGAGCTGAGAGAAATGGCATTGAGTTGTGTTGAGTGTGGAACCCGACCTACGACACGGGCATGTCACAGGGGCGTGTTGGACACACGGCCAGGGACACGGGCGTGTGCCTTAGCCGTGTCTTGCTCGGGTGATTTGTGCTTGTGTTATAACAGGTGACACGGCAAGTCACACGGCCGTATCAAAGTTAACACGGGCGTGTCTGCCCTCTGGCACGGGCATGTGGAGCCCGTGTTCTGGTTCATTTTGAGTCGGTTTGTACACCTCTTGGGGTACATGGCCTGGGACACTGGCGTGTCATAAGCCGTGTCAAGTCAAAAATGGAATTTTGGGCAGATCTTGGCCATCCAATTATTTCTATTTGGATCCAATGGCCCTGGTCTTTTCCTGTAGTGATAAGACTGAGTAGTAACTTCTTCTCTCATTCTTATCAAGAGATAAAAAGAGAGAGAGCTTGGAGGAAGGAGAAGGAGGAGAAGAGCAAGGCTTTGGTGGTGCTCCCGCGGTCCGATTCGCGATCTGAGGCTAGTTTAGTTGAGGCAAAGCTGCTGTGGTGCTTTCCAACCGGCAAGATTTTTTATGGATCCCAAGAGATCATCAAGGTTAACGATCTTCCTTCTTGGACATGTGAAGTCCTTCTTTATTCATGAGTAAGGAATCCTCTCCACCAAAAGGTGGAAAAAGTGAGTGATTCCAGTGGGTGATTGTTGCTATCCCCAGCTTGAGTGTGTATATAGACCCGAAAAAGTGTAGTACGGGATAGACATGTTGTGTGAAGCCCATCTTGATATGTTGGTCTAGATTAGTGATGTTGCATTGACGCACTAGAGAAGACTCCGCATATACTCGTGAAGATAGTAGGGTCGTTGGGTTATGCTTATGAAGGGGAGTAGAAGGAAGTACTGGATTGTGGAACTCTAGGGAAATGCCCTCGTGCTGTTTGTGTTGTGGCTATGATGTAGCCATGCCTTGATGGACGATGAAGCCAGTCCTAATTGGACAGTGTTGCTATTGTAATGCCAGTCCTTGGTGGACGTTATGGCGATTGGGAGCTGCGAGCTCTAGAAGGCCTCGTGCCGAACAGGAAAGGTGAAGCCGACCCGCGCCTTTTATTATAGCTGCAAGTACGATGTGCTTAGTGAGGGCAAGGATACTTGAGCAACGGGGGGTTGCGGATTTGTACCTACGTTATGTTGACTGTACAAGGAAATGCATAGTCATTGGGCTTTTGTCAGTAGTATAATGAGAGTCTTAAGCCTGCGCACCAGTAAGACTGAATGCTCAATGGTGTTGATCCCAGTTCACCGGTGTACCCAAAAGTGTGCCTGAGAGCACAGATTGTCGGGCCGGGTGGCCGGCGGTTGTGATGGACTGCTTGTGCGTGAAAGCATAATAGATATATGATCTGTCAATTGCTGTATTGCTCTGCAGGGAAGGAATTCCTCTACCCCGGGAGAGGGGTAGGATTGTTATAAATTGGTCAGCTGAATGCTGACCATTGCCTTGTTTGCCACCTTCTGGGTGGATTGTCCCTGTGCAGGTGCTTGAGAGCCGAGCGGAAAGTTAAGGGCTGATGCCCTTATGCTGCTACTGCTGCTACCGCTCTTGCTGTTGCTACTAGCCTTTGAAGGCTAGCTTTTGTAGTATCTATTATTCATGTATGGCCGGCCTGCGCACCGATGTCGGTAATCCATACTGTTTAAATAGGAACTGCAAGGCCTTATGGACAAACTGTAGTATTTGCTATGCCCTCGTTTGAGTGGTTGTATATAACGTTGGTTTATATATATCTAGTGGATATTCCTGCTATGAGTTCAGCTACTTGTGTATCTATTCCGCTAGCATGCTCTGTGTTCGGATGCGTTGATGGTATTATCCTGTAACCTCACCGTCTGTTTTTAGCATATAGTGCGGGGCCCCGGCCGGACCTGCTATTATATGTTATTTAACGGGTTGAGTCGATATAGTCGTTGCCCCTAAACGTTATGTTGAATAGAAGTTAATGTACCGTCCACTTGAATTCAACATTACGTCGAGTACAGACTTATATTTTAAGTCTTCTACTATTTTTCTAGCAATATATTCTATAAAGAATTGCATGTTATATCAGTGATAAAATGATTTATTTTTCTTTATCAAGCATGCCCAATGCATTGATAAAGTATTTGTGTTTGATCTCATCAAGAGGCTTAGTGAAAATATCAGCCCTTTAATTCTCAGTAGACACATATTCTAGAGAAATTTTCCATTTTTCTACACTATCTCTAAGAAAGTGATGCCTTATTTTTTTATGTTTTGTCCTGCTATGCAACACAAGATTAGGGGCAATTGAGATAGCACTTGAACTATCACAAAATATTGTTGAATTTGTGAACTTTAGATCATAATCAAGTAATTGTTTTTGCATCCACAATATTTGTGAACAACAATTTCCAGTAGCTATATATTCAGCTTCTATTATAGAAGTTGAGATTAATGTTTGCTTTTTTGTTAAACCACAATATCAGTCTAGCACCTAGGAATTGAAAAGTTCCTAGGGTACTTTTTTTTACCCAATATACATCCAGCATAATCAGCATAAGAATATCCGTAAAGTTCAAATTCTGATTCTACTGGATACTACAATCCCATTTCAGGAGTACCCTTAAGATATCTTAAAATTCTTTTTACTTAACTTAAATGAGATTGCTTAGGGTCTACTAGAAATCTTATACGTATACTAGTGGCAAACATTATATCTGGAAAGCTGGTTGTATAATAAAGAAGTAAGCCAGTGATTGCTCTATATATTTTATAATCAATAGATTTAACAGACACATCTTTATCTAGAACAGCATTAGTAACTATGTGAGTTTTCATGATAGAGGCATTTTCAAAGGATTTGAATCTACTAGGCCACCAGTCTGTAATCTTGATAAGTTTACACTCTTGAAAGCTAGAATTAGATTGTATATGAACTCTATTGATGAGGGAATTTTTGAATCAATCTTGACAGGACCACCAATTCTATATAGAAGGGATGCAGATGGCAATATAACTACAGAACCTGTACTAAGAAATGAATGGATAGATGTGGAGAAGAGAGATAAAGATTGTGATGTAAAAGCTATAAATATTTTGGTCCCTACCATGTTAGATGACATATTTCAAAGGGTTGCAAAATATCTATCAGCAAAAGAGATATGGGAATCACTCTCATGGATTATTTATGGAAGTGCAGATGAGGGAAAGGATAGAAGATCACTTCAAATCTCTCACAATAAAAATTTCTAGAAGAAATCCGATGAATATGTAGTAGAGATGTATGACAGATTCAGTATGATAAATAATGAGTTAAAAGGACTAAACAAGGACATATCTATCATATAAATTATTGATAAGTTACTCATGTGTTTTCCAAGTACATGAGATACCAGAATTTGTGTTATTAGAGAAGTAAGTGTTGGATCGCGTGGCCAAACATAGAGGGGGTGACTAAGGTTTCTCGCGTTAATTGAAATTTAAAATATTTTGACCCGGAAAATCGAGTTTTGGAAGCTACTGCGGGGCATTAGGTATCTAACGCGCAGCAGTAACTCTCGTAATACATTTTCCTGGGCAGTTATTCTTGAGCACCACACACCAGAAATCAAGACATTATTCGCAGGAAAATAATGTAAGTAAAATCACATAAAACAAATTTTATTGCAAGATTTGAAACAAGAATTGTTTTTGAACAACTACAAAACTGTGATCTCCGTGACGCCGGAGATCGGAGGCAATGAGAAATAAAAACTATTGTGTTTTCTATACCGACCCGCTCCACGAACCAGTTGGCTCTATCCCTTTCCCTCCAAGAATGGTCCTCAAGACGATTCTTCACCTCCACGCAAGGAAGGGTCTTAGAGCCCTACTAGATCCTCCGATCTAGACATCCATATCCCCAGGATGATTTTCCATGGAATCCTCCTCGGGTTCTAACGACCCTCACCGGTCAATTTTCCTCACCACAAGATTCAGAAAAAAAAAAGATTACAGAAATTAGGATGTAAAGGATTTAAAAGATTAAGTTCTCCCACTTGATGATTTCTCCGTTGAGTGATCCGCGACCGGTGCTTGAGATCTTCATTTGCTAGCAACAAGTTGGCTCTTCGTATTCGATGTAGATCTTGGATCGCTGGAGTTATTCGTTCACGAATGGGATGGAGACGACTTTCTTCTTCTTCGATGAAGAATTTTTGGAATGGAGTGCAAAAGAGAGCGGTCAAACCCTAGAATGCACGAACTCCTGTTGCTTTTTCATTTTCAGATACCTAAGGCAAAGAAACTGAGGCGGCCTTATATAGGTCTTCTTGAAAATTGGCTACCGTCGGTGGTAAGACTAGCACTCGGTGGTAGGTTCAAGTGCTTGCTGTGCCAGCTGTCCTCAAAATTTGGAATAATGTTTCAAAACGAATATATTTCCTTTTCATAGAGCTAGCGCCCCATGGTAGAAGGTAGCGCCGTTTGGTAGGTCAGTAGGTCGATGAACCCATCTCGATACTCGTGAAATAGCTAGTGTTGCACAATAACCACTATCGCCTAGCAGTAGATCAGTAACTCGACGAACCTGTCTCGATACTCGTAGAGTGGCTAGCGTGGTGCGGTAAGCACTATTGCTTGGCAGTTTTTTCTCGAGAGGATAGCCAAAATAATTCCTTGCATTAGCGTGGGTGTTAGGACTAGTATGGAGCGATAGGTTCCCGAGAGCTCTGTCCAATTAATTCACGACTACCGCTCGACAGTAACTTCTACCGCTCGGCGTTATCATCCATAAGAGACTTCTTCTCTTTACTTGAAACTTTCAACCTGCACACTCTATCAACACAAGACGTGATCAAATACAGCTGGGATTTGATATTCTCAAACATAGGGAATATGAAAAAGCGATTCCAACAAACTTCCCCTTTTGATAATATCAAATCCCGTTCATGAGAAATAACAACGTGCTTGATATAGTGAATATATATATAAGAGATAGTCTTGAACGTTCAGGTTTCAGGTTCTCTATATAGCTCCCCTACATACACGCACCACCTACCAATATGCTCTATAAGCTCCCCCAATCTACGTGTTCAGCACGCTCCCACTATCTTTTTGCACGCATTGAAACAAGCTCTCTCTACATGATATTATACCCTTGAACAATTCTCATGAACAATCTCTTCTCCCCCTTTGATAGTATAAAAATGGGCGGGCACGACCAAACAGTCAGGTGGGGTGAGTATAAAGAATGAGCATGATATAAACAGTAGACAGTGCACACAATTAGTAAAGCAAGAAAAAGAGAAACATAGGGGAGACAAAAAAACATGCAAATCAGAGAATATGAAGCACATGGAAAAACATAAGAGCGGAGTACACAAACAGAAAATAAGTCATTTTGCAAAATTTATATGGATTGGACAGCATAAAGTAGACTAAGTACACAACGAGGAACAATACAATGCTACGAGAGTTATAGAGTTAATCACATTTAAACATTGTGAGTGTCAAAAGTGTAAATCATGTGTGCTAGTACCTATGTGTGAAAGACATATAGTGTAGTTTCAGTTACATTCTTTTGCATGGAAGCATTAAATAAGTTAATGACGTGTATGTGTAGCATCACCAGAGAGAAAACACCAAGTAGAAATAGCGTATGTTACATATTTTATCTCGATCTTTTAAAAAGCTAACACAGGATAAATATAGAGAGAACAATCACGTCACATACCAATCTATGCCATACCAAGACTAGAAATAAGGGCACTAAGCTTAAGTTAGAGTTTATGCACAAGATCGAAATGACTCTTTGAACCAAGGTGCTAACCCTCACAATGCTCATAAAGACTTATCAGGAAGAATGAGTAGTGCTTGGGGGGTCCTTGACATGATCTTCAATATCTTGCATAGTTTTCTTTTGAGTTTTCTTTGAACTATCATTTTCTTCTATATTTTATGAGTTCAAGGAGCCCAGAGTCAATCAAAATATATCCACCTAGATAGATACACTTTAACTTGTATACATAAGACTTTATCACTAGAGATTTGACCCAAAGTTTTGATCTTCATATACGCACATATATATATCGTGACATTGATTATTCAAAATATTCCTAATGTATTAAGATGCAATGTCACGAGTTATAGCATGTAAACCTAGTATTTTTAAATGAGTGCTCCGTCTCGGGATGTGTGAATAGTGTGAATTCATTCCCCTATCTAAATCCTCACACATACCTAGAGGCATAGTCAACATACACTAACATGTAATGTCGCACTTAGTGGCTAAGAACCTATAGATTCAACAAACCATGATCAGGGATAATGCTCACACGGATAAACAATTCTAGCTCAAACATTATATGTACTCGTTATTGCCTAAGTTCAGGTCATGTGTGCACGTAAGACAAGATCAATTCACAGTTTTTTGTTTATATATATATATATATATATATTTTATTAAAAAATGACAATGAAACTCAACTCAATAACACACAATCAAATAAATGAAGAAAATGAAATATAGACAAAAATAACAAAAAACAAAAAAAAATAGTCAAACATAAACAATGATGACTAGGATAAGAGGTCCAAAACACCAAGATTGAGTCAAAGTAATGAGAAACGTGCATCTGGGATTGGTTTAGTCAGTATGTCAGCTAGGGTTTTATCGGTGACAATGAAGCTTACTCTAACGTTCTCCTTTTTTATATGATCTCGAATGAAATGGTGATGCACGTCAATATGTTTTGATCTTGAATGGTATACTGGATTATATGTCAAGTCTATGGCACTCTTGTTATCTAACCTAAGTGTAACGTTCCTACAAGTTAGGCTAAAGTCTTCTAACGTTTGAGACATCCATAATTCTTGAGCGCAACAGCTTCCTAAGGTGATATACTCGGCGTCAGCGTTGGAGAGTGCAACCCAGTTTTGTTTGTGGCTTGACCAGGAGACTAGTGCAGGGCCTAGGAAATGACATTTACCACTTGTGTTCTTGCGATCAAGTGAATACCCTGCATAATCAGAATCAGAGTACCTGTGAAGTGTGAAATTGGTGGTGTGTGGGTACCAAAGTCCAGGATTTTGTGTTCCTATAAGATACCTAAATATATGCTTTACTACTTTCAAATATGACTCTCTAGGGTCGTCTTGGTACCTAGCACACATACCTACCGCAAATGTGATATCAGGCATAGAGACACTCAAATATATAAATGATCCAATCATACCTCTAAACATAGTCTGATTGACGGAAATGCCACTTTCATCTTTTCCTAATTTAAGAGAAGCACTCATAGGAATTTTGACTTGTTTCAGATTCTCATACACAAAACGTACAAGAATATCATTGATATATTTTGATTGACTTATAAAAATACCGACTTTGTACTGAGAAATATGAAATCCTAAGAAATAGGTAAGTTCTCCTACTAGGCTCATTTCGAATACAGATTTCATTAGGGTGACAATTTCTTCACACAACTTTTCATTCGTGGCCCCAAAAATGATATCATCCACATAGATTCTTAGAAGATCTGAATTCTCATTCTTTACGAATAAAGTGGTGTCCTCACTACCCATCCTAAAGCCATGATCTAAGAGAAAGGTTGTGATCCTATCATACCTAGCACGGGGTGCCTTCTTCAGTCCATATAAGGCCTTCACCAACTTGTATACGTGCTTTGGGTAGGCGGCATTCATGAAACCGGGTGGTTTCTCGACATATACCTCTTCCTTAATATATTTGTTTAAGAAAGCACTCTTAACATCTATTTGGTACAATCTAATTTGCTTATAACTTGCAAATGCCAAAAACATATGGATGTACTCAAGATGAGCAACCGGGGCAAATGATTCTGAAAGACTTTGATTCAGGAGACTAAACACCTAGAGAGGGGGGTGAATAGGTTCTAATATTTTTGTGTCTTTTTGATTTTAAGGCAAACAGAAGTTTGTAACTACTTGTAGAACAAAATAATTCTTATCTACAGAAATTAAATGCAACACAGCAAACACTAGATATATAGTGGTTCCCCAAGATATGGGTACATCCACTTCCCCCTTCGCCTAACCAGTAGATAACTGGATTCAACCTAACTTCCTTCCACTTGCTCGGATCCGCAGATCTTACAAACTCAGAACCCAAAATGGTTTCTACACCTCAGACTTTACACAAGTCCTACCTAAGATTCTTCCCTGAATCCTACCTCAATCCTCAGCCCTACCTCAGCCTTTATAATTAGGCTTACAACTAAGACTTTCCACAAGTCCTACCTCAGGCACACTGCCCTACCTCAGCCTTTATAATTTTAGGCTTACAATCTCAGATCTAACAATAGATCCTACAAGAGTTTATGAGTAATAAGTTTAAGAAAACTTCACCAGCGAGATTCCTCTGTTGATTTTGTCTTCTTGATTAGTTCTTGTATATACTAATTCTTCTGATCCAACCTGACTTAGCTTTTCAAAGATTCTTGATTAGGAAAAATAAGGTGGATCTACTCTTCAAGTTGAAGGTGATCTTCAGTCAGCTTCTTCCTTAGATTCAGATCGAACTCTGAATCTTTCTTGCAGATAGGCCTTGATCTGTCAGAATTCTTCTTTATGATCCAGATATCTTTTCACGTTGATGATTAATCTGTTCTGTCATTTCCGATCTGTCTCTTATATAGAGCTTGCTCCATGGTTACTGGCTGATCCGGTTCATAACAGACTTCTAACAGTTCTGACAGTGGTGTCAGACCGGTTAGTTATGACAGTTGTCAAGTCACCAGTCACATCACCAGGTTCTTCAATGTCTGTCCAACTCAGCATACAACACTCAGCAGACTGATTTACATGTGTCGACACATATAGGCTAAGTGTCGACACAAGTCTTCAAGGTGTCGACACAAATACTCCAAGTGTCGACACAGTCATACTTCTACTTCTCGACACTGCTTTTTATTATATGTGTCGACACAAGTCCTGTGTGTCAACACAGTAGCTTCTTGTCTCGACATTTCTGTTATAGAAAGATGGCGTTGAGTGTTTGTCAAATGGCGTTGAGTGTGTGTCGACACAAGTCCTGTGTGTCGACACAATTACTTCTAAACTTGACACAGCCTCTTGAGAGTTGGTGTGTCGACACAAGTCCTGTGTGTCGACACAATTGCTTGTTTAGGTGTCGACATAGCTTTGAGTGTCGACACAACTTCTTTATAAGTGTCGACACATTTTGCCAGTGTGTCGACACAGCTTTCTTGAGTGTCGACATAGCAGCTGGGTGTCGACACAACTTCCCTGAGTGTCAACACAATTTGCCTGTGTGTCGACACATCTCGCCTGAGTGTCGACACAAGTTTCCTGAGTGTCGACACCGTTTCTTCACAACTGTCTACACTTATACTTAGAAAATTTTTCTTCAAATTTTTAAACCTGCACAATGAAATTCAAACTTCTATCAAATACACATTGTTGCATATCATTGACTAAGTTGTGGCTTCTATAAATCTAGTACACATTTTTCAATGTACCCAACAATCTCCCCCTATTTGGAGAAGTCATAACCCTTAGTCAAAGATATACATCTCTTTAGATAAAATAAAATTGTAATAGAAGTAAAAACATTTCAGAGCAGATAATTACATATTCATTGTAAACAACCCACACTTAATACTGAATTAGATTTCATTGATCAGAAAAAAACTTTGGTTTACATAAATTTCTTATAGAACAAAAGAAACAAATTAGTACATTATTCTAATACATAAACCTAGCAATCCTATTATTAACTAAGCTCCTTAATAACTATTCCTTTGCTAGGCTTGATTTTTTCCTGCACAGAAGGTTCTGCATCTTCAGCTCACTTTTTCCCTTTGAGAGCTTTCTTCTTAAATTCTTCAGCCTTGATATTTTGCCTTTCAAAATAGTGAAAAGGTTTGGGGAAGTACTTGCTTGGCTCTTGAGCATTAGCAGGTAGCTTCCCAGTCTTAGCACTTCTTCTATGCTGTAGAATTACTTCTTGTCCAGCTTGATATTTAATCCATTCTTGCTCAGAATACCACTTACCCCTGTCATGAGTTTTATCCTTAACAGCTTTCCAGGCAGTAAGTATGATATTTCTAGAAGTTGGGCTCCATTGCTCAAAATCTGGCTTCAGCTCAGCCTGCTCTCTGAATCTCTTCTTGGAGAGTTGAGCTTCCTTCTGAGTTTCTAATGCAGCTTCTGACATTTAAACCTTTTCAAGAATTACATTTTGTACCTATGGTGGAGGACTATACATTTTCAGCACTTCTTCTTGAACCATATCAAAATCAGCTGGGGGGGTAGATCACCTGAGCAACTTCAGACTGATCTCCTTCAAAATAATCAGGTTAAATCTCAGACTCAGCTACACTAGCATCATCACACAGAGGAAGATATCTAAGAGTGGCTCTGATGCTATTGGTAGTCCTTTTAGCATGGTCAGAACCGGCTTTGACTAGTAATCTCTCCCCCTTTATGACTTCTCTTGCAATATGATCTCTTAAATCTTCCTTCTGGAATCTGACTTGATAAGCTATATATTCATTTCCCTCTTTAAATTAAGCTCTGAATTTTGTCAGGAAGGTTTTTATTTTCTCCTTAGATTCTTGGAATGTGGCTTTGATAGCAGATATATCATCGTGGATTTGCTTAGAGATTTCAGCCTTTAGAGTAGTGCTAGAATTAGTGAGCTGTTTCAATATTTCATGATGGGAATCCTTGAGATTTTCATTCATCCTTATCTGATTCTCTAGGACATATCCCTGCTTTACTTCAATCTCATCCACTTTAGCTTGTATATCTTATTGTTGCTTGGCTAGGAACACCACAGCATTACCTCCTTTATAGAAGTAATCTGTCATCTCCTTCTTATTTTGATTTACTTCAAATCTTATGGATTTGATTTCCTGGGCCAACAAAAACTCTAACTCCTTATGAGTTTCATCTACATATTTTTATATAGTCTGCCTTTGATTATCTAATTTTATTTGCATCTAGACCAGTAAAGAACTGAAGTCCATAGTTGATGTAGATGGTGTTGTTCCTATTTGCAAAGCTTTCTTATATCCAGAACTCTTCTTCTTTAACACAGACAGCTTTTTTTCTTAGCCATTATGGCTTCCTCATCTTCAGAAGATTATGATGTACTTTCAATATCAACAGTGTCCTTTTAAGCTGGGGTATCCTTGGATAACTCCCCCTCAGTCCTTGGAATTTCTTATTCTTTTTCAATTTCCTCCCCCTCAGTCCTATCAGTAAGAGGATCAGGAAACAATTCTTCCATTGTAAATTCCTTCTTTATCTGTTCAGAAGGAATAAGATTAGTTTTTTTTAAAAAAAACTAATGATAAGACTAATACCACTTGAAGGACCACTTTTGTTGTGTAAACAAAAGTGTCCCTTTGAACAATTTTTGAGGAGAATACTATAATTCATCACTAGTCTGTGGAGAAGAAACTTACTGGCTCATGTTGAGCATCATTTTTATCAGTTACTTAACCTACAGAGTTGATTTCAGATACAACATCCATTATTGTGTCTGCAGCTAAGTCACTATCCAAGACATCATCATCAATACCTCCCCCTTGGGTAGGCAACTCAGTTTCTTTTTCTCAGTTTTCTCCCCTAGAGTAGATTCAATTTGTTTCTCTTGAGGCTCACAGTCCTTAGCTTGAGCTTGAACATCTTGTTGTTGCTGGTCTTCATCAGAACTGAAGACCATTTCCTCCTCAGAATCATTGGAGGAGTCAGCCTGTACAGCCACCTTCTTTTTCTTATTGTCTTTGTTAGTTTGCTCCTTAGGAGCAGGGACTTCCTTGGTTAGAAATCTGTCCTACCTTGACAGTATCCTTACATCCATTTTTCTCATATGATTTATCTTAGAGCCATTTGCTTGTTTCAGTACATCTGGAACTACTGATGTTAAGCATAGGCTGAGGATCCTTCCCAAGTTAGGTTTCTTTGTTCTTTCTTGTAGATTATCAAACACTACTGCTTCCCAGTCAATGTTTATCTTGAATATTATTCTCACCATCAGATTGAACATGTGGGCAGAAATCCAATCATGTCCTCCTGTTTTGCAGATAATCACCTTGCCTACCACTTCTGAAAGAAATTTTCCTTGGGAATTCATCTCTTTTCTATTGATGGATGAACCAATCTTATTATTAGGATTCAGTCCACACCAGCTCAATGCTTTAGTTATCTGGGAAGGAGTTATTTTGTCTGTATCCTTGATCACTAGTAGATGTAGTGCTTTCCTAATTGATTTTAGTGTGAGCTTCACCCGGGTACCTTGAATAGTCACCTTGATTTTCTGTCCTTCTGTGTCCACAGTAGCAGTTGTGTAGAACTCCATGACTTCCTTCTTCCAAATTTTGGTCGGTTCTGAGACCAAATATTCTAGTTCATTTTCAGAAATTAGGGCAATGACTCCCTGTATTTCATCAGAAGCAGTTGTGAAACCTTCCTAAACCAGTTCGTAACCTTCATTAACCTTGTCTTCTTGGTATGGCGCCATTGATGTAAGTACTAGAGGAGAAGAGAAGAGAGGGTCTATGTCGAGAGAAGGTGTAGAGTAAGAAATTCTGATAGCGAAGTCGACCAGATTTTGGATTCACCTATTTATAGTACTTGAGTCAAGGGCAGATCAAAAGTCAGGCTTAAGTTGACAAATCTGTTTTTGTGTCGACAATAATGACCTAGGTCTTGATAGAACTTAAGTTAAGTCGACATGACTATAGGTCGACATACTAATTTCTAAGTCGACAAAATATATTTTAAGTCGACACATTTATGTGTCAACATACTTGAGTCTGTGTCGACATACTTGCGTCTGTGTCGACACTGACAACTTAAGTCTCGATAGAGTTGTGTCGACACTGACTTTTTTTATCGACACAAATATCCTCACGACTTATTGTCTCGACAAGGTTGTGTCGACACTTATTCTCCTGTCGACACAGATACTATTTCTTTGTCGACACATCTTTTTTCTGTGTCGACACAACATACTGAGTGTGTCGACACAACTTGCTTGTGTCGACAAAAACATTGTACTTAGACAAATTTCAAGAGAAATTTGGTGCTTACTGATGCTTCTCATGGAAACTTTTGTTAACCTATTCTAGGTTCAACATACCTAATACAATTTTTAAATTATTGAATTTAGTTTCATCCAGTGGTTTTGTGAAAATATCAGCTATTTGATTATCTATTTTTACAAACTCTAGACTAATATTTCCCTTTTCAACATGTTCTCTGATAAAATGAAACTTTATTTCTATATGCTTGGTCCTACTATGTGACACAGGATTCTTAGCAATAGAAATAGCACTTGTAGAATCACAAAATAATGGTATTCTACTTACCTTGATTTCATAATCTTCTAGTTGATGCTTCATCCACATGAATTGTGCACAACAGCTACCTGCAGCTATATACTCTGATTCAGCTGTTGATATAGCGACACTAGTTTGCTTCTTGCTGATCCATGACACCAGCCTCCCACCAAGGAACTGACAGGTTCCTGTGGTACTTTTTCTATCTTCCTTGCATCCAACAAAATCTGCATCTGAGAAACCTGTTAATAGAAAATCTCTATTCTTAGGGTACTAAAGTCCGAGATTAGGTATGCCCTTAAGATATCTCAAAATTTTTTAGCTGCAGTATAATGAGATTCCTTCGGGCATGCCATATACCTAGCATAGACACATGTTGCATACATGATGTCAAGTCTACTGGAAGTCAAGTATAATAGGGAGACAATTATCCCTCTATACAAAGACTCATCAATATGTTTCACTGCTTCATCTTTGCATATAGGCATATTTGTTCCCATTGGAGTTTTCATTGTAGAAGTTGAGTCCAAACCATACTTCTTAATCAACTCCTTGGTGAACTTTGACTGGGAAATGAACAATCCACTCTCAGTCTGTCTAACTTAAAGTCCCAAGAAGAACTTCAGCTCACCCATACTGCTCATCTCAAACTTGCCTTGCATAAGTTTGGCAAACTTCCTACAAAGGATGTTTTCAGTAGAACCAAAGATAATATCATCCACATATATCTAGACTAGTATTATCTTGCCTTTTGATTCCCTATAGAATAGAGTTTTGTCTATCTTTCCTCTAGAGAATTTATTCTAAATGATGAAGGCAGACAAGGTTTCATTCCAAGCCCTTGGAGCTTGTTTCAAAACATATAGAGCTTTCCTAAGCCTATACACATAATCAGGAATGTGAGAGTCTACAAAACCTGAGGGTTGTTCTACATAGACTTCTTCTTTTAAATCACCATTCAGAAATGTTGATTTCACATCCATTTGATATACTTTGAACCCTTGATATGCATCATAGGCCAAGAATAGCTTTATTCCTCCAGCCTTGCCACTGGAGCAAAGGTTTGATCAAAATCAATACCTTCCTCTTGTCTGTAGCCTTTTGCTACCAGTCTAGCCTTGTTCTTGATAATTGTGCCATTCTCATCAAGCTTGTTCCTATAGATCCACTTAGTTCCTATTATGTTGTGATAGTTAGGCTTTGGCACCAGTTCCCAAACCGTACACCTTTTGAACTGACTGAGCTCTTCTTGCATTGCATCAATCAAGTTGGTGTCTTGCATGGCCTCTTTAATCTTCCTGGGTTCTATCTGAGACAGGAAGCTAGAACACAAAACTGTGTTCATGCTCCTGCTCCTTGTTAGAACACCTTGACTTTCATCACCAATGATCTGGTGAGTTGGATTATCCTTTAGGTGTCTCCTTGCTTGAGGAATTATGTCACCATTATGGCTATCTCCAGTTTCCTCGTCTTGATGCTCCACATTTTTTTCTTCACCTAGAGGGACTTGATCTCCCCCTAAATAGCTGATATCTTTATCCTCATCCAATTTAGCAGGAATATCTTCATTGATGGTCAGCTTGTCCAGCTTATCTGTTAGATCTGTAGGACTAACTGAAGAACTGGATAATTCACTGTTAATAAATATTGACTCATCAAATACAACATGCACAGATTCTACTACAACTTGAGTAGTCAAGTTATAGATCCTGTATGCTCTACTATGGTTGTTGTACCCAACAAATATCTCTTCTAGGGATTTGGAAGCAAACTTAGTTTGGTAGTGTTTACCATTTACTAGTATAAAACACTTACTACCAAAGATTCTGAAATAAGATATGTTTGGTTTTCTGCCTTTTAAAATCTGGTAGGGAGTCATCTTATGTTTCTTGTTGATGGAGGCCCTATTGAGCACATGACATGCAGTATTTACTGTCTCAGCCAAGAAGTATTCAAGCAGAGTAGTGTCATTCAGTAGAGTTCTACTGGCTTC
This sequence comes from Platanthera zijinensis, assembly GCA_039513925.1. Taxonomy (NCBI): domain Eukaryota; kingdom Viridiplantae; phylum Streptophyta; class Magnoliopsida; order Asparagales; family Orchidaceae; genus Platanthera; species Platanthera zijinensis. The sequence continues at coordinate 126,674,396 of CM077080.1, forward strand.
AATTAGAGTCCTATTCTTTCTTTCAGTAACACCATTTGGCTGAGGAGTTCTAGGTGAAGAGAATTCTTGATGAATCCCAAGATCTTCACAAAATTGTGTCATACATTTAGACTTAAATTCTGTTCCATGGTCACTTCTGATTTTTACCACTGAGCTGTTGTATTCATTCTGAATTTGTTTGACAAAAGTCTGGAAAATAGTTGGGGTTTCAGATTTCTGCCTCAAGAAGAAAACCCATGTAAATCTAAAATAGTCATCCACAACAACAAGTGTGTATGCTATCCTACCAAGACTATGGACTTGCATAAAACCAAACAAATCCATATGCATGATATACAAACATCTCTTTGAATCTTTGATGTCAAGTGACTGAAAAGAGGACTTAGTCTGCTTGCATTTTTGGCAAGCCAAGCACACACCCTCTTTTATGCACTGAACTTGTGGACCATTCCTCACTAATCCCATGCTGAACAGCAGTCCAATTGACTTATAGTTCAGATGAGCTATCTTCTTGTGCCATTTGACACATAAAGAAGCTTTCTCTCTTGCAACCAAACAAATAGCTGAGTTGTTAGACTCATAATCTAGGTTAAGGCAATACACATTTCCTTTCCTAGTGCCAGTAAAAATGATCTCTTGATCACTTGACCTTTTTACTAGGCACTCTCCTTTGTGGAAAGAAATATCATAACCTAGATCACTAAGTTGACTTATGCTAATCAGGTTATGTTTTAAACCCTTTACATAAGCCACTTTAGTGATTGTAATTGAATCACAAGATATGTTACCAAATCCTTTGATGATTCCCTTTTTTGATCCACAAAAGATAACTTTGGGTCCATTCTTTATGGGCACATAGTCCCTCAACATTCTCCTTGTTCCAGTCATATGTCTGGAGCAGCCACTATCCAAGTACCATATAGGGGTATGGTCACTTGGATTTACCTACAACAAATAATGAATCACTTACCCTTAGAACCCAACTTGCTAGTGGGTCCTAGGTCCTTGTTAGTTTGAAACCTTGTGACTGATCTAACAGGAATCCTACTTTTGGTTTTTACACTTAAGTTAAACAAGCAATCCATGGCAATGTGGCCCACCTTGCCACAACACCAACACTCAAACCTATTATACCTCTTCTTAGGTACAAATATTCTTACTTTGTTGACATTCGACTTATTTAGTGTTGGTGCTGGAATAGCATTCTTCAAGAACTCCTCTTGAATATGATGGGCATGCCAATAGATTGGTCTATTGACATTTGCACCTTTGCACATGAGATTTTCATGCTCACAGTGACCATGTGTAATGTCATGATCATACCTGTTAGTATGATTCACTACCTTTTTAAAGAAAATAGGGGGATTAACAGCTTGAGGTTGAACTGGGACTTTACCTTTTCTTTGAGAATTGGTAGCCCTAGTTCTTCCCTTAAAGCCTAGACCAGTCTTTCCTTTTTGTGAAACAAAATTATTTATCAAAGGTAAGACTGATTTTGGCTTGGAGAATTTTGCCACTAGCTCTCTCTCTTGCTAAAGTTTTCCCTCCAGTTTCTTGATATGATTCTCTTTGAATGAGATTGTACCCATCTGAATAACTGTAATGTTTTTCAATTTGGCAACCTCATTCAGTTTTTGATCCAACAGTTTTGTTGAATCTGCTGCAGCCAGTTTGAGAGACTCAATCTCCTTGGCCTGCTCTTTAACAAGAAACTTGCTCTTCTTTAGAGAATGCAACAGCCCACCATAATCATCAATGAGTTGGTGAACATCCCCCTCAGACTCAGATCCATCCACTTCTTTTGAAGAAGATTCTTCTGATTTTGATCCTGTAAAGTAATCTAAGACTAGGGGTGAATTGTTTACCATTCTTGGTCTAGGCTGATCCTGGCACTTGTCTTCTTCAGATTGAGCCATCAGCCCTTTAACGCAATACTCTTCCACTCCATTTATGGAGTCCAGCATCTTTAGGAATTCTAGTTCTCTAGAATCCTCTTCTGTTGAGAAGAGTCTAACATATGCTTCTGCCTCTTCTTCTTCAGATTCTGAAGATGAAGAGTCTGTCCAACTCTTCTCCTTCTTAGCCACTAGATACTTCTCCTTCTTGCCTTTGACCAGCTGCTTCTTCGTGTCTTTTGACTCCTTTCTTTTGTCAGGATAGTCAGCTATGACATGTGTAACACCCCAAAAAGACTCAAAAGTGAATTTGAGGTTCAGGTTGCTTAACACGGCCTGGGACACGGGCGTGTCCCAGGGCGTGTCGGGGTACACGGCCTGGGACACGGGCGTGTCCCAGGGCATGTTCAAGATATTCGACGATCGGAGGTCGACGATAGTCGAGCCTGGGACACGGCCTCCGACACGGGCGTGTCCCAGGGCGTGTCACTCATTTAAATTCGAAATTGGCCTGTTTGAGTCAGTAAAGTACACGGCCTTGAACACGGCAGTGAACACGGCATGAAACACGGCCGTGTTGGGTTTGACACGGCGTGTGCCTACCCGTGTACTGGTTTGGAGATCAGTGAGGACCGTGTAGCAGGGCGTGTCTCATGACTGACACGGGCGTGTTAGGTTCGACACGGGCGTGTCGATGCCCGTGTTCTCGAATACTTCAGTCGGTGCGAGTGCCACGTGTGCCGCTTAAGGGTACACGGCCTGTGACACGGCCGTGTCACAGGCCGTGTCGGCCAAAAGAAAAGGGATTTTCAGTTAGATCTTGGCCCTTCAGTTTCTTTAAATAAGATCCTGTGGCTGGAGATCATTTCTGGGCTGATAAGGCCGGAAAAGGGGAGAGAAAGCTCATTCTTCTTTTCATCTTCTCTTTCTAAAGTTTAAGAGAGAGGTGAGAGCAAGGAGGAAGAAGAGGAAGTGGAGTCCGACTGCCGGTGGTGCTACGGTGGTCTAAATCGCGAGCCGAGTTCAGATTTGCGAAGGCAACGCTGCTGCGAAGGCTTTCATCCGTCTCAAATTTCTCGCCATGGCTCCGAAGCGAACTCCTAGGGTAACGATTTCCTGCTTGGACATGTGAAGTCCTTAATTCCTGCATTGTATAGGGAAAACCCTTCCCCGCGAGTGTGCGGTGGGTTGTGGCGTCCCTTGGGGTAGATATGTGAAGTCCCCCTTGTTAGAGTCCGGAATTGGAGTACGGATATAGGCATGCTGTGTGAAGCCCATCTGGACATGGTCTGGATTGGTGATGTTTGGTTGCATATCGGAGAAGACTCCGTGATCATTGCTTGTATGCGTGATGGAAAGTACTGGAGGAAGTCCAGGAAGTGTTGAGAGTTAGACTCTCTTGTAGCCGTGAGTGCTACTTTGTGGAAGGTTGAGCCGTGAGGCTGCAACTAGGAAATGGTAGAACGGGCAAGGTGAAACTGTACCCGCGTCAGTCCAGGCGTGAGTCTGACGATGTGAGCAACGGGAAAGGTGGAACTGTACTCGCATTATGGTTGTCTAACCTTGGGTGCTTAAGACCCTGTTAGGATCACATAGCGAGAGTCGACGGCCGGTGAGCCGATCAGACTAGAATGCTCATAATGCACCGTTATGTCTGGGACCTCTGAACGGTGTGAATGTGCCCTAAGTGCACGGAGCGTCGGGTCGTCGTGCCGACGTTTGTGATATGTGACTGTGCGGGCGTGCACGTCTTGCTTGAATTGCTATATATCATGTTGGATGATTGCTATGCAGGGATGGAATTCCGCTGCCCCGTGCCAGGGGCAGGGTCGTTATAATTGGTCAGCTGAATGCTGACCGTTGCCCTGTTTGCCACCGCTTGGTGGATTGGTTATTACAGGTACTGGAGGTGCTAGTCCGAGCGGGACTTAGCGGGCTGAAGCCCAAAGCTGCGCTGCTGCCCTCGAAGGCATTGTTTTGTTTCTTTTGTTAACGTGTGGCCGGCCTGCGTGCCGATGTCTGTAATCCACACTCTTGTAAAGAGAAACTATTGTAAGGCCTTAAGGCCAAACTCTTGTAATATTTGTATTTATTCCTAAGTAAGTGGACAGTGTTTGTTATCTTGAGTTCAATAATTCAACCGTGAAGCTTCCGCTAGAATGCTCTGTGTTAGGATGCGTTAGTTTTGATATTATTTAGTAGCGTCTCCGCCTGTTTGTGGAATATGGTGTGGGTCCCCGGCCGGACCCTCTATTATATTCTTCTTGACGGGTAGAGATGTTACAATTTGGTATCAGCTTGTTGGTCGATCTCTTCCGAATTCGCGGACGAATTCTATTTAAAAGGGGGCGAGCACGTGTCAGTGCCGTCGTTATAACACTTAATTTGAACTCAATATTGTCCACTTAGGAATTCAAATACACTTGTTTGTTGAACTTGTGTATTCTTTTGTATGGTTGTCATTTTCATTGGTCGTTAACCGGTGTATTTTACACATATAGGTGACCAGAAGTGTTGCGGGTCAATCCGAACCACAACGTTCTGTTGAGAGTGCGGCACCAGCCGAGGTGCCCACAACTCCTCCATCCACTGAAACAGTCCGTCTCATCACGGAAAGGGTACTTGCGGTGATGAATGCTCAGCAAGCGGGGCAGGCACGTCCTACAGTGGTGCCAGCACAAGCTGGGATACTGCAAGAACCGGTAGAAGCCGAAGTTGGTCCGCGGGTAGCAGATCAACAATGGAAGCAATTCTTGAGCTTCAACCCTCCGCAGTTTCATGGGGCGGGTACACCGGCCCAAGCAGAGGATTGGCTTGCAAGAATCAAGAGGATTATGAGGGCTATCAGGGTTGAGGAGGAACAGAAAGTGATGTTGGCCACGTTCCTACTGGAAGGAGAGGCGCGATTGTGGTGGGATGAGATGGAAATGCATCACTTGGCTGGTAGGCAATTGGCAGAGATTTCAATGGATGAATTTTCTCGATTGTTCTTAGCACAACATCTGCCGGTGCAGCAAAGGATATCGATGGAAATGGAATTTCAACGGTTGGCGCAGGGAGATCGAAGTGTGGATGACTACCTGCATGAGTTCACCCGGTTGGGAAGATATGCGGGCACGATCTTCGCCGAAGAAGAGCGTAAGACTAGTCGGTTTTATGCGGGACTGCGAGATGAGCTGAGGTATTTGCTCTCGAGTTCTGTGAGTCAGGGATTCCAAGCCTTAGTCTGTACGGCTCGTTCTTTGGAGTTGGACATGAAATGGGGGCAAGCAAAAGGAAACTTGGCGGTTGTGAAGCCGGAGTTTAAGCCGCCGCGTCCGGACAAGTTTGGCTACCGTAGGAGGTGGAATAAGAAGTCGAAGTCTTCTGGACAAGCTCCTTCTGCGACTGTGACGGACACATCTGGGAATGGATCTCGTGCTTGTTTTACGTGCGGGAAGGTTGGACACTTCGCACGTGAATGCCGATTTGGTCCTCCAAAGGGTGATAAGAAGACGGGAGCGTCTTATACGGAGAAGGGGAAGGCTGTGGTGGAGTCTTCTGCCTCGCACGTGCAGCCCAGGGTCTTCAACCTTGGACAACAGGAGGCTATTAAGCAGGCGGATGTCGTCACAGGTGCGCGTAGATTTTAATATGCTTGTTTTGTTGTGCTGTGCTTGTTTTAATTGTGATGTTATAGGGTTTGTCCTTATAAGAGAATATCCGGCGCGAGCACTATTCGACATAGGTGCTTCACATTAGTTTCTATCTGAGGACTTTGTCGTCCGTATCGGGGTGCCTACCCGGACCACGACAGATAGTGTAAAGGTGTTGTTGCCTAACGGATGTTTGATGTGCGCGGATCAATCTTGCGGTCTTGAGGTCAAGATAGGAAGTCGGGAGTTCAAGGTGGAAACACTAGTATTGCCGATCAAAGAGTTTGATATAATCTTTGGTATGGACTGGCTTTCAGAGCAGCGTGCCTGTATAGATTGCACTTCAAAAGAGGTCACACTTGGGCAAAATACCGAACGAGAGACCAAGTTCATTGGTATGCAAGGGATGAGTGGGATGTTGTTAGCCGCTCTCCAAGTTGTTAAGGCTGTTCGGAAGGGTGCGGAGTTGTTCTTCACACTCATAGAGGCGGTGGCGCCGAAGGCCAGTGTGAGTGAAGTGCCGATTGTGTCGGAATATGCGGATGTGTTTCCAAAGGACCTTCCAGGGTTACCTCCCCAAAGGGAAATCGACTTCGCTATCGAGCTGGTGCCGGGTGCAAAACCCGTGGCCCGTTCGCCGTATCGGGTAGCGCCAAAAGAAATGGCCGAATTGAAAGTTCAGTTGCAAGAGTTGTTGGAGCAGGGTTATATACGCCCAAGTATGTCACCTTGGAGCGCGCCTGTTCTTTTTGTGAAAAAGAAAGACGGTGGTTTGCGACTATATATTGATTATCGCGAACTGAACAAGCTGACGGAGAAAAACAAGTATCCAATTCCTCGGATCGATGACTTGTTCGATCAGCTAGCGGGCTCAACCGTCTATTCGAAGTTGGATTTGAAGTCCGGGTATTACCAGTTGCGGATTAGGGAAGGTGACATTCCCAAGACAGCGTTTGGCACACGCTATGGTCATTATGAGTTCACAGTGATGCCGTTCGGCTTGTGTAATGCGCCTTCGGTATTCATGGATCTCATGCATCGAACGTTCCGCGAATACCTGGATCTGTTTATGATTGTGTTTATTGATGATATTCTTGTATATTCACAATCGGAGGAAGATCATGCAAACCATTTGCGATTAGTATTGCATACCTTGCGAAGGAATAAGCTGTATGCCAAGTTCTCAAAGTGTGAGTTCTGGCTCTCGTCGGTGGCTTTTCTAGGCCATGTAGTAAGTGGAGAGGGCATAGCGGTGGATCCGGCAAAGATAAGTGCCATTCGGGATTGGCCAGTGTTGTCTTCGGTGGCCGAAGTCAGGAGTTTCCTTGGACTGGCGGGCTACTATAGGAGGTTCGTGGAGAACTTCTCCCGGATTGCTTTGCCTCTGACTACGTTGACGAGAAAGGAGCAGAAGTTCGTTTGGACGCCGGAGTGCACACGAGCTTTTGATGAGCTGAAGAATCGTTTGACCACGGCGCCCGTGTTGACGTCGCCATATGGTACAGATGGATTTGAAATATACAGCGATGCGTCAGGAAGCGGCTTAGGCTGCGTTCTCCTGCAGTTTGGCAAGGTGATCGCTTATGGCTCACGTCAATTGAAAGTGCATGAGCGTAATTACCCCGTCCATGATTTGGAGTTGGCGGCGGTGATCTTTTCGCTAAAGTTATGGCGGCATTATCTGTATGGAGTGAAAGTGGATATTTATACAGATCATAAAAGCTTAAAGTATCTGCTTGATCAAAAAGAGTTGAATATGCGACAAAGGAGGTGGATGGAATTCCTTGGGGATTTTACATTCGACATTCACTATGTTCCCAGAAAGGGAAATATGGTCGCTGATGCCTTGAGTCATCGGGCTCCAGTGCAGGTAAATTGGTTGCGGATGCATGATGAGCGGTTAATCCAGGAGTTGGAAGCCTTGGAGATATCTTGTGTGGAAAGAGATTCTTCAACTGTTGCATGTATGAGCTGGTTGGAAGTTCAGTGTGACCTTGCTGACAGGGTTCGGCGGGCAACGGAGTTGGATGAAAGTCTCCAACGCTATGCAAAGGAGGGATCTAGTGATCAGTTCTCCTGGGATGATGGCTTATTACGAAAATATGGCCGATTGTGCGTCCCTAGTGCGGGTAAATTGCGAGAAGGGCTGCTATATGAAGCACACTTTACAAAGTATTCAATTCACCCTGGGAGCACAAAAATGTACAAGGACATGAAGAAGCTGTTCTGGTGGCCTGGTTTAAAGAAGGACATAGCCGCGTATGTGGCTAAATGTCGCACTTGTGCTTTGGTAAAGGCAGAATGTCAACGGCCGAGTGGTTTCCTGAAGTCGTTGTCGGTTCCACAGTGGAAGTTTGAGGATATTTCTATGGATTTCGTGCACGGATTGCCGAGATCTCAGCATGGACACGATTCAATCTGGGTGATTGTAGACCGGTTGACAAAGGTGGCTCACTTTATACCAAACAAGCGGGACGATTCAGTGGAAACGTTGGCAAAGCTCTATGTGGAGCAGATAGTTCGATTGCACGGTGTTCCCCGGAGCATCGTAAGTGACCGAGATGGGCGCTTTACCTCAAAGGATTGGAGATTAGTTCATCAGATGTTGGGCACAAAGTTAGCATTCAGTACGGCTTTTCACCCGCAAACGGATGGCCAAACTGAACGAACCAACAGAACGATGGAGGATATGCTCCGTATGTGCGCCCTGGACTTCGGTAAGAAATGGGAAGAACATCTTGTTATGGTGGAGTTTGCCTATAATAATAGCTATCAAGCGAGTATAGGCATGGTCCCATTTGAAGCGCTGTATGGTCGGAAGTGTCGTACACCACTAGCTTGGGCAGAAACTGGCGAGACTAAACTTTTAGGCAAAAAGGAAGTCGAAGATGCTACCTCAACAATACGCTCTATTCGAGAGAGGCTCTTAATAGCCCAAGATCGGCAGGCCAAGTATTACAATGCTAAGCACCGGAATGTGGAGTTCGCGGTGGGTGATTGGGTCTATTTAAAGATTAAACCCTTCAAAGGCGTATCTCGAATTCGGCGGTTGAAAAAGCTAAGTCCGCGATACCTTGGTCCGTTTGAAGTGGTGGAGCGAGTTGGAGAAGCCGCCTATCGGCTAGCTCTTTCATCGGAATTGAGTGGATTGCATGATGTGTTTCACATCTCGGTGCTACGCAAAGCAGTCAAGGATCCAGCTCAAGTAATTGACAATGATCGAGTGCCGGTTGAGTATGGGCTAACAACAAAGGTGAAGCCTATACAGATTGAGGATCGAGCCGAGAAACAGTTGCGGAACAAAGTGATCGGGATGGTCAAAGTCCGGTGGGACAATTGTGTCCGAGAAGAGCTAATATGGGAGCGTGAGCAGACCATGCAAGCCGAGTTTCCCGAATTATTTTCGTAATTTGTTTGCTCGTTATATATGTAATAAAAACATATAAATGTTTTGTTAAATTCTCCCTACTGTCTTCAAATTTCGGGACGAAATTTTATTAAGGGGGGGAGGATTGTAACACCCCAAAAAGACTCAAAAGTGAATTTGAGGTTCAGGTTGCTTAACACGGCCTGGGACACGGGCGTGTCCCAGGGCGTGTCGGGGTACACGGCCTGGGATACGGGCGTGTCCCAGGGCGTGTTCAAGATAGTCGACGATCGGAGGTCGACGATAGTCGAGCCTGGGACACGGCCTCCGACACGGGCGTGTCCCAGGGCGTGTCACTCATTTAAATTCGAAATTGGCCTGTTTGAGTCAGTAAAGTATACGGCCTTGAACACGGCAGTGAACACGGCATGGAACACGGCCGTGTTGGGTTTGACACGGCGTGTGCCTACCCGTGTACTGGTTTGGAGATCAGTGAGGACCGTGTAGCAGGGCGTGTCTCATGACTGACACGGGCGTGTCAGGTTCGACATGGGCGTGTCGATGCCCGTGTTCTCGAATACTTCAGTCGGTGCGAGTGCCACGTGTGCCGCTTAAGGGTACACGGCCTGTGACACGGCCGTGTCACAGGCTGTGTCGGCCAAAAGAAAAGGGATTTTCAGTTAGATCTTGGCCCTTCATTTTCTTTAAATAAGATCCTATGGCTGGAGATCATTTCTGGGCTGATAAGGCCGGAAAAGGGGAGAGAAAGCTCATTCTTCTTTTCATCTTCTCTTTCTAAAGTTTAAGAGAGAGGTGAGAGCAAGGAGGAAGAAGAGGAAGTGGAGTCCGGCTGCCGGTGGTGCTACGGTGGTCCAAATCGCGAGCCGAGTTCGGATTTGCGAAGGCAACGCTGCTGTGAAGGCTTTCATCCGTCTCAAATTTCTCGCCATGGCTCCGAAGCGAACTCCTAGGGTAACGATTTCCTGCTTGGACATGTGAAGTCCTTAATTCCTGCATTGCATAGGGAAAACCCTTCCCCGCGAGTGTGCGGTGGGTTGTGGCGTCCCTTGGGGTAGATATGTGAAGTCCCCCTTGTTAGAGTCCGGAATTGGAGTACGGATATAGGCATGCTGTGTGAAGCCCATCTGGACATGGTCTGGATTGGTGATGCTTGGTTGCATATCGGAGAAGACTCCGTGATCATTGCTTGTATGCGTGATGGAAAGTACTGGAGGAAGTCCAGGAAGTGTTGAGAGTTAGACTCTCTTGTAGCCGTGAGTGCTACTTTGTGGAAGGTTGAGCCGTGAGGCTGCAACTAGGAAATGGTAGAACGGGCAAGGTGAAACTGTACCCGCGTCAGTCCAGGCGTGAGTCTGACGATGTGAGCAACGGGAAAGGTGGAACTGTACCCGTGTTATGGTTGTCTAACCTTGGGTGCTTAAGACCCTGTTAGGATCACATAGCGAGAGTCGACGGCCGGTGAGCCGATCAGACTAGAATGCTCATAATGCACCGTTATGTCTGGGACCTCTGAACGGTGTGAATGTGCCCTGAGTGCACGGAGCGTCGGGCCGTCGTGCCGACGTTTGTGATATGTGACTGTGCGGGCGTGCACGTCTTGCTTGAATTGCTATATATCATGTTGGATGATTGCTATGCAGGGATGGAATTCCGCTGCCCCGTGCCAGGGGCAGGGTCGTTATAATTGGTCAGCTGAATGCTGACCGTTGCCCTGTTTGCCACCGCTTGGTGGATTGGTTATTACAGGTACTGGAGGTGCTGGTCTGAGCGGGACTTAGCGGGCTAAAGCCCAAAGCTGCGCTGCTGCCCTCGAAGGCATTGTTTTGTTTCTTTTGTTAACGTGTGGCCGGCCTGCGTGCCGATGTCTATAATCCACACTCTTGTAAAGAGAAACTATTGTAAGGCCTTAAGGCCAAACTCTTGTAATATTTGTATTTATTCCTAAGTAAGTGGACAGTGTTTGTTATCATGAGTTCAATAATTCAACCGTGAAGCTTCCGCTAGAATGCTCTGTGTTAGGATGCGTTAGTTTTGATATTATTTAGTAGCGTCTCCGCCTGTTTGTGGAATATGGTGTGGGGCCCCGGCCGAACCCTCTATTATATTCTTCTTGACGGGTAGAGATGTTACAACATGCCCCTACCTGTTGCAGCAATAACACACAATCTTAGAATTAGATGGTTTACCATGTTTAGAAGCATACCTGTCCTCCTTAGGAGTTTTCTTCTTCCTGTAGTATTCATCCTTTGAATAGGATGTAGATAAAGGCCTGGTTCTCCAATTCTTTTTCTTCATGAATCTCTGGAATTGTCTTGTGAAGGCAGCAAAGTCTTCATCAGATGTATGACTATCTGATGTACATGTTTTAGTAACACCTTCTTCTGCTTCAGTACTCCTTGTAGGTGGAGAAGGAGATTTTCTCCTACCCTTCCTTGAGCCCTAAGCCTTGAAGGCTACTGACTTTTCTTTATGTTCAGATCTGTTGCCCTTCTCTTCCTCTTTCCTAGCAGTAAGCTGCATTTCATATGAAAGCAGTTTCCCAAAAAGTATAGGTGGTGGTGTGTTAGCCAGTTTTGTCACTTCCCTGATGACACATATCTTAGTGTCCCAATCCTTTGTTAGGGACCTAAGAAACTTGTCATTCAGTTCATAAGTACTGAAGACTCTTCCATATGTCATCAGTTCATTCACTATTCTGAAAATCTTTTTATAGCATTCAACTATGCTGTCAGTTTTATTCTGCCTAAAGCTCTCATACTCCTGATTCAACATAGACTTTTTGTCCTCTCTGACTTCTTATGTGCCTTCCATATAGACAATCAGTGTATCCCACATTTCTTTGGATGTTTTACAATGCACAAGATTCTGGAATGTGGCATCATCTATGACACTTACAATTATATTCTGAGCTCTTTTATCTAATGTAGCCAAGATGATCTCATCCTTAGTCATCTCTGAATAACTCTTAGGAGTTTTAATGTTTGCATCAAGAACTAAAACCTTCATTGGGATGAAGGGGCCTTCCTGTACTTTGATATAAATTATTGGATCAGATGCTTCCATAAATAGCCTGACCCTTTCTTTCTAAATGTCAAAAGGTTCTTTCCTGCATATGGGCAATTTCATAGATCTAAACTCCTTTTTATTTTCACTTGAACCCATTCTTGTTGTTTATTTTTAGCCTTGGATAAATCCTCTTACTGTCAGGTCAAATTTTGAGGAACCTCCCTATGATACCACTTGAAAGACTTTGATTCAAGAGCCTAAACACCTAGAGGGGGGTTAATAGGTTCTAATCTTTTTGTGTCTTTTTGAATTTAAGGCAGACAGAAGTTTGTAACTACTTGTAGCACAAAATAATTCTATCTACAGAAATTAAATGCAACACAACAAACACCAGATCTATAGTTATTCCCCAAGATATGGGTACATCCACTTTCCCCCTTCTCCTATCCAGTAGATAACTGGATTAAGCCTAACTTCCTTCCACTGGCTCGGATCCACAGATCTTACAAACTCAGAACCCAAAATGGTTCCTACACCTCAGACTTTACACAAGTCCTACCTAAGATTCTTCCCTGAATCCTACCTCAGGCCTCAGCCCAACCTCAGCCTTTATAATTAGGCTTATAACTCAGACTTTCCACAAGTCCTACCTCAGGCACACTGCCCTACCTCAGCCTTTATAATTTTAGACTTACAATCTCAGATCTAACAATAGATCCTAAAAGAGTTTGTGAGTAATAAGTTTCAGAAAACTTCATCAGCTAGTTTCCTCTATTGATGTTGTCTTCTTGATCAGTTCTTGTATATACTGATTCTTCTGATCCAACCTGACTTAGCTTTTCAAAGCTTCTTGATTAGGACAAATAAGGTGGATCTACTCTTCAAGTTGAAGTTGATCTTCAGTCAGCTTCTTCCTTAGATTCAGATTGAACTCTGAATCTTTCTTGTAGATAAGCCTTGATCTGTCAGAATTCTTATTTATGATCCAGAGATATTTTCACGTTGATGATTAATCTATTCTGTCGTTTCCAATCTGTCTCTTATATAGAGCTTGCTCCATGGTTACCGGCTGATCCGGTTCATAACAGACTTCTGACAGTTCTGACAGTGGTGTCAGACCGGTTAGTTATAACAGTTGTCAAGTCACCAGTCACATCACCAGGTTCTTCAATGTCTGTCCAACTCAGCATACACCACTCAGCAGACTGCTTTACATGTGTCGACACATATAGGCTAAGTGTCGACACAAGTCTTTAAGGTGTTGACACAAATACTCCAAGTGTCGACAAAGTCATACTTCTACTTCTCGACACTGCTTTTTATTGTATGTGTCGACACAAGTCCTGTGTGTCGACACAGCAGCTTCTTATCTCGACATTTCTGTTGCAGACAGATGGCATTGAGTGTTTGTCAAATGACATTGAGTATGTGTCGTCATAAGTCGTATGTGTCGACATAATTACTTCTAAACTTGACACAGCCTCTTGAGAGTTGGTGTAACATCCCATTTCCGTCTAGACCCCTAGGAATCGGTTTGTCGTGACAGAACCCTAGGAAGCCCAAAAATTGAAATACATCGACCGAGATTTCGGGTCATGGGTTGGTCACGCCCGTGACCGACCTGTCACGCCCATGACCTAGGGCATGACTCCTTCGACGTATCGTCGATCTAAGGGAGACGATCGTCGAGCGTAGAATTTTCAACCCGGGCCTGTCACGCCCGTGACCTATTTGTCACGCCCGTGACCTAGGGAGTGACCCCTTCGACGATCGTCGATCTAAGCGCGACGATCGTCGAGTGCAGAATTTGCGTCATGGCCCTGTCACGCCCGTGATCGACCCATCACACCCGTGACCTAGGGCGTGACTCCTTCGACGATCGTCGATCTAAGGGAGGCGATCGCCGAGCGCAGAATTTTCAACCTGGGCCTGTCACGCCCGTGACCTATTTGTCACGCCCGTGACCTAGGGCGTGACCCCTTCGACGATCGTCGATCTCAGCGCGACGATCGCTGAGGGCGGAATTTGCATCTTGGCCGGTCACGCCCGTGACCCACGTGTCACGCTCATAACCAAGGGCGTGACCACCTTTCGACGATCGATAATCTCAGATCGACGATCGTCGAACTCAGAATTGGCCACCCGGGCCTGTCACGGCCGTGACCTATGTGTCACGCTCGTGACCAAGGCCGAAACGTCAGCCAGGCTGAAAATTTCTATAACCGAAGTCATAATCAATTCTGAGTATGGGAATTTACATCAGGAGTATTTATAAGCCGTTTCTTTCTTTAATTACTTAATAAGAAAGAGAGATTGAGGTCCAATAGGAAATCGCCACGTGGTAAACGCCTCTTCTTATTCGAGATTTTATTGTCATGAATGATTCACCCTTCTCCCTCCCCACTATGAGATCTATAACAGCCTCCTTAGAGCCAGAGGAGAAGGTTACACTCTAGACCAAACGAATTCAGATTTCTGCTCTTGATGTTGAAGAAGTTCGGGAACGCCACCACCGTGCCATGATAATCCGACGTTCATCTCGCCTTCAAACTGCGAACAAGGTCCTCCTCTACTTCTTCTCTTATGGGTAGATCTTAGGATCTAAGAAATGAAGTTCGTGCTCAAAGGAGCCGTACCTATCCTGCGTTTTCATGGAAAACCATGAAAAAGATATTTTTCGGGTACGCCGGAAACCTCCACCTCCGGCGGCCAAACCACCGCCGACCGTTAGCCATCCCTCGACGGAGGTGGTGGTGGTGGTGGCTGGCCAGGAAAGTGACCGGACGGCCGGCAACGGATCACGGAAGAGCTACAGGAAATATGAGTTTTCTGTGTTCTGGTTTTCGGATTCTGTAGAAGATGAACAGTAAAATCATTTTATAATATATAAATTATGTATAAAGTACATAATGAAAAGTTAAATTAATTGAGTACATTTTGAGGCTGCAAAACGAGGCACCTAGAGGCCGATTTAGGAAAAATGACAAGTCATGAAAGTTGTAACCCTTCGAGTCTAGATTAATTTAAAATTAGTTTCAACTCGTTTGGATAAGCGGTTCAACCGCAGAACCCGTTTTAATGGGGGTTGTACCTAGTGTTGGGCAGAAATTGAAATGGATGCCCATGCTTCGTCCTTTGCCCAAATGACCTGAAATTTGGGCAAGGGGTTATCCTTAGCCATATCTAGAGGCTGTCCAAAAATGAGAATTTTTGGAGATACTTTGTCCAAAGTTTCTATTTTAATTTAATTAAGATAGAGGAATTTATTTAAGTGGTCAAATGACCTTCAAACCCTCCCAAATTTTGGTGAGTGGTCTCTGGCTATAAAACTTAGCTCTGTACAAATTTTCAACTCACTTGGATTAGTTTTGGTTAGGGATTCACCTATTCTTAACTAGGCAATAGTGAGGCATTTTTGAGTAAAAAGTACACTCGAGGTTCGAATAGTCATATCACCTCAACAGAGACTGATATCTTGACCACTGACTTATAGGGGTTATTATAACCCACTTGGAGAAAATGGTGTGGTTTAGGGTTGATTTACCCTAGGATCCAAGCTCAAACCCAAAATGGATGGTTTTGAGGGTTGAGAAGGACATGGGGGCAATTGCTCTCGTATTGCCTTGAAACTCTGTAGAGTTGACATTAGCATGATAAGAATCACTTGAATGGAATCTTTGAGAATTTGGAGACAAGTAGATACCTCAAAACCTTAATCTTAGCTTTAGGGTAAAATACTAATTAAGCACAATCCATCACTAAACTTTATCTAAAGGCTGTGAAATTAGGGTAGAGTAAGTTTTGGAGTGGGTCGAAGCTATAGAGATTTTACTGGAATTTTATGATGTTTATTTCCAACACTTCATTTTTTAAGTTTATTATAGCCCTAATTGATGTTTTAATTATTTGGATCTTTCTGTTCATTAAAGTCCCGTGTAATCTTGGAAATAAATGTTTTAGGACAGAGTGGTTACCCTTGAATTTTTGTATAATTTTTAGTTGAGTAAATTCAGTACTTCATTCACAAATGTTAAAGAAGGATTTTATACTTTGAAAATTAATTAGGGATTACATTATTACTGAAAAATTATTAAATTGGGCCAATGCTATTTTTAAGGCTTTATCTGCATGTTATAGTTTATTTATAATTTTTGGAAGAATATTCTCTGTACTTGGTTCATAAATAATGGAAGATAATAAATATTGCTAAAATAGTTTTAGTGCTCGTTTGATGATAGAAAATTATTATACTTTGGATTTACCCTATTGAGATAACCTACTATTTATTATAAATTTACTGGACATCTTGCATGAGAACTTAGGGTAGTTCATGTTCAAACCGGTTGCCCTTGGAATTTTTGAGGAAATTAATTAAATGCCAGATAAATTACGAAAATTACCACATTCTAGATTTAGGATATTTATATCATTATAAGTCTCCAGTAAATAGTTTAGGGCATTTGGATGAGTTTTGGGATCATTGCATAACCGGTTTGACATATAGTCTAGGTTGGTCTGCATATAGCAAATTTGTGAATTGCAATTGGACAGGATCTGAGAAAGTCGTTGGAGTTAGTCATTTTGCCTGGGTGGACAATTGTGGATGATATCACAATAGGATGATATGAAGAGTAGAGAGAAGTAGTGATAGCTAGGGTTAAGAGGTGCTCGGGTTCGACGAAAGATCATCTTTCCCGAAGAGAGGAAGGTTAAAAATCACCCTAGGATAGTCTATCGTAATATGAGAAGGGAATGGGTAAAGGGGATCAACCAATAACAATAAGTGCCTTGCGAAAGGGAATGATGGGCTTCAGCTACCATCATAGTTCCTAGTGCCCTTTGAGAGCCCTTCACGGGGAATACCGGGGGCAATCCTGGGTTAACGTAAACTGCAATAATAAACTAAAAAGAGTAACTTAGTAATTAGGGTTGCACGTTTCACAAACACTGTAGCTCAGGAAGATATTTGGGAGCTTCGGCTCGGTTGGTTAAGAGATGGACGGAATGGTCTGGGGAGCTTCGGCTCGGTTGGTTAAGAGACGGACGTTTTGGTCAGGGGAGCTTCGGCTCGATTTTTGTGTGTTTACGATTAAATTTGCATGTGCATAAAAGGAATGAAAATTAAGGTGGTGGGTCTTCGGTATTGGAGCGTCGATGCACCGACGCCAATACGCTTACTCGGAAAGTGTGGTTAGCACTTTGCCAACAGAAGTCCGGTGCGCCAGCCGGCAAGAGTACGCAGG
Organism: Platanthera zijinensis; assembly: GCA_039513925.1. NCBI lineage: Eukaryota > Viridiplantae > Streptophyta > Magnoliopsida > Asparagales > Orchidaceae > Platanthera > Platanthera zijinensis. Next base: position 126,691,563 of record CM077080.1, read on the forward strand.
AGTCCGCTTAGTGCACCAAGCGTTGAGGCGTACGATAGGTCTGACCGGTAGTACTTTACTAGTTTAGAGGTGGGCGAGGCCCAACCCACCGCTTCCGTCTGCCACTACGGATGTATCCTGGGAGGTAACAGCTCCGAAAGGGGGAACTAAAGGTCTGTGTGCACAGAGTCGGGTGTGTGAGTTGTACTTGCATGTTCCATCATACCCACTTGCATGTCATAGCATAATCGATTCATTTAACCCTGACACCTAAAGTATAAGTGGTATGGGACGCTTATACATTAGGACCTGCAAAACGACCCCTTGGTCTATAAGCTTGTGTGGGAATGTTTATAAATTAAGGTTAAATTCTATATATATATATGATGCTGTTTGATAACTGACACTCCAATGTATAAGTGGTATGGGACACTCTATACGATGGGAGCCTTGCAGAAGATCTCTTGGCTTATGCGCTTTCGCACATAAGTTAAGGTTACTTTTCCTACCTTCTGTTATTGACATATTTATTATAGAATTGCTAGATTAGTTCTGCTGCCACCTATTTCTTTCATTAAATCTCTACCTTCATGTCCTTCCCTTTCTTCCTCTCCCCTCAGTACCTAGGAGCACTGGGGTAAGGGGTAGAGGATGATAGGGCTTAGTCTTTATTACTAACGGTTTTTCGAACCGCATCATTTTAGGGGATCGTGGAGCCCAGCACAGGGGAGCAGCCCCAGAGACCGGTGTGCTTGGAGATGGGGCAATCTAGCTCCGGAGTTCATACAGTCGGGACTGTGAGTCTCGGCCTTGAGTAGTTTTGTTTTTGCTTCCGCATGAGCGTTTTGTAGTGAGGACATGATGTACCGGGCATAAGCCCGTATTTTTAGTACTCTGATGTATTATTCTATGGACACTCCCTTCGTGGAGATTTTATTCTATATATGTGATTTACTTTTAGTGGACTTGCTCTTACTTCAATTATTGTGCTACCTTTCTGTGATCGAATTGGCCGGCAGAAACGGCCCCTTGTAGTGATTACCCTTAAGGACGTGAAGGTGTCACCGCAAAGCGGCGATTCTGGGCGTAAGACCCCGGGTTTTAAAAAGAAAAAAAAGGGGGTCTTACAGTTGGTGTGTCGACACAAGTCCTGTGTGTCAACATAATTTCTTGTTTAGGTGTCGACATAGCTTTGAGTGTCGACATAACTTCTTTATAAGTGTCGACACATTTTGCCAGTGTGTCGACACTGCTTTCCTGAGTGTCGACATAGCAGCTGGGTGTCGACACAACTTCCCTGAGTGTCGACACAATTTGCTTGTGTGTCGACACAGCTCGCCTGAGTGTCGACACAAGTTTCCTGAGTGTCGACACAGTTTCTTCACAAGTGTCGACACTTGTACATAGAAAATTTTTCTTCAAATTTTTAAACCTGTACAATGAAACTCAAACTTCTATCAAATACACATTAATGCATATCATTGACTAAGTTTTGGCTTCGCCTAATCTAGTACACATTTTCCAATGTACCCAATAGATTCCTCAAAATCTACACCCTCTATCTGAGAGTACCCTTATGCCACAACCCTAGCTTTATTTCTAGTTATCCTGGATTAACCATCAATTTTATTTTTATAAACCCATTTCAAACCTATGACTGGATGGCTATCTGGACACTCCACTAAAACCCAAACTTTACTCCTCTAGAAATGATTTAACTCCTCATTCATATCCAAGAACCATGATTCATTCTGTAAGGCTTCCGAGACATTCTTGGGTTCAATTTTAGAAAGGAAGCATAAGTTTGAAAATGATTCACATAGTGCAAACCGAGTTCGAACTCCATGAGAGGGTTCTCCTATTACTAGTTCTCGAGGATGCTCTTTTCAGAAATATAGAGTGCTCGAAGGCTTATATTCATTTTCATGAATTGGATCATCATCCGACGCTATTCTCTCCTCACTCCTTACTTCTAGATGGGCATCATCATCAATTTCCTTTCATTCAACCTAGGTACTTCGGTTGGAATATTTTCATCAAAGTATACATGAGCCGATTCTTCAATAACTAATGTTTTATTGTATACCATATAGGAACGACTTGTACTCGAGTATCCTACGAAGATGCCTAGATCAGATTTTTCATCAAATTTCCCTAAGTGATCCTTAGTGTCTATATTAACCCCAGAATCCGCAACATGTTCAACAGGGACCCAGGTCCTCCTTCTTCAGTGGCGAACTCACTTCTCTAGTCCGTCCAGGTCAATATAGCCACGTTAAAGATCCATCTCAAATGACGGGCTCTATTCTCCAGTCCCCCCAGGTCACCATTTCTCCAGAGCAGCCTCGTCCGCCAGCTCTTCAGGTGGACTCAAGCATCAGCCTGCATAGGTCGCAGCCCTCCAGCTTGGATCACGCCTTGCAGCAATAGACGGAAGCTCCAGATCGCGAGCTCATTCCTCCCTTTTCGCACGGATAGGCTAGTCTTCTCTTTTTTATTTCCCATCACCACTGCAAGGTTCACCTATACCCCGGGCAGCCGGTTATTTAAGACCTGCCCATTTTGGCAGGCCACCGAACCTATAAATAAGTGAAAGTGGTGCACCCAAAGCATGCTGACTTGAGCCCAGAAGCCCACTTATTAAAGGTTACGGACTCGAATCTCAGACTTTGTGGTCTCAAGCCTATCCCGGTACCACCGCGATAAGCGGTCCTAACTACTTCTTTCTCATCCACTAGTAAACGGTTACCTGCAGTCTCCCCCACCTCTTTTTCCCTTTTGCCAGAATTAGAGGGTGCATTTCTTGCATTAACATAAACACGCGGCATTCAGATCCAAGTAACTGTTGAAGTACACGGACTTAAGTGTCAGACCGCCGATGATCTCATCGCCATGTCCACTCAAGTAACTGAAGCACATTAGACGACCTATGGAACACACTTGACCGATCCCAAAGAGAGGCCAAACAGTCTCGAAGAGAGACAGACAAGTGCCTTAAAGCAATCAGTCGGGCCCTGACCGCGCTTACTCAACAACTTAACCAGCCTAGAGAGGCCTTCGGGGACAATCTAGTCGACCTAATGCCAGACCACCAAATGCTAGTCCGCCAAACTCCAGTCTGCCAAATGCTATTTCGCCGTGCTCTAGCAACAACGCTACAGCTAACCAGCTCGACTATCCAGCCCGTAGCTCCACTGCGACCTCAAGCAGATGTGCTCGCTCCTCTTATGGACTTTTTCCGTGAGATGGCCAAGGGAAGTCCAGCCCGTAGACTTGACTTTTCTGAGAACAATCAGGTCGCACGGACTCTTGCGATCTCTACTCTATCTCAAGTTTGAGAGTCTCCTTTTATAGATAGGATCCGTAAAGAGCAAACTCCCAATAATTTCATAGAACCTCGCATTCCCTTTTACATTAGAGAGACAGACCCAGTCACTCACATCTAGGCCTTTGAGGATGCCGTAGCTATGAGGTCCCTGCCAGATGGCCTGAATTCCAAGTTCCTATTGACCACCTTCGACGATCAGGCCCGAGAATGCTTTCATGAACTGTACCCCCGATCTATCGCCAGTTTTGTCGTGCTTCGCTAGGAACTCCTATTAAGGTTTTCCACTTCAAGGAAAAGAAAGAGCAGGCTAGCTACCCTCTTAAAAATCAAGCAAGGAGACAATGAGCCGGTAGCATAGTTTTTGGATCGCTTCCAGAAGGAGAAGTGGGGGTAAAGAATGTAGATCCTGAATTCTATAAGATTGCCTTAATCAATGAACTCAAGGAGGGGCCATTGAAATTCGAAGCAACCCCAAAAGATCCTGTCACATTCAAGGACCTAATAGCCCTGGCCAATACCTTCATTGAAGGGGAGAGTGCCAACCCCTCATATGTGTCTAACTTAATGGTAAAGGCGGAAAGAAGGGGCACAACAGATTCCTCTGCAACTCATCGAGCATCCAGACCTCCTCTACCAGAATATCAGCCTCCGGCACATAGGGGAAGTAACTTCCGGCACAAGTGACCCTACCAAGACCATCAACAGTTTTGTGAGCAGAAATTGCCGTTGGCCGCCATCCCCGCTCCTGTCACTCCTCGAATCTTACCTGCCCTTCAAATCCGAGATAGTTCCTCTTCAGATGATCAACAAAGCCATGATCCTGTGGAAGAGCTTGCCTCCAAGGGCCTGACAGCTGACGAGGTTCTCTAGATCCTACAAGAAAAGAATGAATTCAAGAAAGAGTTCTAGAAAGCAGAGGGATAGACTCAAACCTCAGATCTTTTCTGTGCATTCCACAAGGAGAAGTGACATCCAACAGAGGATTGCACAGCTCTCTGATAGCTTGTGGAGCGGCAACTTGTTACAGGAAAATGATGGGCCTTGGTGTAAAAGATGCTCCAGCAAAACCATCCACCTCAAAGGGCAAAGAGGTGGCCGAATTTTTTGGGGAGAATAAGGACATTGAGGCGGCAGTATACCTTGGCAGCATCAAAATCGAAGAAAGTGTCGACGCAAATGACGTAGGCGTTCTCGAAGACCTCTTTTGCATCCATGGAGGAGCGGGTACAGAGTCAAGGAGGAAGTATTCCTTGGCTAAGATTTCACGACGTGAGGTGGCCATGAATTCTATAGGTCCACCAAGGGAAATCGTTACTTTTAGCCCAGAGGATCTCCCAAAGACGGCCAAACCCTTCAACGACGTTATCGTGATCAGTGCAATTATTGAGAGCTATACGGTGAGAGAATTTTGGTTGATACTGGAAGCTCGGTCAACCTTATATTCAAGATTGCCTATGAGGTCGTGAGATCTGGAAAGACTTTTCTCTCCACCGAAAGACCACTTTACGGCTTCCCTAGAGAAAGGAAGGAGGTTGAAGGGAGCGTTACACTCTAAGTAACACTCGAGGGGTATCCAAGCTTATCACATTCGTAGTAGCTGATGCGGCAAGTAGCTACTGTGCCATCTTTAGAAGACCCCTTCTCAATGAATATCGGGCAGTGGTTTCCACCTATCACTTGGCAATCAGATTTACAGCAGGAGCAAAGCAGCTTCAGGTCATAATCTGCCCAAGGGAAGCCCGAGAATGTTATGTCAGGACGATCAACATGATTGAGGAAGTTCCTCCTCAGGTGGCTCTATTCACCGTCTCAGAAGAAATGGACCCCCAAGAAGAGATCGGAGATCAGGAGAAAATCCAGGAAGGAGTTCACCTGGAGCCGTCCCAAGCAACCCAAGGAGTTCTAATTAACGAAGATGAAGAAAAATGAATTTCTATCAACTCAGAGCTCCCTGAGGAAGAAAAGGCAGAGTTGATCGCCTGCGTATTGAAGAACCTGGATGTCTTCGCCTGGGCAGCGGAGAACATGCCAGGAGTAGATCCTGATGTCACTTGTCACCACCTCAATATTGCTCCTGACTTCAAGCTTATTCAACAAAGGAAGAGGGAGGTGGCGACAAAGCTGGCCAAGCCAATCAAGGAAGAGGTCACCAAGCTTCTCAAGGCTAAATTCATCCATGAGATTCAATACCCTTCCTGGGTATCAAACATTGTAATGGTGAAGAAGCCCGGGGGGAAATGGAGGATGTGTGTTGACTTTACTAAATTGAATAAAGCTTGTCCAAAAGATTGTTATCCCCTGCCTCGGATCGACGCTTTAGTAGATTCTACAGTTGGATATCCTTGTATGAGTTTTCTAGATGCATTCTATGGTTATCACAAGATTAGGATGCATAAGACCGACATTCCCCATACTTCATTTATCACAAATGATGGCTATTACTACTCTCTTGTGATGCCTTTTGGGCTTAAAAATGAAGGCGCTACTCATCAACGCATGATGGATTTTGTTTTTAAAGAAAAAAAAGGAAGAAATCTTGAAGTATACGTCGATGATCTTCTTATTAAAAGTAAAACCTTTTCTTTGCACGTACAAGACCTCACAAAGACATTCGCTACTCTGCGGAGGTATAACATGAAGTTAAATTCGTTGAAATGTATCTTTGGAGCAAGTAACGAAAAGTTTATCGGTCATCTCCTAACACCCGAAGGGATTGCCCCTAACCAAGATAAAGTAAAAGCAATCCTCAATATGCCATCACCTCGCTCCCCAAAAGAGGTTCAGCAACTAGGGGAAGACTAGCAGACCTTGGAAGATTTATTTCCAGAGTAGGGGGTAAAAGCACTTCATTTTTCAAAACTCTTTATGGGGGATCTAAATTCGAATGGAACAAAGAGTACGCGAAAGCTTTTTAGCAACTTAAAAAACAACTCACCTCAACTCCTTTGCTTCAAAGTCCTCGAACTAGAGAAATGTTGTATATCTACCTAGGAGTTGGCTCAGAAGCAATAAGCTCGGTTCTTATTTGAGAGGAAGGAAGAAGGAAATATCTAGTGTACTATGTAAGACACATACTGAAGAATGCAGAAACCAGATATCCGATTCTCGAAAAGCTTGCACTGGCACTAGTAATGTCTGCCCGAAGGCTTCGACCATACTTCCAAGCACACTCAATCCAGGTGGTTACTGATCAGCAATTGAAGAGTATCCTAGAAAAACCAGAACACCCTGGGAGGTTGGCCAAATGGGCAATTAAACTTAGTGAGTTTGATATCTCATATGTACCCAGGACAGCTTTCAAAGCATAGGTATTGACAGATTTTTTTGATAGACACAAATGAGTCCAATACTATACAAGCCAATCAATCTCCGTTAGCATGGAAATTCTATATAGATTGGGCTTCAGGCAAAAACTCCTCAGGAGTAGGAGTAGTCCTCATTAACCCCAATGGGGTCAAGCTAAAGCAGGCCATAAAGTTCTCTTTTCAAACCACAAATAACCAAGCAGAATACGAAGCACTCTTAGTAGGTCTGCTGTTTGCGAAGGAGTTGGGAATAGATCATGCGCATGTTAAAAACGATTCTTTAGTAATGGCGTTACAAGTACTGGGAAATTTTGAAACAAAAGAGCTCACCTTGAAGAAATATTTAATGTTGGTGAAGGCAGAGATTGGGAGGTTTAAAAGTTTCACTATTAAGTACGTCTAAAGAATGCACAATACTGAGGAGGACGAGCTAGCAAAGTTTGGTCTCCCCTTAGGAGAGACAACTTCAGAGCTTTTTTACCCGGCTACGGAAGAGGGGAGTTGATATAGGTTGAAAAACGACCCTCTTGGATGGATCCGTTCATATCATACCTCTCAACAGGAGAATTACCTCAGACATTGAAGGATAAGAGAAGATTCAGAATTAAAGCAGCAAATTATTATCTCATCTCCAGAATTCTTTATAGAAAAACTTTCCTCTCCCTAAAGGCGAGGTGCGTGTCTAAGGAGGAGATTCCGATGGTGCTCCAAGAAATTCACTCTGGGGAATGTGGCATCCATTCTGGAGCAAGAAATTTTGGAAAGAAGAATACCGTGACAAGGTTATTTCTGGCCCACGATGAGAAAGGATTCTGAATCCTATGCAAAGAAGTGTGCCCAGTGCCAGAAATGTGCTCTGCTTCAACTCCAATCATCTCAATGACTTATGTCAATCACCATACCCTGGCCTTTCGCGGTTTGGGGAATGGATCTCCTCTGACCATTTCCTAAGGCGAGTGGGCAGTGAGGTTTTATCCTGGTTATGATTGATTATTTCAGCAAATGGATTAAAGCCAAGGCGCTAGCAAAGACAACAACCCAGGCGATAAAAAAACTTTGTGTGGGGGAGATAATTTGCAGACATAGGATCCCGATGGCAATAATTACGGATAATGGGTCGCAGTTCAACAATGAAGAGATGACAAACTTTTGCGAAAAATTCGGCATAGAACTGTGATTCTCGTTAGTTCATCATACTAGAAGCAAAGGACAAGTAGAAGCAGCGAATAAGAAAATACACAATTTGCTAAAAAAAAATAAGGTGCAAAATCTAAGAGGTAGCTGGGCAGAAGAGCTCCCTTCAGTTCTATAGACCCTCAGAACTACCCCCTAAATAGCTACTAGAGAAACCCCTTTCAAGCTTGCTCATGGCTCAGAGGCCCTCACCCTGGTGGAATTTGAGGTTCCGACTCTGTTGGGTACATTGGAAAATGTGTACCTGATTTGAAGAAGCCTAACTTAGCATAATGATATACATCAAGGTGTATTTGATGTTGTTTAAGTTGAATGTGTGCAGGTTAAAAGTATGGAAAAATTTCTAAGTCCATGTGTCGACACCAGAAGAAGATGTGTCGACACTATAGGAAGATTGTGTCGACACTTGAAGAAGGTTGTGTCGACACAGAGATAATGAGTCGACATCAACTGTGTCGACACCAAGAGGCTGTGTCGACATACAGAGGCAGAGTCGAAAATATTTGTGTCGACACCAGAAGACTGAGTCGACACATATAGGCAGAGTTAACAAAAGCTGTGTCGACACCTGAAGGCAGTGTCGACACATACTATGTTCTGAATCTACATCAACTGTGTCGACACACAATACTTGTGTCGACACATTGCCAAGTCTAGACCAAGTCATTTGCTGAAGAATGATGAAGTGTTTGAGTCAACACAAATACTCAGTGCCGACTCATTCTCAAGTTGTAGTATGCAGAAGCTGAGTCGACTTAAAGGCAAACTTGTCGACTTCACCAGAGGCAGTGTCGACACCGAAGTTACTTGTGTCGACACATATAGACAGATGGTCTCGACACTTTGCTGTCCAAGACAAAGGCATAAGATCTGTTTGAAGACTTGACAGCTGTGGGTTACAATAGGTTAACTGAAGCTATCAGACTTGTCAGAAGACAGTTAGAAACCTGATCAGCCGGTCACCAAAAAGAAGGTCTATAAATAGACAGATTCAGAAGTAGAATAAGGAGTTTTTTTTTCTTTATTGAGAAGGAACACACATAAAAACTGATTAAGGAATCAAATCAAGAAAGTGCAAGGCACTGAAGAAGATCTTCATCAGAAGATCTAAGAAGACATTCTGAAGGGTTTAACCTCTCAGGATCAGTCTAAGGAGAATTCGTCCTAGAATTCTGAAGAATTTTCAAAGGGATTGGATAGAGAGGGATCCAGCCGTTTGAAGATCAAGAAGGAAGCTGTTACAGGTTTCTCAAGAAGCTGTTTGGAAATCAACTCAGCTAGTTCAGATTCAAGAAGCTTTGAAGAAAGCTAAGATTCAGTTGATTTCATCCATCAGCTGATCAGGTGCTGTCTTGTCCTTTCTCTCTCAACAAGGGCAAGATTCTATAAAAATCTTTTCTAAATTCTGTAGGATCTATTAATATAGATCTGAGTTGTAAGCCTATGTTATAAAGGCTGAGTGTAGGAGAGATAATCTCTGAGTTATAGGTCTTGAATAAAGACTGAGGTAGGGCTGAATTGCCTGAGCTGTAGGAGTGTGGTATCACTCTGAGTTGTAGGAATCCATTTTGGATTCTGAGCTGTAGGATCTAAGGATCTGATTTAAGGAAGGGAGTTTGGCTGAATCTAGCACACTGCTAGATAGGCGAAGGGGGAAACTGGATGTACCCAGATCTTGGGGAACCACTATAAATACTTGTTGCAATCTGTGATGTGTAGTTCTAGATTGTGTGATTGTTATTGCTAAAGTAGCTGCAGAACTCATAGAAAATAGTCTTTAATTACTTAATCATTCTGCCTTAAGTTTGAAAAGAAAATAAGAACCTATTCACCCCCCCCCCCCCGCCCCTCTAGGTGTCTAGGTAATCTTGAAAGTAAAACTATCAAGTGGTATCAGAGGGAGGTTGCTCAAAGTAAGACTTAACAGTCTGAGTTAGATCTAAAGGCAGAATCAAGAATCAAGAAAATGGGTTCAGGTGAGAATCACAAGGAGTTGGGATCTATGAAGCTTCCCATCTGTAGAAAAGAAATCTTTGGAATTTGGAAGGAAAGGGTTAGGCTGTTTATGGAGGCCTCAGACCCAAGAATTTATATCATAGTGAAAGAAGGTCCATACATTCCAATGAAGACTTCTTTGTTAGATGCAAATGAGGAAAATCCTAAGGATTTTTCAGAAATGACAAAGGAGGAAATCATCTTAGCCACTATGGACAAGAGAGCTCAAAACATCATAGTAAGTGCAATAGATGATTCCATCTTCCAAAATCTGATACATTGCAAGACTTCCAAAGAGATGTGGGACACCTTGATTGTCTATATGGAAGGATCTAAAGAAGTAAGATAAGATAGAAAATCAATGCTCAACTAAGAATATGAGAGCTTCAGAAAAGGAAAGTCTGATAGCATAACTGAGTGTTATAAGAAATTCTATAGGATTGTGAATGAACTGATGTCCTATGGAAGAGTCTTCAGAACATATGAGCTGAATGACAAGTTTATCAGATCTTTAACAAAGGACTGGGATACCAAAATATGTGTCATTAGAGAAGTGGCCAAGTTAGGTGATATTTCTCCTCCAACCTTGTTTAGAAAATTGCTTTCATATGAAATGCAATTGATGGCTAGGAAGGAGGAAGAAAGAAGTACAAAAGGTGAGCATAGATCTGTGGCTTTCAAAGTTGAAGCCACTAGAAAGAAAGGGAGGATGTCTTCATCTCCTCTCAAGGAAGCTACAGAAGAGATAACAGAAAATTCAGATAATCAGAAATCAGGGAGCAGTGAATCAGATACTGACTTTGCTGCCTTTACAAGACAGTTTCAAAAGTTCTTGAAAAAGAAGCAGTGGAAGTCCAGGCCCTCCACATCACATCCAGTAGATGAGTACTATCAGAAGAGAAAATCCTCAAGAAATGAGATAAACGGAACTAAGCCCAGCAAAGCCATAACTTCTAAGATTATTTGTTATTGCTGCAATAAGACTGGACATATGGTAGCTGAATGTCCAGAAAAGAGAAAGGAGTCAGTAGACAGAAAAAGGGCTCAACACAAGGGCAAGAAGGAGAAATCTTTTATTGCAAAGAAGGATAAGAGTCTTTCAGATCAGTCCTCATCAGAGTCAGAATCTGAAGCAGAAGCATACATAGGATTGTATGCAGCCAATGAAGAAGAGGAATTTCTGCAACTGATGGATTCCATTCATGATCAAGAAGATAAGGAATGCATGGGTCTGATGGCTGAGTTAGAAGATAACCAATGCCAGGATCAGCCTGGTCCTAGTAAGGTACAAAAGTTTTTTAGTTCTTCTGATTTTAGTACTGGTTCAGAGTCAGATTCATCTACATCAAGTGATGTGAATGGATCTGAATCTGAAGGTGATATTCATCAGTTAATGGATGAATATAGGGTCTTGTTACAGGCTCTTAAGAAAAGCAAGAATCTAGTCAAAGTTCGGGCTCAGGAAATTGCTAATCTTAAGGTGGCTGCAACTGAGTTTGAAAAAGTAATGGATCAACAGTTAAATGAGATTGCCAAACTGAAAAATATAACCTATATTCAGATGGGCACAATCAAATATAACAATGATCAAATTAAGAGTCTGGAGGCCAGACTAAGAATAGAGAAAGATTTAGTGGCTAGTTACTCTAAGCCAAAATCTGTCTTACCTTTAATAGATGAGTTTGTGGCTCAAAAGGGTAAGGTAGGATTAGGCTTCAAAGGTAACCCCAGGGCTGCCCAATTCAAAAGAAAAGGCAAAGCTCCTGTCCAGCCTCTAAACCTTTCAGTCCCAGTTAAGTTTAGAAAGGTGCAAGTGCTTTCTAACAAATATGATCTTGAGAATATTCATGGTCATATTAAGACTAATGTTCAGATAAACAAGGGTGTAAATGCCAATAGGTCTACCCATGTTCATAAACCCCACGGTTATAAGAAATCTGTGGGTGAAGCTGCAGCAGCACCAGCACTGGACAGAAATTCTTCTGTCAAGGGTGTATCAAGACCTAGATACAACAAGTTTGAATGTTGGTGTTGTGGCAAGAGAGGCCATTTTGCCTTAGACTGCTGGCATAACACAAATATAAGGAAGAACAATAGTCTACCAGTTAGAAGAGCTACTGGTAGTCTTAATATGAATGGTGCTAACCTGAACCAAGGACCCAAGACTTACTTGGGTTCTAAGGGAAAGTAATTCTGTATTGCAGGAAAGTCCAAGTTGCCATGCCCCTATATGGTACTTGGACAGTGGATGTTCCAGGCACATGACTGGAACAAAGGGGCTGCTGAAGGAGTACACATCTGTCAAAGATGGACCTAAAGTAATCTTTGGTGGATCTGAAAGAGGAATCATCAAAGGGTTTGGTAACATTTCTTCAAACCAAATTACCATCACCCAAGTGGCTTATGTAAAAGGTTTGAAACATAATTTGATTAGCATAAGTCAGCTGAGTGATCTTGTATATGACATTTCATTTGTTAAGGATGGATGTCATATCAAAAGGTCAAGTGATCAAAAGATCATATTGACTGGGTATAGAAAGAGAAATGTTTATTGTCTTAATTTTGTATGTGAGAATAAGGCTTCTCCCATCTATCTTGTAGCTGATGATAATGCATCCCATTGTGTCAAGTGGCACAAGAGGTTGGCTTATCTTAACTACAAGACAATTGGCCAACTCTTCAGCAAAGAGTTAGTGAGGAATGGTCCTCAAGTTAAGTGTATAAAGGAAGAGATATGTTCAGCTTGTCAAAAGGGCAAGCAGACAAAATCCTCCTTTCATAGTCTTGAAAACAAGGATTCTGTGAGGTGCTTATACCTCTTACATATGGATCTTTTTGGTCCTATGCCAGTTCATAGTCTAGGTAGGAAGGTCTACACTTTTGTGGTTGTAGATGACTATTCTAGATATACATGGGTGTTCTTTCTGAGACAAAAATCAGAAACCCCAAGTATCTTACTTAGTTTTGTGAAACAAATTCAGAATGAACTAAATAGTACAGTGGTCAAAATCAGAAGTGACCATGGAACTGAATTTCAATCTGAAAGTATTACAAAATTATGTGAAGACTTTGGGATTTTCCAAGAGTTCTCCTCACCTAGAACACCTCAGCAAAATGGTATTGCTGAAAGAAAGAATAGGACATTGATTGAAGCAGGTAGAACTTTATTGAGTGACACCTCTCTTCCAGAATATTTCTGGGCTAAGGCAGTAAACACTGCATGTCATGTGATCAATAAGGCTTCTATCACCAAGTGCCACAAAAAGACTCCCTATGAAATTATGAAAGGTAGAAATCCAAATCTATCCTACTTTAGGATCTTTGGTTGCAAGTGCTATATACTTAACAATGGCAAGTCATATCTAACTAAGTTTGCTGCCAAATCCCAAGAAGGGATATTTGTTGGGTACAGCATAAATAGTAAGGCCTATAGAGTCTTCAACTTCACAACTCAAGTTGTAGAAGAATCAGTACATGTTGTGTTTGATGAATCAAGATTAATCAACTATGAGTTGCCTTGTAGTTCATACAGTCCAACAGGTATAAGCAAAAGGATGGACAAGCTTTCCATTGTAGAAGGTACAACAGCAAATGAACAGATGGAAAATATTGACTACAGTCCAGGGGGAGTACATAATTCTATAGAAGCTGATGACTCCCAGGAAGTGCAGCATAATGAAGGGACTGGAAATAATCAACCAGAAGGAAATCTACCTCCTGCTATCAGACATCTTAAAGACCATCCAGCAAATCAAATAATAGGTGATCCAAGTCAAGGAGTGCTGACTAGAAGCAGAAATCTGAGCACAGTCCTGCACTCAAGTTTCCTATCTCAATTGGAGCCTAAGAAATTTGAAGAAGCCATCCAAGACCAACATTGGATTAATGCTATGCAAGAGGAGCTTAATCAATTCAGAAGGTGCAAAGTCTGGCAGCTTGTTCCTAAACCAAAAGACAACAACATCATTGGAACAAAGTGGATATTTAGGAACAAGTTGGATGAGAGTGGAGTAATAGTAAAGAACAAAGCAAGACTTGTTGCTAAAGGATATAGGCAGGAAGAGGGAATAGATTTTGATCAGATATTTGCCCCAGTAGCAAGACTGGAGGCAATCAGGATGTTTCTTGCCTATGCTGCATACCAAGGATTCAAGGTATACCAAATGGATGTGAAATCAGCATTTCTGAATGGAGATCTAAAAGAAGAAGTCTATGTGGAACAGCCATCAGGTTTTGTAGACTCTCTTAAACCTGATTATGTTTTTAGACTTAGGAAAGCTTTATATGGGTTAAAGCAAGCCCCAAGGGCTTTGTATAACACCCTGTCTACTTTCCTTATTGAGAACAAATTCTCAAGAGGCAAAATAGACAAGACTCTATTCCTTAGGGAGTCTAAAGACAAGATAATCTTAGTCCAAATCTATGTGGATGACATAATTTTTGGGTCTACAGAGAACAAGCTTTGCAAGAAGTTTGCCAAACTTATGCAAGGGAAGTTTGAAATGAGTAGTATGGGGGAACTTAAGTTCTTCTTGGGCTCCAAGTAAGATAGACTGATGATGGCTTGTCCATATCCCAGTCTAAGTTCACCAAAGAGTTGATAAAGAAATATGGTATGGAATCTTCCTTTACCATGAAAACTCCTATGGGAACAAATATTCCTATATGTAAAGATGATACAGGTAAGCCTGTAGATGAGTCTTTGTATAGTGGAATAGTTGGTTCTCTATTATACCTCACACCTAGTAGATCAGATATTATGTATGCTACATGTGTCTGTGCTAGGTACCAGGCATGCCCTAAAGAATCTCATTACACTGCTGTTAAAAGAATTTTGAGATATTTAAAGGGCACATCAAATCTAGGCCTTTGGTAACCTAGGAATAGAGATTTTCAACTAATAGGTTATTCAGATGCAGATTTTGCAGGCTGTAGAGAGGATAGAAAGAGTACTACAGGTACTTGCCAATTTTTGGGAGGAAGACTGAAATCATGGAGCAATAAGAAGCAGACTAGTGTGGCAATATCCACAGCTGAGTCTGAATATATTGCTGCTGGAAGTTGCTGTGTACAGCTATTGTGGATTCAGCATCAGTTAAAGGACTATAGTATTCAAGTAAGTAGAACACCTTTATTGTGTGATTCTAAGAGTGCTATTTCTATTGCTAACAATCCTGTTTCTCATAGTAGAACTAAGCATATTGAAATAAAATACCATTTTCTTAGAGAGCATGTAGAAAGAGAAGATATCTCATTGGAATTTGTTAAAACAGATTATCAAATTGCAGATGTATTTACTAAGCCACTGGATGAAACAAAATTCAATAAATTTAAAATTGAATTAGGAATGCTGACCATTGATTAGTATATCAACAAACAGAAATGGGCTAAGTAAAATGGTGTCGACACTTTCAGTGATAAAGTGTCGACTCACTATAGTTATGTCGACTTGTCAGAGAATTAGTGTCGACACAGAGAATTTGTGTCGACACTTAAGGGTCAAATAGTCGACTAATCCGGAAATGTAGTGTCGACTTCACCAGAATAATGGTGTCGACACTTACAGATTTTGTGTCGACACTTGTACTAAGAGTCGACACAGAATTTCTGATGCTCTACTATGTCTCTCTTGTGTCGACATATCCTCAATAGGTGTCGACGCACAGTAGTCAACATTGATGTCGAGACAGTAAAAGTTTATGTCGACACATTTCATCTGTGTCGACACATTTAGTCTGTTTTTGCCTGACTTTTGACCTTCTTTCATTAGAGGGTATAAATAGGTCAAGAACGTATTCTGTCGACACGCTCACAAGGTTTTCGAGACTAAAACCTTGTGTCGATATTCTCTCTCTTCTCTTCTCTCCTGTTTTCTCATCTTTCCAATGGCGCCAAAGGTTGAGGATAACATCAATGAGGGATATGAGCTGGTTAGAGCTGCGTTCGACAATGCCACGCCTGAAATAAAATAGGTGATATCCTATCTTGCTGATAGTGGATTGGAATATCTGGTTTCTGAACCCACCAAAATCTGGAAGAAGGAGGTACTTGAATTTTACACTTCAGCATCAGTGGATTCTTCTGGACTCAAGATCAAATCCACAGTTCATGGAACCAAGGTGAAACTTACTCTACGGAGTTTAAGAAAGATTCTTCAATTACCAAGCATTGAGAATATAGAAGAGGTCCCAACCTCTAAGACAAGGGAGGCTCTACAATGGTGTGGATTGGATCCAACCGTCAAAATTGGAGCAGCCATCAACAGAAAAGGAATGAATCCACAAGGCAAATTTCTATCTGAAGTGGTTGGGAAGGTGATTTTGTGTAAACCTGGCGGCCATGATAGGATTTCGGCCTTAATGTTTAACCTCATGACATGGATAATCTTCAGGGTTAACACAGACTGGTCAGCAGTTGTGTTTGATAAAATCAAGGAAGGACTTAAGAAGCCAAATCTGGCTAGGATTTTGAGTCTATATTTGGTTGGACTCATCCCAGAGGTCATGCAACAAATTCCTGGGACTAAGATCAATCACATGAGAAAAATGGACATGAGATTATTCTCAAGATGGGATAGAGTTCTATCTAAAGAGTTGCCTGATGTGGACAGGCAGGACACACCAGAGAAATCCCCAGGTCATGATCAAAGTACTGAACAACTTCCAGGAGATCAAGTGAGAGAGCAGGCTGAAGACTAGCCTGAGTCTACTCAAGTCCAGGATGAATCTTTACCTGCACAGGTGCAAGGGGAGCAAGTTTATTCTCCTGCCCAGGACATTCCTAACACTGAACAGGTGCAGGGGGAGCAAATTTCTGAATAAGTGCAAGAGGAAGAACAAATAGATTTATCAAAAGATTTGCACACTGCTGGCCTAGATGACACATCTTCTGCTCAGGCACAAAAGGAATTCACTCTAGATGAGTTGTTTCCTGATATTGAAATTGCTACTGATAGAGTTGAGGAGGAGCAAGAAATTGAGAAGGAGCTCGAAATTGAGGGGGAGCAAGTGATTGTTGACAAAGATCAACATGTCACTGAGACAGATATTCCTCCTTCACCTCCTGAAAGAGTTCAGATTGAAAGCTCTTCAGAATCTGAGTCTGCAGAAGCTAGAGTGGTAAAGAAAAGGAAGCTCATGGTCTTCAAAAGAAGAAGCCATAGCTACAAGCAGGCTCTACAGACTTCAACTCACCAATCTCTATCTGATTTTAATTATAACAAGTTCATGGTAGATTTGCAGGTGAAGCTAGATAATCAGAGATTAGCCTTGGAGAAATATGTTGATGAAAGTCATAAAAATCTTCAGTTTGATCTGGCTCAAGATATAAAGTCTATAAGATTTGAAGTCAATCAACATAAAAGAGAAATGACTGATTGTTTTACAAAAGGGGCACATGTTGTTGTATATCTGGCCCAACAACAAGGGGAAATGAAGAAAGAAATAGATGCTCAATCTATTAATCAAGGATACATTCTTGAAAATCAGAAATGGCTAAATGACAATCTGATAACTGCCAACACAGATATTCTTGATCAATTTCAAACAACCATGTCTAAATTGACTGAAGCTAGGGCAGCTGAAATGCTAGCATATGACACTAAGTTCAAAACTGCTTTAGACTTAGTTCAGTCAGCCATAACCACTTCCCAGAAGGACATTACTGCAAAACTTAACAAGTTGAAACCTTTCTTCAAAGATGGCATTAATTATCTAGATGGTCAGATCAGGTTTCAGAAGGAAGATCTCAGAGATCATGTAGCAAGAGAAGTCCTAAAGGGGGAGAGGGTACTTATTTCTGCTGGCTCAGAACATGCCAAGTGGGTCACTAACAGTGTCAGAGCCACATTGGGATATCCAACCCTTTGTGATGATGATAATATGGTAGAGTCAGGAGTTCAGCCACAAGGTTTACTTGAAGGCAACCAACCAGAGGTTGCTCAAGTTATATACCCCCCTGTAGATTTTGACTTGATTCATCAGATGGTGTAAACTATGTATAGTCCTCCAGAGGAGGTTTCAAATATTATATTTGGAAAAGTAGACATGCCTGAAGCTGCAATCAAGGCTCAGCAAGAGGCTCAACTGTCAAAGAAGAGATTTAGGGAGCAAGCTGAACTAAAACCTGATTTTGAACAGTGGAGCCCTACCTCTAGAAACATCATACTAACTGCCTGGAAAGCTGTAAAAGATCAAGTCCATGAAAGGGGCAAGTGGTACAATGAACAAGAATGGCAGAAGTATGAAGCCAGGCAGGAGGCTATTGTTCAGTATAGAAGGAAAGCTAAGATGGGAAAGCTACCTCCTAATGCTGTGGAGCCTAGCAAATACTTTCCCAAGCCGTATCACTACTTTGAGAGACAAAGACTGAAGACTGAGGCTCAGGAGAAGGCTGATCTTAAAGGCAAAAAGCCCATGGAAGAAACTAAACCTTCTGTGGAGGCTCAAGTACAACCAGGAAGAGGGATTGTTATTAAGGAGCCTGATCAGTCTTAGTCTAAGATGTCTTAGTTTTAATTTAAAAAATTGTGTAATGTGAAACATTCAGTGTTAAACATTTTGTAAACAATCATTTTGACATAATACACAAAATCCTGCTCTTTAAGTAATTTTTGTGTTTATGCTTTTATCTCTGTGATGAATCTGTGCAAATGTTTTGATTATTAAAATTTCTTGTAATATTAAGCTTATATACATCATCATCATTTGGTTTATTATTATCATAAGTGGTGTATATCATTAGCTAATATGGGTTATGACTTCTCCAAATAGGGGGAGATTGTTGGGTACATTGGAAAATGTGTACCTGATTTGAAGAAGCCTAACTTAGCATAATGATATACATCAAGGTGTATTTGATGTTGTTTAAGTTGAATGTGTGCAGGTTAAAAGTATGGAAAAATTTCTAAGTCAATGTGTCGACACCAGAAGAAGATGTGTCGACACTTCAGGAAGATTGTGTTGACACTTGAAGAAGGCTGTGTCGACACAGAGATAATGAGTCGACATCAACTGTGTCAACACCAGGAGGCTGTGTCGACACACAGAGGTAGAGTCGACAATATTTGTGTCGACACCAGAAGACTGAGTCGATACATATAGGCAGAGTTGACAAAAGCTGTGTCGACACCTGAAGGCAGTGTCGACACATACTATGTTCTGAATCTACATCAATAGTGTCGACACACAGGACTTGTGTCGACACATTGCCAAGTCTAGACCAAGTCATTTGCTGAAGAATGATGAAGTGTTTGAGTCAACACAAATACTCAGTGTCGACTCATTCTCAAGTTGTAGTATGCAGAAGCTGAGTCGAATTAAAGGCAAACTTGTCGACTTCACCAGAGGTAGTGTCGACACCGAAGTTACTTGTGTCGACACATATAGACAGATGGTCTCGACACTTTCTGACAGATAGTCTCGACACTTTGCTGTCCAAGACAAAGGCACAAGATCTGTTTGAAAACTTGACAGCTGTGGGTTACAACAGGTTAACTGAAGCTGTCAGACTTGTCAGAAGACAGTTAAAAACTTGATCAGTCGGTCACCAAAAAGAAGGTCTATAAATAGACAGATTCAGAAGTAGAATAAGGATTTTTTTTTTCTTTATTGAGAAGCAACACACATAAAAACTGATTAAGGAATCAAATCAAGAAAGTGCAAGGCACTGAAGAAGATCTTCATCAGAAGATCTAAGAAGACATTTTGAAGGGTTCAACCTCTCAGGATTAGTCTAAGGAGAATTCGTCCTAGAATTCTGAAGAATTTTCAAAGGGATTGGATAGAGAGGGATCCAACCGTTTGAAGATCAAGAAGGAAGCTGTTACAGGTTTCTCAAGAAGCTGTTTGGAAATCAACTCAGCTAGTTCAGATTCAAGAAGCTTTGAAGAAAGCTAAGATTCAGTTGATTTCATCCATCAGCTGATCATGTGCTGTCTTGTCCTTTCTCTCTCAACAAGGGCAAGATTCTATAAGACTCTTTTCTAAATTCTGTAGGATCTATTAATATAGATCTGAGTTGTAAGCCTATGTTATAAAGGCTGAGTGTAGGAGAGATAATCTCTGAGTTATAAGTCTTGAATAAAGACTGAGGTAGGGCTGAATTGCCTGAGCTGTAGGAGTGTGGTATCACTCTGAGTTCTAGGAATCCATTTTAGATTCTGAGCTGTAGGATCTGAGGATCTGAGTTAAGGAAGAGAGTTTGGCTGAATCTAGCACACTGCTAGATAGGCGAAGGGGGAAACTGGATGTACCCAGATCTTGGGGAACCACTATAAATATTTGTTGCAATCTGTGATGTGTAGTTCTAGATTGTGTGATTGTGATTGCTAAAGTAGCTGCAGAACTCATAGAAAATAGTCTTTAATTACTTAATCATTCTGCCTTAAGTTTGAAAAGAAAATAAGAACCTATTCACCCCCCCTCTAGGTGTCTAGGTAATCTTGAAAGTAAAACTATCAGACTCCCAAAGTCCTGCTGGCCAGGAAAAGTTGGGAAGACTGGCTTAAGATCAACAACGAGAATATGAAACATAGCTTGGATCAAATTGAAGAAATGCGGGATGAAGCCGTCATCAGGCAAGAGGAAGTCAAGTGAAAGGTGGCCAGATATTTTGATAAGAATATCTGGGTCAAGCATTTTCTGGTGGGAGATCTCGTTCTGAAAAATATAGATGCAGTCGCGAGAACTAGTTTAGTAGGTAAGCCGAATCCGAACTGGAACGGACCATTCATCATTAAAAAAGTCCTGAAAAATGGGGCATACCAACTGCAAACCTACGACAGGGAAGACATGCCTCATACTGAGAATGGTGATGATTTAAAGCAGTTTTATTCTTAAACAAACATTTATCATTTATATTCATTTCAATGATTATATCAATGAGAATTTCTTGCTAACACTTTTTCTTGCATAGAGCAATCACTTCTCCTTATCCGCCACTCAAAATAAAAGATCACTGAATCAAGAGATATCCCCAAGTTCAGCTCGGACCCCCCCCCCCCTGAGAGTCGTTACCATTAGAATAACACCACGATGACCACGTAGTGCGGGGAGATTTCGCGCTGTGTAGTGTGAGCTTGCAGATTCTCGCGAGGTGGGCTACTGGATTTTGGATCCCAGCTAGTACCTGACTCCACCTCTTCATTTCTAGAGGGATAGGGTAGTTATTAGCTTTACCATGCATTGTAAGGGATAGCGTGCACCTTGATGGTCTCTTTGTGGAAAGCAATGCCATCTAGCACCTGGCCATAGATCATCCAAGTCTGTACCCTTTAACACTCTTTGATACTCTCAAGCGGTGCCTGCAGGGAACCCATAGCATGTTTTATCCTTTAGAGAAAGTAATGCACCCCACGTGCACCTGCCCAGTTGATCAAATCGATCTTAATCCCAAGCAAGAGAGCAGTGTTCTTTTTATCTAAATTAACTTGGAGTGTACAGCTCTCATAACCTCGCGAGGAAAGCAATGCCTGTCATGCAGGAACCTTCCTACGTGGTCACTTGAGTAGTGGGTCATTTCTTGAAATGCGAACAATGTTTCAGTATCCGCTCAGTCTACCAGGATTTTAATGGGTTGATCGCACAACTCTTATGACCTTACGAGGAAAGTAATGCCTGCCCTAAAGGCACCTTCCTGCTTGGTCACATAAGCTGTGGATCATCAACTCATATATTGTTACTCATTTTCAGCCCGCAAAGATTGATCTACCAGATCGCTAGGTTATATTCTTTAATGATGAAGCGTGCAGAAGAATCAATAACAATATTTTTCATCTCGCACAGTCAATCTCGTAATTCCTCTCAACTCACCAAGCTAATTATCTATCATAGTAAACAGAAGCACGGACTGCAGTTGGCATTCGCCAAAGCCCCCGTTGATAGTATTCCAATCTTCCTGGCGAGCTGGATGGTTCTATATTCAGGCATATCTTATTCCAACAATATGTTTTGGCGAGCTACAACTTAATCATTTTTCTATTATTATATTACCTTCGCGAACTGAAACATCAATGTCGACTGCCAAGATTATTATCTATATTCTCTAACCTATGCAATCCCTAAGCAAGCAGCCTAGATTCTAAGTAGCGCGGACTGGTTTTTCTCTCAACTAGAGTTGCTTTATCAAACATCTCGCCAAGTCTTAGCAGAGCATTGCAGAGCAAGAAATGAACAATGAAAATAGCAAAAGAGAATCTGAACAAAATATCCTTTGTATTTCATTAATGTCAATTTACATCTTTTTAATATCTGGCGGCCTCTAAATTCGAGTCCGCCACTTCTATTACAAATTAAAAAGCAAAATACATTCATCATGACGAGCTCTTGCGCTTCTTTGTTGCAGGAGACTCATCCGGACTTGAAGATCCATCGATGTTTTCATCAGGAGAATAGCCCCCTGAGCCACTTCCACTGCCATCAGAACTCTCGCTTCCCCAAACTCGCTTTGCAAGCTGCCGTCATCGGAGCTTGATGTATAAGAGGAGGACTAAGCAGACTGTATTTCTATCCGCTTGCTTGACCCAGCATCCTCTGCAGCTTCATTGTCGGCTGCAATCCCCTCACTTTTGTCTTTTTCTTCATCCTCATCAACAACTTCTTTTCCTTTGGCAGCTCGCTCCATGGTTGTGACCTTATCTTCTAACTCTGGGAAGAGTTGGAGAAAAGGCACTCCTTCCACACCGTCACTAGAGGCCTTCGATGAAACGCTCAATCGCGACCTCAACGCTTTCCTTCACATGAGG
Source organism: Platanthera zijinensis (assembly GCA_039513925.1). Lineage (NCBI taxonomy): Eukaryota > Viridiplantae > Streptophyta > Magnoliopsida > Asparagales > Orchidaceae > Platanthera > Platanthera zijinensis. The sequence continues at coordinate 126,714,106 of CM077080.1, forward strand.
GAACATGGCATCTGGGAAGCTATGGTTCATGATATCATAAGTGGTCTGCGAAAAACAAAATCAAGTCAGGTCGCTGCGGACATGAAATGGAGATCGCTGCGAATACAACTTACCGCTACTTTTTCCTTCTTGATATTAACCCTTTTTCCTAACAGCTTATTTCTTTCCTTCAACGATTTATTCTCCTTCTGAAGTTGTTCATTCAACCTGAGCAGATCTCGCTTCAAGCAGCCCATGAAGTGGCTCGTCACAACACTGTTTGCGTTGGCCTGGGCGGCGAGCAGAGGGAGATCGGTAGGCGGGATGCCTTTCAGGTTGCACAAGTTGCACTTCCCATAAAGCACAGAGATCGCCACATAGGCATGGCGAGATACCCTTGAACTCTTCCAGGAGCGAAGAGCGGTGGAAAGGCGGGCATGCTTGTTCTTACTATGCCAGTGTATCATTGGGTTTCCCCTCAGATCTTTCTGGCTCTTTCCAAAGCCTTGTAAGTCAAAGCTTTCAGAGGAGTAGCCCGTGGCGGGATCCACCTCCTATATTCTTCTTCTTGCAACCACTTTTTTTCCTTTCCCCTTGTGTAAGTGTCAGGACGCTTGATGTTTGAGGCGGATTTGCTGGTACCTCCAAGGTCGCTGCAAGAAAAGAAAGGCAATCAACATATTACTGGTTGCGCCGGATACAAAGGCAGGTCGCAGAACTTACTCTCTTCGCAAGCCACGGTGTCTAAGCTGGACAGGAGCGGGATGTAGTGTTCGATGTCAAGTCTTGCTCCAGCCAAGAACTCAATAATCACGGTCTCCACTGCATCGAGCTTCATGCTCTTGAAGGCATAGTCTGCACGCTCCTGCGGATGAGTATGCGTGAACACCATGTCGCCTTCAAAGATCAGGTATCTTGAGGTCCAGTTATGGATCTTATTCGGTAAGCCCATAACCTTCATACCTCTGCAGTAGAAGTATATCATGCCCTTGTACGGGCGGCCTCCGGACGGTGTGATGGAGCGGACTAAGATGATTTTCCTGGAAATGTTCAAGGAGAATGCGATCTTCTTAGATCGAAGGTAAGAGAAGTAGTTGTAAATGGAGGCAAAGGTGTTCGGCGTGAGAGACCCCGGAACCATGTTGTATTGTTCAAATATCTCAGCGACCTCCCACACTAGAGGAAATTTGAATCCGCAGTCAAAGTGATCAATCGGCACTACAATCTGAGTGGCAGTGGAGAAGTTGATCATTTCATTATCTTCAGGCAGGCGGACATGCACCGGTGAGTCTGCCATATGCTTCTCAGTAAAGGCCTCGAGATCGACTTCAGTCAACTTGCACTTCTTATGGTCAGCAGAGTGGAAGGCGATCGCAGCATTAGTACGTGCGGACACCATATTTCAAGACCGCAAGGACTTCTGCTTCAATCGCTTTTCCTATAAATAAGAAATACTTAAGCTTTATTGATAGAAATCGAGTCTGATGCCTTTTCAGCCAGGACGCACATCCTGGTCGCTCAGTCCACGCAGACCCAGCCTCTTTTAATCAAAGATTGCGGACACAAAGTCAGTCTGCTTGGCTCGCGGTGTTTTCAGTGTTCCTAAACAAATTCAAAGCAATTTTCAAATCAAAATATGCTGACACATAGTCAGTTCACATTCAATATCAACCTACAGAAAGATTCAGATCACGCAGATCGCAACATTGTTCAAATCACAGTATAATATTATACAGATCAAATCACAGTTCAAAGCAATGTTCAAATCGCAGACAAATTATACATCACATCAAATTGTTCGCTCCCATAAGCGGACTTTGCGGCCTCTATGGTCAGGTCGCGTAGGTCGCTCCTGCCTATCCCTTCCAAGATGTGATGCCTGGTCGCTTCCTTGCAGCACTTCGCAATACAGTTGGTAGATAAGGTGGTGCATAGAATTAAAGGTGCGGTGCATAGACGCAGACTCCCAATCTATCCGGCTCAGAAGAACCACAAGATCGGTTGTCGGCCTCTTCACCTCGTCCTTCGTGGGATGCCCACCTGTTGAAGCTGGAGTCTCTGCTGGAGCAGGGCGATCTAGAAATTATGGCCTCTCCACGGGGACCTCGGTACCTTGCTTGTTTTATCATTCTCGCACAAGAGCCAAGTATCTTCCCCTATAGTGGCGGGAGTCCTGGACAAACCACCACTTCTCCTTCTCACACTTCTCAAGTGTCATTGAGATGCTGGAGAACTGGTCCTCCAGAGCCTTTTCTCGCTCTATCCTCCTTTTCAACTCTGCTTGAACATCTTTAAGTTTTCTTCATACTTCTTCCTTTCTAACATTATCAAATTATCTAGGCAGAGTTGCTCACCTTGTGTGGACTTATCAAGAGAGATCCCACCAGGTTGCTCTAAAGCATTTAATTCAGGAGATAGCACAATCTCTCCTACTTCAACAGAGCCGTGTGGTGACTTATATCTTGTAACAAAGAAAACAAAGTTCATATTCAAATTTATGTCGCGGCGGAATCAAAATGCAAAGAGTAAAGTCAAACTTTGGGCAATCGTCGCGGTGAGATGGAGACTATCGTGTACGCTGCCTTATCCGCTCCTAGTCAAAAATGCTTAGTCGCTTTCTCCATTCGCAATGGACTTTGGCTCTTTTCTCGGCCACAATTCTTCTTGAAATAATTATATCATCGGTCTCTGTAATTATCTTTATTGGTTTCGACTTCCGTGGAGGAGATTTATAAATCCACTGATGCTTAAAGTGCTTAGGCGCCGGTTGTAGTTTACCTTACCGCATCACCTCAGCGGCAATCTGCAAATCCTCAGCCCGCTTGTCCACAACAATCTTCTCTGAGGCCGCCTCGACCTGGGCCTTCTGAGTAGAAATCTTTTCCTTCTGCGCAACGATCCTCTCCCTTAGTGCTTCCTCATCTCCTTTAGATACATGCTTAGAAGGGGGGATTGCAAACCTACACCCCCAATATCTCAACTTTGGGCTACAGCGCCTCCAATAGAGATTGATTCATATCAGCAAGCTGTTCATTATCGATGGAGTTGAGTATTTTAGTACTGGACAAACTGACCGTTGGCAGGGAATCGCTTCCCGGGATTGGAGCGTCTGGGGTGACTAAGTCAGTAGCTGGATTTAATATCTCATTTCCTACTGGACCCCTAAACTTAGATTAGGTTAGTATAAGTGGTGGATTAATGGGGTTAGACTAGGTTTGACCCATGGAGTAAGGTGGATTTACATAGGACCCACTATAGGGTTCAAGTCAAATCAGGTCAAACTAGCCCAAAATAGAATCATAGGTACGCATTGACCCCATCACTATGCTCCTAACCTCAAAAGCAATCTAAGTGAACCAAAAGCCACATCATTGGGTCAACCATTGACCCAAGTTGACCCAAGTCAACCATAACCCTAAGTTGGTCAAATCCACGCATATAGGCCCAATTAGCCCATGTGGGGCATCACCATGGCCCAACCCATGTTAGGTGATGCCATAGGGCTCATGTTCATCAAGTGGGGTTAGCCCACTCATCACATTGACAAGGTCAACCCTAAAAGTCAACTTGGTCAACCTTTGGCCTATTTAAGTAAATTTGAAGACCAAGCTCATTCCTAATGGGCTAAGGCCTTGAGCCATGACCCAACCAATTTTTGGTGATGACATAGGGTTCATGACCATCAAGTGGGGCCAGCCCACTCATCAAGTTGACCAAGTCAACCCTAAAAGTCAACTTGGTCAATATAAGGCCAAAAGAGAAAAAATGAGAGTCAAGCTCATTTCCAATGGGCTAAGCCCATTAAATAAGGCCCATGATCAGCTCAAGTGCTCATTTACAGCCCCTACCCTCTGTTTTTGGAATGTAGTAACATGCAAGACAATATTTAGGGAATTTACCCAAGTAAAGGAGAGAGAAAATGGAGGAAATTTGGGATGGAAGCCATGTTTCCCTCCTCCTCTCTTCCCAAGCGCACATCTAAACCCACACATCAATTATCAGCCTTTCTAACCCAATTTCATGCCACTTTGTGCCAAGGAGGAGAAACCAAAGCTCATGGCTGAAATCCCCATCATGGAATCTCTGTATACAACCCATACCAGCCAAAACCAACCCTCCCATTAGCTTTAGAAGGTCCAAAGGAGTGGAATTCGATACTTGGATCGAAGCTTTTGGTGGAGAATCAGGTTCGGGAGCAAGCTCATCGGAGAGGAGAAATTCAATGGCCAACCACCGCCACCATTGGGATCTAATCAAGGTCCGTTTCTCCTCCTCTCCCTCTGTGCTAGCCTACTAGATCATTTAGGAGTGATTTTGAGCTAAATTGAGCTTGGATCCATGTGAGGTGTGGGAGAAAATCTCAAGCTTTTGAGCTTGCATGGGATCGCCGGAGAGGCGGTTGATTGCCACCACCTCAACGGAGGTATTGGTGGTGGTAGCCGGACGTGGAGGACAAGGGGTGGCCGGGAAATGAAGTTTGAAGAGGCTCCAGGTCAGGAAAATCTCGGCCCTTGGCTGGAGGAGGAAGATGAACGGATGACATCCATTATTGCTTTGAGATTCGTGATGTATTAATATATTAAACTTTAGTATTTTGTCACACTTTATTCTGTACCTTGTGGACTATTTTGAGGCCTCTTAGAGGAAGCTTAAGAGAATATGTTCAACATAAAAAATGTATCCCTAGGTCTTACCTTTAAAATGACACCCAAAAGTTGTAATTTGGAGCACTACAGCTTCCTGTAGGGTCATTCTACCAAGCCTGGTCCTAGACTAGGGCAGTTCTTTCAATGAGTGCCCAAGCCAACTCTAAGTCCACATGCCCTGAGATTTTGGTCATGCATGTTATTAGGTCATACTTAGGTACCGACCAAAAATGGGAATTTTTGGAAAGTATTTTTCCATAGTTTTTGGAGAAATATCATTTATTAAATTAATTGAAAGTTTAGAGATCTACAACTCCAAATGCCCCCAAATTTGGGTGGCATGGCCATTGGGTCATTAGATTACCATGGTAAAACTTTTTGCCCATTTTGACCTCTGCATGTTTCGAAAATCTAACATGCATGATGAAGGTATATTGAAATTTTGTGTGCCTATAGTAGAAATGGGAAAATGAGAATTTAGCCTATTTAGACCAATACAATTCCATGAAACTCTGGACAGAGACTTATAAGGGTGAATTACACCTCCCATAGGAAGGATGGAATTTTTGGGATCAAAAATCCCATTAAATGGAATTATTGGAAATTATGTCCGTTTGGAAATAAAATTTGAAAATAGGTAAAATTACTATTATAAATTCTGAAAATCTTTCACAAGCCCTATTAGGACATCATACACCTCTGGAAAATTTTATAAGCTTGTTTGGAAATTTTATCTTGAGTTTTAAGTAGAATTACCTTATTGCCCCTTTTTGGAAATTAATTAAAAGTAAAGTAAATTATTGTTGAACAATTATGGGAAAATTTATAGAATCTTAATTCTATGATTAGAACCTGGTTTATTTATTTGAGAATTTATGGGTGATTATGTATGTTAAAAACTCAAGTAATGGCATTTTGGTAATATCATTATTATGGAATTTTGTTAAGTCAAATCATTTGATAGGATCATGAAATTCTGTATTTTGTGTTATTATATCAATATTGATCTCAAGTAATTTCTAAGAATTTTTGGTTGGATAGTTGAAGTACTTCATTTGGAAAATGGATTAATTATGGTTTTAATCTTAATTAGAGAATATATAGAAATTTAAATGGAAAAATTATGATCCAAGGTAGGAAGTCATATTTAACCTAGTTGAACATCAAGAAAATTTCTTAGGCTTGTGGGATCATTAGATATAGTACATCATGTACAAAATGACTTAGGTCACTTAATTAAAAGATTTAATTTAGGGTCTTAATTACTTAGAAAAATGGTGAAATCCTAAATGGTCAACACCATACACCATACCAACCCATGTTAATTAATTAAGGGCATTTTGCCCAAGGAATTGGAAGTCCTATTATACGGGTTAGTATTAGGTCATGGATTGCGCTTAGTGAAAGTAGCAGGTATTACTGGGATCCACATGGGATAAGATAGAAGGTTGCGTTGTTAATTATATTGGGAAGAAAAACCTTGGTTGGTGTCTAGTAGGTCACTTCAAAGTATCAAGTTATAGAGTGCAAAACCCCAAGGATAGTAGCTAGAACGGAGACCGGCGGAAGATTGCCGATTCCCAATAATATCCTAAGTCATTAGTTTCGTTCCAGAGTAACAACGAGAGCTGGGTATGGATCATGGGTAGACATTAATAAAAGTAAGTATCTTTGCGAAAGGGAACTTTGGGCTTTCAATCCCATCTTGGTTCCAAGTGCCCCCAAAACCCCTTCATTAGGCATAACCTGGGCAGTCCTGGGATTAACCCTAAATTGCTAGGTATAACAAACACTGGATAAGAGTAGTCTAATAGGCTAAGAGAACATGGTAAAATTCTCACCCGTTAAGGGTTGGAGGGATTCAGGATTAAGAGAATGATGCGACAATCTCACCCGTGAAGGGTTGGAGGATTTCAGGATAGTTAGTCCTGTGAGCTGGAGGCTCGAGAGTTTGATATCAGGACAGGTTGATCCTGTGAGCTGAAGCCTCAAGAGGTTTATTTCAGTACGAGTTGGTCCTACGAGCTAGAGGCATAGGAGTATGACATCAGGTCGGGTTTGGTCCTGCGAGCTGGAGGCTCGGGTTGAGAAACTTTGTATGTGCATAGAAATAAAACTAGTGGCGGGTCATGCAGTACTAGGCCAATAATCACACCGATAGCAGTACGGTGACTCTGGTGAGGTGTGAGGGTTTTAGGGGCTAGTAGGTTGTTTATACTGCAGTTTGGAGGACAATCACCGAAAACGCACACCCGATCAAGAAAGTCTGGCAGTTGGCCAGCATTAGTATGCAGAGACTCTAGAGTACACCAAGGATGTATATAGATGCGTACGAAGGGTCTGGGCTTGGTAGTGTGTATACCCTCCTAGGAAGGGGAAGCGCCCGTTCCGCTACTACGGTAGCCACAACAGTGGTACCAGAGAGTGATGCTAGCTCCAAAAAGCGGGAACTAAAGTTCTGTGATCACAGAGTCGTGTGTGTGAGTTGCACTTATATGAATGATAACTTGTATACCATATCATACATACATACTTAGGACATACGCACCATAGATCCTTATCATATAAATAGTATGGGTTCTTTTATATGATAAGTTACATTTGTGAAACCTTAACTTATAAGTTTGTAAGGACATTTATATAAGTTAACGTACTTCTGTGATGATAGTTTAACAGTAGAAAGTTTACTTTCTGCTCCGCTCTTTACTTTACTTACTGCACTTCTTTTCAATACTATTTTTACTTACCTTACTTGTACTATAAAGAACTTCTAAAGTAGAGATATACTTGCTAGAACATAATCTTGATTGATTAGATCCACTATCACCTGCTATACTTTTTCTACCCCTTGTTGTCCTCCGCTTTCGTCCTCCCGCTCGATACCTAGGAGTCGCGGGGGTGAGGCGAGGACAAAATGGCTTAGTCTTTATGACTAACGGTCGGTTGTGACCGTATCATTTTTGTAGCTCGAGGAGATGGAGCACCAGGACGACCAGCAGGACAAGGTGGCAGGATATGAGGAGATGATACCACCTACTACTACTAGTGCAGCCCGGTGTCAGGTGATTACGTGTGTATCGATGATAGTTTAGCTTCTGCTTAGTTTTGTTTTGTGAGACAAATATTTGATGTGGATGTACAGGGATAAGCCCTTTTTCTCTTTTGTTGTACTCATTGTGGACTACGATTGTACATTTCATTATCTTATATATGATATGTACTGTGATTTTTGTGGACTTGTTAGTTTTATTACTACATGCTTTGCTTCTATTCTCGATTGGCCGAACAGGTTGAATGATCGTACTAGACGGTAGGATCGGCGTCTTGGAATGTCGACTAACCCGTGTGTTAGTGTCACTGTAAGGCAGCGGTTATGGGCATAAGACCCGGGTTACCTCCTGGTAAGGGGAGTGGGGGTCTTACAAATTGGTATCACTTGAACAAACGATCTTATGATAAAGAAGTCCAAAACATTGGGTCACCCCACTCCAGCAATAGTTTGCGGACAAACTATGCATCAGAAGCAATAGTGTGCCCATGTGTAAAAAGTCATAGAAAATAGTCCATTTAAATAATGAGTTTGGCCAATCCAATTAGGACAACACCTTAGTTTGACTTACCAAGAGGATTTCGTAGTGTATCTGAGTCTAAAATCGACCTCGGAGATAGATTGGTTAAGGTAAGATGATACCCAAATTTTCAAAAGGAAGAATTCTACGCAAGAGTCACTACTTAAGGCTTAAATTCTGATGTCCCTACTCCACCTATCAAGTGATATTATCACTTCTTACCCAAGTTGATAGGACCGCCTTATGAATTGGTGCAAATAATCTATTAGTGTAATGGTAGTGTACTCGTAAACTTAACCCTCATACCGATGACTTGATTACGTAGAGACAACCACTGTGAAAAATACCAAAGGTCGAATAATAATTCAAGTCTCAGAAGAGACCCATTTTTTTTTGTTGGGTCACATATTGACATTGAGAAGATTGTCGTAAATAGTAACCTTACGAGCCTAAGGTACATAACATATCAATAAGTCCCAATGTGGAACTCCAAGTCTAAGATTGTTAGCCCTAAGGATTGAGGCATATATATGATGATTGCACTATGGATATTAAAGAAATTTTGCCCAAAATGTATGGAGGCTTATCCTTTTGTTTATTTGGCTAAATTGGTAATGACTTGAATTTCCCTAGACCCTGTTTGTAAAACATTGTCTCGCAAACATAGTGATCCTGGAGAATTGGTATTTGAACATTACCTGTATGAAAATCGAGACTTTTGTACGGATAATTGGTAAGATGATCAACCCTCCCTCGAAGTTGGGATATACGTAGAGGGTTGCCCGCTTGAATATATCACAATCCCAGAACAAGGAAAGTCATCATGAGATGTTAGAAACTTTCTCGAGCTTTTTAATTAGATAATTATTTGACATAACTTAAAGATATTGATGCATAATGACATGTTATGTCTAAATAACAAAACAAGTTGTGTACAATCAACAAGAATTCGAACATCTGGCTTTCCAGAAAAAAAACTAAAATCAAAGCAGTTTCGACGACACAAAGGTTCTATGTATAACTAAAGGAGTGTGTTATCTCAACAAAACATGTTCCTAGATGCTCTAACACTTTAACCTAATCGATGTAACATATGATTAATCAATATATTGTCAGTTAAGGATTTGATTAAGGAACTCAGATATATCGCAAGAGAGAGCCAAGGTGAATTGAGAATTCAGTACAAGTCAGAAGGATAACTAAAATTTTTCCATAACTAGGGCTCATGATTATCATATATTAAATGGGTACAATTGGGAGAAGTAAACACGATGATTGATCACTGCTACATGCACTTACCTAATATAACCAAGTTATTAGGTTAGAAACGTACAAATTTTATCATGAGTATAACGACCCCAGAAAAATGAAGATCAAGTGAAAAACCATACTGAATTGGAAGATATATATTATAAGTACGATCATTTGGATGTGGCTCTGGTTATCATAAGAATAAAAATAAAAGTTTTCGATGATATAATAATTACCTTCAGAAATATTATTAATTTTTAGAACAAACTCATGATTATGAATATTCTATTATCTTTTGAATCAAGTATTATAATCATTCAAAGGATTTGAATTGCCCACTTTGCGGGTAACAAATGCACTATTATGTTTAGTGAACTTAGAAAAATTTTATCATGAGTAGACAATGCAAGCATATCCTATGCACCAAGAAACGAATAAATTCAACCTTGCATATATTGGATAATGTGAATTATATTTTTTGGTGTTTGTAAGTGATGATAACACATGAACTTAGAGAAAGGATAGTCTCTACCATGACATAATTTTTGGAGGTTAGATTGAAGGTTACTCATACATATTCCACACACGGTTTAGCTAATCTCATGAATATTATGGCATTAGATGAGTATTCACCCATGCTTGCCTAATGAAGACACTATATGAACTTATATAGGAAAGTTAGTATGACCATACCTGTGTTGAAACTTCGAGCACATAAAAGATTAATTTGGCAAGGCATGACATTAAAAATGTAACGACTCGGTAAAATAAAATGGGGTGGATGATTAGTTGAAGCGTACGCATAGGTATGACCCCTTGATTATGATATCGACAAGAACCGGGACACATAATTTGATAATATTATAACCACAATTAGGAGGATTCATGACTATAGAATATAGATTTTGACTATCAAAGGTGTATACGGTGAAATCACACAAGAATTAATGAGTGTTTAATCATATTCTTTCTTATGACGAAATCGAATCGTGATGAATCTTATTATTTTGCAAGAATTCCTTATATCTTATCAATCAGAATCCAATTAGAAAAGCGATTGAGTGTCATGTCGTGAACATCAATCGCTCGATGTATATATGAAGAGTTCACTCTACAAATTATGTATTTTTACTTAAGTAGAGGTGTAATATGTCATGAATTTGGAAGAAAAAGGGGGGGGGAGGAAAGAAGGGGGTGATAATCTTTTCATCAAATCTTAAGTTTGGAGGTTGGTTAATTACTATGCATAAGTTGGACCTTCGTCATAAATAAAACTATGATAACATATATTTGAAGATACGATGTGGTATAAGATATAGGGCGTGAGGCGATTCTAGAAGAGAAATCTAAGATTTGTGTGCACAATTCTACATATAAGATTATTTATTTTCACATACTTGATGATCATTGCTCGTAAGGGAGTCCGAACCAATGTATGATTAAGGTTTATTTAATGATAATGTGTCGGAAGACTTGGAAATATGCCCACATAATCTTGATTATGAATATCCCAAAATATAATGAAAGTGCATTTGTAAGGGAATTGTTACCTCTGATAGAAACAACCACGAGGCCTATAGGGTAGGAATTATCGGGCGCCGCTATCTTGGGTATAGGATGAGGATTCAAGGGCACTTATATCAAATTATATTGAGGGTACAGATGCTCAGAGTCGGCATGCCAAGTATTACGATGTGAGACATCGATAGGTAGAGATCCTAGTGGGAGATGGAGTTTTCTTGAAGATACGTCTGGTGCATGGTGTCTCGCAGGTGAGGTGGCACAAGAAGCTTAGCCCTCGATATATGGGGCCTTATTTGATCCAGGAGCGGATCGGCCCCTTTGCTTACAGGCTGGAGCTGCCGCAAGAGTAAGGGACCTTACACGACGTTTTCCACATCTCTTCACTACAGAGAGCTCTCCTTCGGTCGGAGCAACATATTACCGCTACAGTAGGCCTGATAGCACCTGATAGATCAGTTCGTTAAAAGCCGGTCCGAATCGATGATATCGCGGTCCGAGTGCTGCGGAAGAAGAAGGATCCCCTAGTGAAGGTGTTGTGGTCAAACCATGGATGGGAGGAGCACACCTAGGAGCCGATGGATCTGATGCGTGAACGGTACCCGGAGCTTTTCGCCTCAGGTATACTTTAATTATGTTTATGTTTTTTAAAAATTCTTGTGCATACATACCGCGTAGACCCGAACTTTAATTTCGAGGAAGAAATTATTTTTTGGTATATTGGGATTTGTAACATCTCATTTCCTACAAGACCCCTAAATTTAGATTAGGTTAGGACATGTGGTGGATGAATGGGGTTAGGCTAGGTTTGACCCAGTGAGGGCCCTATAGGGTTCAAGCTAAATAAAGTCAAACTAGCCCAAAATGGATCATAGGTACACATTGACCCCACCACTATACCCCTAACCCTAAAAGCAATCTAAGTGAACAAAAAGCCACATCATTGGGTCAACTATTGACCCAAGTCAACCATAACCCTAATTTGGTCAAATCCAAACATATAGGCCCAATTAGCCCAAGTGGGGCATCACCATGGCCCAACCTATATTAGGTGATATCATAGGGCTCATGATCATCAAGTGGGGTCAGCCCACTCATCACGTTGACCAGGTCAACCCTAAAAGTCATCTTGGTCAACCTTAGGCATATTTAAGTAAATTTCAAGACCAAGCTCATTCATAATGGGCTAAAGCCATGAGCCATGACCCAACCCATGTTGGGGAATGACATGTGGTTCATGACCATCAAGTGGGGTCAGCCCACTCATCAAGTTGACCAAGTCAACCCTAAAATCCAACTTGGTCAACATAAGGCCTAAAGAGAAAAAATGAGAGCCAAGCTCATTTCCAATGGGCTAAGCCAATGAACCAAGACCCATGATAAGACCAAGTGCTCATTTACTGCCTCTACCCTCTAGTTTTTGAAGGTAGTAATATGCAAGAGGGTATTTTGGGAATTTACCCAAGTAAAGGACAGAGAAAAGGGAAGAAAATTGGGATGGAAGCCATGTGGACCTCCTCCTCTCTTCACAAGCCCACATCTAAACTCACACATCAAATATTAGCTTTTCCAACCCAATTTCATGCCACTTGGAGCCAAGGAGGAGAAACCAAAGCTCATAGCCGAAATCCCCATCATGGAATCTCTGTATACAGCCCATATCAGCCAAAACCAACCCTCCAATTAGCTTTAGAAGGTCCAAAGGAATAGAATTCGATACCTGGACTGAAGTTTTAGTGTAGAATCCAGTTCAGGAGCAAGCTCGCCGGAGAGGATAAATTCCATGGCCAACCACCGCCACCGCCGCCGTCGGGCTCCGATAAAGGTCTGTTTCTCCTCCTCTCCCTCTGTGCTAGCCTACTAGATCGTTTAGGAGAGATTACAAGCTAAATTGAGCTTGGATCCATGTGAGGTGTGGGAGAAAATATCAAGCTTTTGAGCTTTCTCGGGATCGCTGGAGAGGCGATTTTTGGCCACTATTTTGCCGCAAAACGATGGCCACCACCTCAACAGAGGTGGTGGTGGCAGTAGTCGGCCGTGGAGGCCAAGGGGTGGCCGGGAAATGAAGTTTGAAGAGGCTCAAGGTTGGGAAAATCTCGGCCCTTGGCTAGAGGAGGAAGATGAACGGATGCCCTCCATTATTGCTTTGAGATTCGTGTTGTATTAATATATTAAACTTTGGTATTTTGTCACACTTTATTTTGTACCTTGCGGGCTATTTTGAGGCCTTTTAGAGGCAGCTTCAGAAAATGTGTTCAACATATAAAATGTAGCCCTAAGTCTTAAATTTAAAAAGACACCCTAAAGTTGTAATTTAGAGCACTACAGCTCCCTGTAGGGCCATTCTACCAAGACTGGGCCTAGGCTAGGGCAGATCTTTAAATGAGTGCCCAAGCCAAATCGTAACTCCACATGCCTTGATATTTTGGTATTGCATGTGATTAAATTATATTTAGGTACTGACAAAAAATGGGAATTTTTGGAAAGTATTTTTCCATAATTTTTGGAGAAATATCATTTATTAAATTAATTAAATTTTTAGAGATCTACAACTCCAAGTGCCCCCATATTTGGGTGGCATGGACATTGTGTCTTTAGATGACCATGGTAAAATATTTAGGCCATTTTGACCTCTACATGTTTGGGAAATCTAACATGTATGATGAAGGTATATTGAAATTTGGTGTGCCTATAGTAGAAATGAGAAAATGGGAATTTAGCCCATTTGTCCCAATGCATGTAAATGAAACTCTGGACAGAGGCTTATAAGGATTAATTACACCTCCCATAGGAAGGATGGAATTTTTGGGATCAAAAATCCCATTAAATAGAATTATTGGAAATTATGTCCATTTGGAAATAAAATTTGAAAATAGGGCCAATTAATTTTATAAATTCTGAACATCTGTCCCAAGCCCTATTATTACATCATACACCTCTGAAAAATTTTATAAGCTTGTTTGAAAATTTTATCTTGAGTTTTTAGTAGAATTACCTTATTGCCCCTTTTTGGAAATTAATTTAAAGTAAAGTAAATTATTACTGAACAATTATGGGAAAATTTATAGAATCTTAATTCTATGATTAAAACCTTGTGTATTTATTGGAGAATTTATGGGTTATTATGTATGTTAAAAACTCAAGTAGTGGCATTTTGGTAATATCATTATTATGGAATTTTGTTAAGTCAAATCATTGGATAGGATCATGAAATTCTGTATTTTGTGTTATTATATCGATATTGATCTCCAGTAATTTTATAAGAATTTTTGGTTGGATATTTGAAGTACTTCATTGGGAAAATTGATTAATTATGGTTTTAATCTTAATTTGAGAATATATAGAAATTTAAATGGAAAAATTATGATCCTTGGTAGGAAGTCATATTTAACCTAGTTGAACATCAGGAAAATTTCTTAGGCTTGTGGGATCATTGGATATAGTACATCATGCACAAAATGACTTAGGTCACTTAATTAAAAGATTTAATTTATGGTCTTAATTACTTAGAAAAATAGTGCAATCATAAATGGTCAACACCATACACAATACCAACCCACGTTAATTAATTAGGGGCATTTGCCCCAAGGAATTGGAAATCCTATTATACGGGTTAGTATTAGGTCATGGGTTGTGCTTAGCAAAAGTAGTAGGTATTACTGGGACCCACAGGGGATACGATAGAAGGTTGAGTTGATAACTATATTGGGAAGATAAACCCTGGTTGGTGTCTAGTAGGTCACTTCATAGTATCGAGTGATAGAGTGCAAAACCCCAAGGACAGCAGCTAGAACAGAGACTGGCGAAAGACCGCCGATTCCCCAATAATATGCTAAGTCATTAGGTTCTTTCCAGAGTAACAACGAGAGTTGGGTGTGGATCATGGGTAGACATTAATAAAGTAAGTATCCTTGTGAAAGGGAACTTTGGGCTTTCAATCCCATCTTGTTTCCTAGTGCCCCCGAGACCCCTTCATTGGGCATACCCTTCATTGGGCATACTCTTGGCAGTGCTTGGATTAACCCTAAATTGCTAGGTATAAAAAACACTAGACAAGAGTAGTCTAGTAGGCTAAGAGAACCTGGTAAAATTCTCACCCGTGAAGGGTTGGAGGGATTCAGGATTAAGAGAATTATGTGACAATCTCACCCGTAAAGGGTTGGAGGGTTTCAGGACAGTTAGTCCTGCGAGCTGGAGGCTCGAGAGTTTGATATCAGGACAGGTTGGTCCTGCGAGCTGAAGGCTCGAGAGGTTTATTTCAGAATAGGTTGTTCCTGTGAGTTGGAGGCTCAGGAGTATGACATCAGGACGGTTTGGTCCTGCGAGCTGGAGGCTTGGTTTGAGATACCTTACATATGCATAAAAATAAAGATAGTGGCGGGTCATACGGTACTGGGCCAATCATCACACCGATGGCGGTACGGTGACTTTGGTGAGGTGTGAGGGTTTGAGGGGCCAGTAGGTTGTTTATATTATAGTCTTGAGTACAATCCACGAAAACCCACACCCGACCAAGAAAGTCTTGCAGTTTGCCAATATTAGTACTCAGAGACACTAGAGGTCACCTAGGACGTATACAGAGGCGTATGAAGGGTCTGGGCTTGGTAGTGTGTATACCCTCCTAGGAAGCGGAAGCGCCTATTTCGCTGCTGTCGTAGCCACAACGGTGGTACCAGAGAGTGATGCTAGCTCCAAAAAGCGAGAACTAAAGGTCTGTGGTCACAGAGTTGCGTATGTGAGTTGTACTTGTATGAATCATAACCTGCATACCATAATATACATACATACTTAGGACATACGCACCATAGATCCTTATCATATTAATTAGTATGTGCTCTTTTATATGATAAGTTACATTTGCGAAACCTTAACTTATAAGTTTGTATTGGCATTCATATAAGTTAAGGTACTTCTGTGATGATAGTTTAGCAGTAGATAGTTTACTTTCTACTCCGCTCTTTACTTTACTTACTGCACTTCTTTTCAGTACTGTTTTTACTTACCTTACTTGTACTATATAGAACTGTTAAAGTAGAGATATACTTGCTATTACATAATCTTGATAGATTAGATCCACTGTCACCTACTATACTTTTTCTACCCCTTTTTGTCCTCCACTTTCGTCCTCCCGCTCGGTGCCTATGAGTCGCGGGGGTGAGGTGAGGACAAAATGTCTTAGCCTTTATGACTAACGATCAGTTGTGACCGTATCATTTTAGGTGCTCGAGGAGATGGAGCACCAGGATGACCAGCAGGACGAGGTGGCAAGATGTGAGGAGCTGATAACACCTACTACTATTACTGTAGCCCGGTGTCAGGTGATGACGCATGTATCGATGATAGTTTAGCTTCCGCTTAGTTTTATTTTGTGAGAGAGATATTTGATGTTCATGTACAGGGCATAAACCCTTTTTCTCTTTCGTTGTACTCATTGTGTACTACAATTGTACCTTTAATTATCTTATATATGATATGTACTGTGATTTTTGTGGACTTGTTAGTTTTATTACTATATGCTTTGCTTCTATTCTCGATTGGCCGAACAGGTTGAATGATTGTACTAGCCGACAGGATCGGCGTCTTATGGTGTCGGCTAACCCGTGTGTTAGTGTCACTGTAAGGGAGCGGTTTTGGGCATAAGACCTGGGTTACCTCCTAGTAAGGGGAGGGGGTCTTACAAACTAGCTTTACGCACTGATTGGCAAAATTGCTTTTTTCCTTCCTCTATCTTGGCAAGAGACATTTGAAGTCTTTTCTCCAAAGTATTATTTTCATTGATGATACTAGTTATTCTCAATGATTCCTTGGAAAGACTTGCTTTTGGATCTTTGATCATTATCATCGAGTGAGAACACTCTAGAAATTCGATATTCTCTTTGCCAGTTTTTATTAGTTCATTTTGTAAGTTTTAAAAGTCCTTTTTGATTTTCTTATTCTCATTTTGTATGTACTTCTTCTCAAGAATCACACTATCTAATTTCTCACATAAATGACCATAAATTTCAAGAAGTTAAGTATATGTGGGTGGAGTTACCTCAGTATCGCTCTAGACAATGGACTCATCGTCAGATTCTTCTCGACTCCTTCCCACGAGGCACAGATTTGCCTCATCTTCAGAGCTAGAATCTGAGGTGCATGATTCGTCAGATCCTTCTTCATCCCATTTGAGAGCCTTCAGTACCTTCTTCTTCCCTTTATGCCGGCTTAGCTTTTCCTTTTACTCTTTCTGGATCCTTGGGCAGTCCCTCTTTTAGTGCCCAGGCTTGTGGTAGTGATAGCACTCAGGCTGGGACTTCTCATCATTCCTTTCTGCTTTCTTCGCCAGCTTGGTCCACCTTCAGGCTTCTCCATCTCCTCTCTTCAGGAATTTCTTAAATTATCCCTGCTTCTTGGGATTCTTCATGAATTTTTTGAACTCCCAAACGTAGAAGCTTTCCTCGTCATCTTCCTCAGATTCTTTAGCAACCTTTTTCTCCCTTGCAGCCCTCAATGCCAGTCCCTTCTTCTATACTTCCCTGGGATATTGTTTCGCTTGAATCTTTAGTTCAAGTTCACGTGTCTTCAGATTTTCTATGAGGCTTTTTATCTTTAGGGTGCTGATATCATGAGATTCGGTGATCGCAGTCACCAATTGGGTTGAAGCAAGGAGGGAAAGATCGCAGGATCTTCCTCACCATATCACCATATAAAAAGCTCTTCCCGAGGGATCTTGAGGAATTGATAATTTGGGTAAATCCTGTCTACATGCTATCAACCTCCTCATCAATCTCCATACAAAACTGTTCATATTAAGACTCGAGTCAGAATAGCTTCGACTCTTTCACCTTCAAAGTACCTTCGTGAGTAAGTTTAAGTAACCACCATATATCATACATAGTTTCACAGTTAGAGATTAAATTTAATTCAGTTTTATCTAATGCGCAGAATAGAGAGATCATTGCCTTAACATTGTTCATGCATTTAAGCTTATCTGCTTCATCCCACTTATTGTTTGGTTTGATTAGGACGGCGTCCCCTACAGTGACAGTGGGTGCAGTGCATTTCATCTCTACCATGGCCCATACATCCATGCTTTGAGTCATCAGAAAAATTCTCATGCGTGTTCTCCAATGACGATAGTCACTCCCCATAAAGAATAGAGGTCTACTCACACCTTGTCTCTCATAGAATGCGTGAACAGAGTTAGCAATCTTACTTCATGATTTTAAGCCTTTAGAAGTAACCTGCCTCTAATACCATTTGTTGGATCTCGTGGCCAACCTTAGATGGGGATGAATAAGGATTCTCGTGTTTATTGCAATTTAAAATATTTTGACCAAGAAAATCGAGTTCTGGAAACTATCGCGGGGTATTAGGTAGCTAATGCGCAGCGGTAAGTCTCATAACACATTTTTTTTGGGCAGTTACACCTGAGCACCACACTTCAGAATTCAAAACATTATTCGTAGGAAACTAATGTAGGTAAAATCACAAAAAACAAATTTCATTGCAAGATTTAAAACAACAATAGTTTTTGAACAACTACAAAACTATGATCTCCGTGATGTCGGAGATCGAAGGCGATGAGAAATAAAAACTCTTGTGTTTTCTATATCGACTCGCTCCATGAACCGGTTAGCTCTATCCCTTTCCCTACAAGAAAGGTCCTCAAGGCGACACTTCACTTCCACGTAAGGAAGGGTCTTAGAGCCCCGCTAGATCTTCCGATCTAAACGTCTTTATCCCCAGGATGATTTTCCAAGAAATCCTCCTTGGGTTCTCACGACCCTTACCGGTCGATTTTCCTCACCACAAGATTAAAAAAAAAAATTACAGAAATAAGGATGTAAAGAATTTAAAAGATGAAGTTCTCCCTCTTGACGACTTCTCCGTTGAGCGATCTGCGTCTGGTGCTTGAGATCTTCGTTTACTAGCAACCAGTTGGCTCTTTATATTTGATATAGATCTTGGATCGCCGGAGTTCTTTGTTCATGAATGGGAGGGAGTCGAATTTCTTCATCTTCGATGGAGATTTTTTGGAACAGAGCGCAAGAGAGAGCGATTGAACTATAGAATGCACGAACTCCTGTCGCTTTTCATGTTCAGATACCTAAGGCACAAAAACCAAGGCGACCTTATATACATCTTCATGAAAATAGGCTACTACCGATGGTAAGACTAGCGCCCGGCAATAGTTTTGCGCGCTTACTGTGCCACCTGTCCTCCAAATTTGGAATAATATTTCAAAACCAATATTTTTTCCTTTTCCTAGAGCTAGCACCCGGCGGTAAAAGGTAGCGTCACATGGTAGGTCAGTAAGTCGACGAACCTATCTCGACACTCATTGAATGGCTAGCACTGCGTGGTAACTACTATCGCCTGGCGGTAGGTCAGTAACTTGACGAACCCGTCTCGACACTCGTAGAGTGGCTAGCGCAGCGTGGTAAGCACTATCGCTTGTCGGTATTTTCCCGAGAACCTGACCAAAATAATTCCTTGTGTTAGCACGAGCGGTAGGACTAGCGTGGAGCGGTAGGTTCCCGAGAGCTCTGTCTAATTAATTCACGGCTACTGCTCGGCGGTAACTTCTACCGCTCAACGTTATCATCCATAGGAGACTTCTTCTCTTTACTTGAACCTGTCAACTTGCTCACTCTATCAACACAAGACGTGATCAAATAAAGTTGGGATTTGATATTCTCAAACATAGGGAATATAAAACAGCGGTTCCAACAGTAAGGTGTCATAAGGAAATCACTACAGATGCTTTGCTTGGGAAATTGAAATCTTATGAGAAATTATTAAAAAGTTGAGTAGAAATTGAATCTAAATAGAATAGAATATCATCTAGAGAAAAATCAGTTGCATTTAAAGTTACTGAAGATGAACCAACTTTTACAAAAAATGAAATGTTCAATCTTCTAGCAAGAAGATTTAGAAAATGGATTAAATCAGAAGATTCAGAAGAAGAGACAGAAGTATGGGAAAACCAAAATTTGATAAAACTCTAAATAAGGAGATAATTTTTTTTCTTGCAGAAAACCTGGACATATTTCAATAGAATGTCCAAAATAGCAAATGGAAATTTCAAGCTCAAAGGATCAAAAGAAGAAATATCTGAAGAAGAAGGATAAGTGAAAGGGAAAAGGTTTTATTACTGAAACCTAGAGTGACACAAGCTCAGAATCAAGTTCTTCATCAAATAATAAAGAGGAAAAGACTGTTGAAGTAGCTTTTCGCATGACTCTAGAGACAGAATCTAATCATGATTCAATTAAGGTACCAGATTATTTTCATGATATAGACTTTACTTCAGATGATTTTAAGATATGTTTTAGAGAATTCTGTACTGATCAAATAGAACTTAAAAAGGAAATCAAATCATTAAGGGAAAAATTGAAAATATATGAAGACTGTCCTAATGATATTAAGCAAATAGAACAAGATAAGCATTTAGAAGTTGAGATAAATAATTTAAAGAAACATATTAGAAAGTTAACATATGAAAATTCTTCATTGAAAGAAGAACTATCAAAGGCAAAAGTCCTTGAAAATTTCTTGAATGGAAGGAGTAATCAGCTTAAGAATTTTACTAAAAACTTTAAGAAAAGCTTTTATCATTTGGGCTTAGGAGCAAACCCTACAGGATTGTAGTAATAGATAATAAACCTACATGAAAAAAATCCAATAACATTCATTAAAGTAAAGGAAGTACCATCTTTTATAGTACATTATAACTATTCAAATTTCAATAATGATAAGAGAAAGTTTAAAGCAAAAAGTGTTGCAAATAAATAACCAATGATAAATAAGAAATAGAAATTAGTAGTTTCAACAAATCAGGAACATGCGTCGATTTCATATCGACGCAACTCTTGCGAAACATCGACATCAAATTAACGCTTTCCAAATGTTACAATGACTTCAACTTGATGCATATCCCTTGAGAGCAATTATATATATTAGAAAATTTTTTAAAATGATGTTTGTCATAATTATTTTATCAAAGTTCATATAACTGGAAGCTATTAGTTTAATATACCAACACTCATTTATTCTAAGGTGAAAGATTTTGTTTAAAGATCCTAAACACCTAGAGGGGGGGGGGTGAATAGGTTGAAATCCAAATTTAACTTAGGCAATTAAAAGATTAATCTCAGCATAGCTAATTAAGGTATAATTTTCACAGCATAGGATAAAACAAGCACAGAAAAACACAGCACAGCTGATGTGCTAAAACGCGGCTTTTTTTATTTTATTTTAAGATGAGTGGGATTTTATTTTGTAGAGAAAAAGAAGAGCATTTTTGTTTTATAGAAACCGAGTTTTAACGAGAGGTAGGCAAGCGCACCTATCGCGTGTAGTACCGGATATTCCGGTGTGGAATATCGGGGTCGTATTGTTCTCGGGGTCGGCTTAGCTATTTCTACTCTTTCCCTGAAATACCTATTATTCTACCGATAATTTTTAGATTTTATAAAAAGGAAAATGGCAACAAAAATATAAAATGCATAATAATAATAATAAAAGCTGAAAATAAAGTGCGGAAAGCCGATGACCAACTTAGCGCGACTATAAAAGAAGAGAATTGAACTAAAATAACTTTTACTAAAAAGAGATCCTAATTTTCTTATTAATTAAGGCGGAGACTCGGCCGTGGAGGTTCCATGAGAATGAGCTCACTTATCTCTAGGAGTATCGCTCACCTCAACGCTAAGACTATTCGGCCGATCGTTAGACCGACGAAGGATTCCTCTTAACGCCCGCATTACGCTAAGAACCCCGCTATTGGGTGGGGAACCCAATCCGGTAAAGTCACGCGCCTCCTCTCTCGAGGGTTAGCGCGGAGCTTTCTTTACCCAAGGGTGATCGGTCCATACGTGCGGCCTCTCGGCGTTGCATAAGGATAACGGAAATAGGGCCCGAACATCGATATGCGGTCCTACGCGTCGTTAACCCTGGGCAAACCTTAAGAAATTTAATTAAATAGAAAATAGGACCTTTAATTATTTAAAGCTACTTTATCTGTCCCAATGCTCTTCGATATCGAGGGCTAAGGGCGGTTAGCCACTCATCGGAATGGGGACACTTACACTAGAAAGCAGAAAAGAAAGCTGTAAAAAAGCAGTAAAGGAAAGCTGAAAATTGCAAGTCCTACTCAAACGAGTAGGACTGAAGAAAGCAGTAAATGCGAATCCCGGCTCAAATGAGTGGGCGGGGGTAAATTAGTCTCATACACGCACACACTCTACAGAAATTAAAATCACACACACGCACTCTACAGAAAGTAAACACACACACTCGCACAAAGTTTTCCTACTCAAGTGAGTAGGAAGAAAATGAAA
Organism: Platanthera zijinensis; assembly: GCA_039513925.1. NCBI lineage: Eukaryota > Viridiplantae > Streptophyta > Magnoliopsida > Asparagales > Orchidaceae > Platanthera > Platanthera zijinensis. The sequence continues at coordinate 126,736,396 of CM077080.1, forward strand.
GCGATAAAATGACAAGTCCCACTCAAAAGAGTGGGCGGGAAATGAAAGCAGAGCGCCATTTAACTCTTAACGAGTAGGCGAAAATAAATGCATACGCACACACTCTACAGAAATTGAAATAAAGCAATGAAATCTAACTCATACACGCACGCACACTTGCAAAAATAAGAAAAACAAAGTGACTGAAAAATTAAAACAACTGCATTTCTACCGCTAGAATGTGGTAGAAATGCATAAAAAGAGAAAATAAAAATTAAACGGACAAAAAGTTTTTGAAAATAAAGTTAAAAACAAAGTGAGCGAAAAATTGAAATAGCAACTTTTTCATTCTTGTGTTTTTATAAAAACTCCTAAAAAGTGAAAATAAAGAAAAAACAACGAAAAAGTTTTACCAAAATAAAAATGCTAAGTTAAAGAAAAATAAAAACAAACATCTTTTTTGGTGTTTTTATAAACCCTAAGAATGAAAATAAGGAAAGGAAAGAAAAACTAAACCTAAACAAGTGCGGAATATGAAAATAAAACGGGCATTACAACGGCAAGAAAGTGCGATAAAATCCTAAACTAAACGAGTTATAAAAGCTTTAAAATGAAGAAAACATAAAAAATAACAAAAAGGGGAACGAAAAATTACTTAAAGTTAGGGCGCTTAATTGAATTCCAAGCCATGCGAAGAGAGAAAAACTAACATTTTATAAATAAAAAGGCTATTACAAAGTAAAATAAAGCAAGCATCCTAATACAAACTAAGAGAGAGAGAGGGGGGATAAAATAATTCCCTTACATAAGCATGGAATCCAAATGGGCAGCACCTCCCCTAAGTAATTTGGCCAAAAAAGGAGACAAGAAAAGCTTCCTGGAAGCTTGTATTTATAGGCAAAAATTCGGGAGTTACACGCCCTAGGTCACGGGCGTGACAGGGGGGCGTGTCACTACTATTCATGAGCTGATCGGGTGATTTGACTGGAGCTTTGACTTCGGCTGAAAACGTGGCGGTCATGCCCCAGGTCACGGGCGTGACAGGTGTCAGTCACGGGCGTGACTAGGGCATGACGGGGAGCTGGATCTACTGAGTTGACGGGAGCTTTGACATCGGGCGTCCACGTGGCGGTCACGGGCGTGACATATGTCAGTCACGGGCGTGACTGAAGGCGTGTCGGGGAGGTCGATCTGGGCGCGGTTCGGGCGCAAAAGTCGCGCGCGTCACATCTGGCCAGGTGGATGTGTCACGCCCGTGTCACACCTTAATACGGGCGTGGCTTGGGGCGTGTCAAGCGGCGACGGCGTTGAGAGCGTTGAGAGCGTTGAGTGTTGATGGCATTGAGTGCCTGACACGCCTGTGTCGGGGGTGATACGGGCGTGACATGGCCGAAAAATTATTTTTTTTGAAATTTTCAGAAAACAAAATAAACTAAGTTAGAATACATTTTTAGAAAAAAAAGAAGTATTTTATTAAAGAAAACAAACTAAAAATAACAAAATTAAACAAAAATTACTTAAATAAAATACAAAAATATAGGTATATTTACAACTCATCAACAGCACACAGTGATTTATAGTGGTTCCCCAATTCGTGGGTACGTCTACTCTCCCCCCCCCCCCCTTCACCTATCCAGCTGAGAGCAAGATTCGGCCAAACTTCCTTCCACTAACTCAGATCCTCAGATTTTAAAACTCAGAACCCAACAGGTTCCTATAGCTAAGACTTTTTCAAGTCCTATAACTCAGATTCTTCCCAAGAATCCTACCTCAGGCAAACAGCCCTACCTCAGTCCTTATCACTAAGCCTACAACTCAGATCACAAAGATCCTACCTCAGGCACTCAACCCTACCTCAACCTTTCTAAATTAAGGCTTACAACTTAGAGAGATAACTTACCTACACTCAGAGCTATAAAAGATCTTACAGAAAAATTGATTGTTAAGATGATAAATCCTTCACCCAGGTAGAGAGAGAAAGGGGTGAAGGCTTCTTGATCAGATCTTGATTGATCTGATCTCTTAAGATCCAACCTATCTTAGCTTCTTCAAAGCTTCTTAAATCTGAACAAAGTAAGGTTGATCTTCTTATGAAGTTGGAGATGATCCTCAATCTAGCTTCCTTATTCTATTCAGAATAAGATCTGAATTCTTCTTGCAAACTTGTTCAGAATCTGCCTTCTCTTGATGACTTGTAGATATCAACTATTAGAAAAAAATGTCAAGTCCTTTTTTCCTCAATCTCTCTTTTTTATGATAGAACAGGTCTTTAAATAGATCCCATTTGAGGTTACCTGTTGATCCGGTTCATAACCGCCTTCTGACAACTCTGGCAGATACAACAGCTTTGTTAGTTATGATTGATGTCAAGTATTTAGTCTTGACACCTGATACCTCATTATACTCTATCACACCAGAAAAGCGTCGAGACAATACTTCATATGTGTCAACACAAATTTTCCATGTGTCGACACAAATCTTGATGATGTCGACACAGCTCACACAATGTCGACACATCCCTTCTTTATCTTCTCGACATAGCTTCTGTAGAATGTGTCGACACAAGTCCTGTGTGTCTACACAATGGCTTCTAGTCTTGACATAGTTGGTGTTGACAGAATTCCTTTGTGTGTCGACACAAGTCCTTTATGTTGACATAATTGTTGCCGTCAGAATTTCTGTGTGTCGACATAATTCCTATGTGTGAACACAATCTGGCTCCTGGTGTCAACACATTTCCTTCATAAGTGTCGACACTTGTGCTTATAATATTTATCTGCATTTCTTTAACCTGCACATTGAAACTCAACATCCCATCAAATACACATTGATGTATATCATTGAGTTAAGTGAGGCTTTTTCCAAATCAGGTACACAGTTTCCAATATACCCAACAATCTCCCCCTATTTGGAGAAGTCATAACACTTAGTCAATGATACACACCACTTATAATAAAACAAAGATCATGATGTATAAAATCATTACTCAGATAGGGTAACTCATAAGCAGAAATAACATGTAATATCATCACAAAATATGATAAAATACAGCAAACAAGAATCAGTTTTAAATTACAAGGATTTTAAAACAAAAGATTACATAGTTCTAAACCTAGTCAATCTATCCCTAGGATTGATCAGGCTCCTTGATGACAATTTCTTTGTCAGACAGAATCCTAGCTTTTATATTAGCTCCTATGTCATCAGCCAGCTTCTTTCCTTTCAGATCCTTCTTCTTGAGCTCTTCAGTCTTGATCTTTTGCCTTTCAAGGTAATGAAAAGGATTTGGGAAATACTTGCTAGGCTCCACAGAGTTAGCAGGTATCTTGCCAGCTCTAAGGTCTCTTCTGAACTGGTATATGGCATCTTGCCGCTCCTGATATTTGTTCCATTCCTATTTAGAATATCACTTGCCTCTATCATGCATATTCTATTTAACAGCATGCCAAGCAGTAAGAATTAAATTCCTGGAGGTTTGACTCCATTGTTCAAAATCAAGCTTTAATTTTGCCTGTTCTCTGAACCATTTACTAGACAGTTGAGCTTCTTTCTAAGCATCCCTTGCTCTTTGTGCTTCCTGTTCTCTTTGTAATGCGGCTGTAGGCATTTTAACTTTTACAAGAATAACATTATGTGCTCCTATGGAGGGCTATACACTTGGTGTACTGCCTGCTGGATTTCTTCAAAATTAGAAGGGGGATAAATGACCTGCTGAACCACTTCAATGTAAGTAGGTTGAATTCCAGATTCAGTAGTGTTATCATCATCACAAAGGGGTGGATAACCAAGAGTTGCTCTGATGCTATTGGTTATCCATTTAGCATGATCTGAGCTTTCTTTGACTAATACTCTCTCCCCCTTTATGACTTCTCTTTCTATATGGTCTCTTAGATCATCCTTTTGAAACCTTACCTGATCAGCAAGATAATTTGTTCCTTCTTTGTAGTAGGTCCTGAACTTCTGTATTTGTTCAGAGATAGCTTTTTGAGATGCCTGGATTGCTGTTTGGACAGCTGCTAAATCTTCTTTGATTTGCTTGTCAAACTCAGACTTTACTATAACCATTTGTTCAGTTATAGCAGTTGCTTTACTCCCGAGATTTTCATTCATTCTGAGTTGATTTTTGTTACACGCTAGGGTTCGAAGAAAATAAACGCAACCGAACTAGCAACCCGATGAGGCAAGTATACCTATCGAATTGTAGCTAGGGGACACAAGTGTCGTATTGAAATCCAGGAACTGTTGGCTATGCTTACTCACACGAACGCTATTATCTTATCGACAGAAAAACTAGGGTTTTAGAAAATCTAAGTGCAAGGGAGGAAGTAAAGCGATACTAGAAAGAGAACCACCGCAATTAAGTAAAGCTATTAAGTAAAGAACTATGCTAGAAAGGAAACTACTGCAATTAATTAAAGAGCACAAGATAGGAGATTACTACGAAAGATTGAAAATATGAAATGAAAATGCACTCAATCAAGAATCACCTCGGCTAAAGACGATTAAGAAAATGCGATCAAAATCAAAACTTAATAGGATAAAGGTCCTTGACCCTGGAGGTTCCTAAAGCTTGAACACGCTTCTCTCGAAGTCATGCCCAACTGAGTTTAGGAAGGTCCGACAGACTCTTGTCTAAATCGGAGGCCTAAAACTCGCTTTACGCGATGAACCCCACTATTGGATATTACTCCAATCCAGGAGATTTGGACGTCTGCCTCTCTCGAGTGGTGCGTACAACTCCCTTTACTCTTGAATGCTCACTTCATTTTATCGGCCTCTCGGCTAGCCCAGAATGAAAGCAAAGGTGGAGGGTATATATCGATAATATACCTCCAACCCATGATTAATCAAGAGTAATTCAAGGCCCTAACCTAAAAATAAAAGATTAATTAAAACATCATAACTTAATCGCTCTAACCTCGGATCATCAAGATCGAGTACAAGGAGGATTAGTTAATCATAATGGAGTGGAGGAGGGGGGATGAGTAGTAAAGCATAAAAAAAACACAAACAAAACAAAGAACAATTCTATTAATGAAAAGGGGCACGTTACACTAATTGAAATTAAAATTACAAGTGCATGAAATTGAAACCTATTCTAGCCCTACAATTAACACTAAGCAACACTAAAGATTACAAGGAAAGCTAAAACAAACTAAGATTAAACTAGGGTTAAACAAAAATTACAAAGAGAGGGAGAGATAGAGAGTGAGAAAAGCATAAAAAAAACTAGAAAAGGACACGAGAACCAAAGGGGCAGCACCCCCCCCCCCTCCCCTCTCAACCAAAGCTTGCTGAAATGAAGAGGGGGGGTCTCAATTTATAGATTTTTTTTCACGGGTTGGTCACGCCCTCTGACACGCCCTAGGGGGGCGTGTCAGGGGGCGTGACAGTACTATGTTGACCTCAGGCTCTGGACTCTGGCGGGAAGGATCATTGCTTCGGTACATCGGTGGTCACGCCTGTGTAGGGGGGCGTGACAGGCACGTCAAGTCCAAATCATTGGTCGGAAATCCGTCAGTCATCGAAAAAGTTGATGTCACGCCCCAGGTCACGCCCGTGACGTGGGGCGTGAAAGTACTGTTGCGTGCTGTGGCGGAACGGCATTTAATGCAGCGGTAGGCTTTGCGGTAGAGGGCGACACGCCCTTGGTCACGCCTGGTAACACGCCCAGGGAGGGCGTGTCAGTGGGGCGTGACAGCGGTTTTGTTCATTTTTCTGTCCCTTCCAGCAGGAGTCCTCGGGATCGAGTGACATGCCCTAGGTCACGCCCAGGGAGGGCGGATAGGGGGTGTGTCAGGTCATTTTTGACCAATTATCTAAAAACCTGCAAAAGGTCAAGAAAATGTTAGTGCAAATAATATTTACATAAAAATGATAAAAAATAAACTAATAATAGACATTATTTGTACAATATAAAATAGAAAATACGATAATCATTTAGGCTACAAAACGTATTATCAAATTCCCCCAAGCGTAAGCTTTGCTTGTCCCCAAGCAAAAATATAAAAACTAGATATTTATAAAAAGGACTAATCAAAACGTTTTAATTATGCCTACACAAGTACTATGCGAAATTCTAAGTAGGTAAAAGGTGAAATGTAAGTCTAAAACAATTATTTAGGTATGGTAAAACTTTTATAAACTTTACTTAATAAAAACAAATCATCCAAAATTTTAACGAGATTTTTTTAAATAGACTTAAGCAAAGCAACGAAAATGAAAAACACGTATTGAGTTGTTACTAGATCCAAGCAACGCATTATAATTATATCAATTTAATTAACTAAAATCTAGGTTTAAATCCAAAACTAAAACTGATTTACTTTTTTTCTTTTCTTAGTTGTTAAATAAAAATCAAAAAGCGTGAATCAAAAGGACATAAATAGGTAAGAAACGTTTGTTTTAGGAAAATGATTAGGAGTGGAATTCAAAGATAAACGTGAAGGTTTAAAATCACACTAAACCAAAGCAAAGAGTTTCAAAAACTTTCATAAAAATATATACAAATTTTTTTTTCTTTTTCTTCCTTTTTCCTTTTTTTTTCTTTTTTCAAAACAAAGGCCATAAATATTTTTATTTTCCGTTTGAATTGGCTAAACAAAAATAAACATCACTTTTGAGCATACTTTTTTTTCAAAAACCTTTCTCCCACAAAAATCACAAAATATCCTATCAAAATCGTCAAAATAATTTATGAAACTCAAAAAGGCTAGTGTGATTCGATAGGTTGGAAATTTTGGCTTTGGTGAAACTGAAATGAAGGGAGGAGCTATCAAATGAAATCGGAAAAAGGCTCAAAAACGGCTAACTAGTGGTAAAAGTTTTTAGGTTGGCAGGAAAGCTCAAACGAAAACAAAATTGGCCTAAATCATTTTCACGCTTTTAAATTTATTTAAATCAAAGGTTTGAAAAATTTCAAAAAGCGAGTCCTAGATCAAAAAAGAAGATTGATGAAATTAACTTGAAAATAGAAATAATAGGTGACTTGGATCATTCACATCTACTATGCTATTCAAAAGTTAACTTGACAAAAATTATTCAAAAACGAAAAAGAAAATAGTGGATGATGAATTTTTGAGAAAGTAAAGGAAATAAAAAACAAAAAACCATAATAGAAATGCGAGTTTTAGAAAAATATTTCACCTTAACATGCTACCGTGAATTAGAAAACAGCATGGCCAACATTTTACTTGTGAAACATAATTAAAAAGGACGATTAGAAATATTATAATTAACTAAGTTGTTTATAGAAAATTTTGAGTAAAACAAAAACAAAAACTATGGGTACTATTAAAATACAAAAAGGTCTAAACTATTCAAAAAAAACACATATTTTTTCTAAATTTTGTGAAATATTCTCTTTTTTTTTGGAAATTTAAGATATTCAATTTTTTTGGAAATATTTAAAATATATACAAAGAGAAAAAATTTTACACTAAGCAAAAATGAAGGAGGAAGTCCTCCCCCATGCTTAAAATAGACATTGTCCTCAATGGCTAAAGAAGGGGATTGGAGAAGGAGAGAAAAATAAAGTACAGAATTGAAAGACAGGTAGTTCCCCGGATTTATTTGCTGCGAAAGCTGAGTGATGCCGCTCCTCCGAATGTCTTCTTTAGACTTCGTGATGGATTCAGCAATATTAGAGCAGGCGATCGCAGAAGCTTCAGCTTGTCGGAGTCGCCCGAGGAAAAAATTGTAAAATAAAGAAAACAGAAAAAGATAACTTGGGTTGCCTCCCAAGAGTGCCCTTTGGTTAAAGCATCGTTGAGCTCGACGCATCAAAAAAATAATATTATCAAAAAATATTGTTGTCCAGAAATAAAATTGTTTTTAACAAAAATTAAAAGTTCAAATTTAAAGTTCGTGAAGCAGAAACTTAATAATGTTTGGACTGACATCATCATCACCAGAGAAATATAGTTTAAGACGCTGACCATTCACTTTGAAATTACCCTTATCAGGGTGAGAAAATAAAACAGTTCCATAAGGAAATACTTCTAAAACAGAAAACGGGCCAGACCAGCGAGATTTTAATTTGCCCGGAAATAAACGTAAACGAGAATTATATAAAAGGACTTGGTCGTCCGGCTTAAAGTTTTTAGGGTGCCTTAAGTGTTTATCGTGTAAACGCTTCGTCCGTTCTTTATAAAGTTTATTATTTTCATAAGCATAAGAGCGCCACTCATCGAGTTCATTTAGCTGAAATTTTCGAAGGCCACCGACTGAGTGGGGATCGAAGTTTAAAAATTTTAAGGCCCAAAAGGCGCGGTGTTCTAACTCTACGGGCAGATGGCACGATTTTCCATAGACCAGCCGATATGGCGTACATCCGAGGGCGGTTTTGTAAGCTGTTCGGTAGGCCCATAAAGCATCGTCAAGTTTGGCTGACCAGTCTTTCCTAGAAGTTGAAACAGTCTTTTCTAATATTCTTTTTATTTCTCTATAAACTACTTCGACTTGTCCGTTAGTTTGGGGGTGGTAGGCAGTGGAAAGCTTATGTGTAATGCCGTATTTGGTAAGGATTTTTGAAAATTGCGCGTTACAGAAATGGGAACCCCTATCTCTAACGATCGCGCGTGGCGTACCGAATCTAGAAAATAATCTTTTTAGAAATGTGACTACAACTTGGGAGTCGTTTGTAGGAAGAGCTTGGGCCTCAGCCCATCGTGAAACATAATCAACAGCAACTAAAATATATTTGTTTCCGAAGCTAGAAGGAAGGGGGCCAACAAAATCAATTCCCCAGAGGTCGAAAATTTCGCACTCTAAGAAATAATTTTGTGGCATTTCATTTTTATTAGAAATGTTGCCCGACCGTTGGCAACTATCACACCTGCTCACAAAGGCTTGCGCGTCTTTAAACAGGCTAGGCCAGTAAAAACCCGCACAAAGCACCTTATGAGCGGTGCGAGCAGCTTGATAGTGCCCACCTGTCGGACCTTCATGCAGATGTTTTAGAATATCAATTCCTTCATCATAAGAAACACATCTCCTTATCACTTGATCCGCACAGATTCTGAAAAGATACGGGTCTTACCAAAAGTAGTTCTTCAGCTCAGAAAAGAACTTCTTCTTTTGCTGAGAGGAGAGCTCTTTTGGGAGCACCCAGGCCACTAGATAGTTGGCGATGTGCGTGAACCAAGGAGAAGTAGATGTGTTAACTAAAAGCAGCTTCTCATCAGGAAAATAATCATTAAAAGATTTTTCATTTAATTTTTCTATAAAGGGGTTATCTAATCTGGATAGATGGTCGGCGGCCAAGTTCTCGGCTCCTTGCATATCACGGATCTCTAAGTCAAACTCCTGGAGGAGTAAGATCCAGCGAATCAAGCAAGGCTTGGCATCCGTTTTGGCAAGAAGGTACTTGAGGGCCGAGTGGTCCGTAAAAACAATTATTTTTAAAAGTGTAATGTAAGGGCGGAATTTATCAAAAGCGAATACTACAGCTAAGAGCTCTTTCTCAGTTGTGGTGTAATTTTCTTGTGCAGATGTGAGGGTTTTACTAGCGTAATAGATGGGGTGGAAGTTTTTAGATATGCGTTGACCTAATACGGCTCCCACCGCAAAACTACTCGCATCGCACATAATCTCGAAAGGAAGGTCCCACACAAGAGCTATCATAATCGGTCCGTTAATTAACTTTTCTTTAATTAATTCGAAGACAGAAAGGCAAGAGTCATCAAAAATGAATGGAGCGTCTTTTTCTAAGAGATGGGTGAGGGGCTTAGTGATCTTGGAGAAGTCCTTTATAAAACGATGATAAAAACCAGCGTGGCCTAGGAAACTTCTTATAGCTTTTAGGTTTGTAGGCGGCGGCAACTTCTCAATAACTTCTATCTTGGCAACGTCTACCTCAATACCTTTAGCAGAAATTTTATGACCCAAAACTAACCTTTCCCTCACCATAAAATGGCATTTTTCCCAATTTAGGGCAAGGTTAGTTTCTTCGCATCGTTCTAAGACTTTTTCGAGGTTTTCTAAACATCTATCGAAGGAATCGCCGAACACGGAGAAATCGTCCATGAATACCTCCATAATGCTTTCTACGTACTTGTCAAATATTGCCAGCATACATCGCTGGAATGTACCTGGCGCATTGCACAATCCAAACGGCATTCTTCGGTAAGCGAAGGTCCCGAAGGGACAAGTAAACGTAGTTTTATCTTGGTCCTCGGGAGACATGGGTATTTGAAAGTACCCCGAGAGGCCATCGAGAAAATAATAAAAGCTATGGCCGGAGAGACGTTCTAAAATCTGGTCGATAAACGGCAAAGGAAAGTGGTCCTTACGGGTGGCGTCATTAACCTTATGATAATCTATACACATACGCCAACCCGTCACCGTCCGTGTCGGGATTAATTCATTATTCTCATTACTAACTACGGTTATCCCTCCCTTCTTTGGAACTACCTGAACGGGGCTAACCCACTTACTATCCGATATAGGGTAGATAATTCCTGCGTCTAATAATTTCATAACCTCACCCTTAACTACTTCTTTCATATTCGGGTTTATACGGTGCTGAGGTTGGATAGAGTTACATGAATTATCTTCCATTAAAATTTTATGGGTACAGAAAGATGGGCTTATGCCCTTGATATCAGAAATTTGCCAAGCAATAGCCCGGCGATGCTTACGTAGAACTATAAGAAGTTTATCATTTTGCGTATCCGTGAGGTAGGCCGAAACGATAACTGGTAACTTGGAATCTTTTTCTAAGAAAGTATACTTAAGGTGTTCGGGAAGTTCTTTAAGTTCTAGGGTAGGAGGTTCTTCATAAGAGGATTTAGAGATTCTTTCTTTTTCAAAAATAATATCTTCATAAACTTTTTTATAAGGAACGTAATAAGTGGTAGGGCTAGCAGCCAAGACGGCTTCTTGTAGCGATTCAGTGGGAAGAAAAGAGGAAGAACAAAAATCAGAAAATTCTTTTTCAAACTCAGAAAGACAATCAGAAGATTCATCACTTCCTTGCAGTGATTCAGTTGCAAGAGAAGATGAGCAAAAAGTAGAAAATTCTTTTTCAAAGTCAGAGAGGCAGTAGGAAGAATCATCACTCACGGTGTCTACGAAAAAGCAGGAGTCATCGTTTTCTAGGGTGTTCTTCATCGAAGGTGTGATAGAAAAAGTGACTTCGTCGTCGCCTACTCGAAGGAAGAGCTTACCATTGCTTACGTCAATGATGGCTCTGGAGGTGGCAAGGAAGGGTCGGCCAAGGATAAGGGGAACCTCGACGTCTTCTTCGATGTCCAAATTGACAAAGTCCACCGAGAAGATGAACTTGTCGACTTTCACTAGAACGTCCTCCACTATTCCTAACGGGTACTTGATGGATCTATCGGCTAGCTGGATACTCATACGCGTGGGGTTAAGGCTACCAATCCCTAACTTTTTAAACAACGAAAAGGGCATCAGGTTTATACTCACGCCTAAGTCGGCTAACGTGTGTTTAACAAAAAGATCACCGAAGACACACGGGATAGAGAAACTACCCGGGTCACTGATTTTCTTTGGCAAACCATTTGTTAAAATGGCGGAGTACTCGGCGTTTAGCGTGACGTGCGAAAGATTCTCTAACTTCTTCTTGTTGGTGAGGAGGTCCTTAAGATACTTGGCGTATTTCGGCATCTGCGAAATAGCCTCGTGGAAGGGAAGATTAATATGGATTTGCTTGAAGATCTCTAAGAAGCGAGAGTACTGATCATCTTGATGTTGTCTATTAAGTTCATATGGGTATGGAGGAGTTGAATTATTTTTGAAGATGGGTAGTGGAGTGAGATTATTTTCTAAAATAGGGGTGATAACTTCTTCAGCAGAGGGTGGAAGCGGAGCGGAGCTTTGATTTTTAAAGGTGGGAGAGGAGCTTGCTTCGGGCTCTTCACTTACCATACCGGAGACTTGCTTCCCACTCCGAAGAGTTATAGCTTTCACTTGCTCTCTCAAGTTGGGTTCGGTATTGGAAGGAAGAGACCCTGCGGGTCGCTAAGAAATTATTTTTGCGAGCTGTCCAACCTGATTTTCAAGACTTTTTACGCTTCCGGTCAAAGTTCTTATAGTAGCGTCATTTGTGGTGATATATTTAGAAAGTAATTCCTCCAAGCTTGGAGGTTTTGGATAATTTTGAAGAGGTGGTGGTGGTGGTGGTGCAGAAAAATCATTTTGCGGTGGTGGGCGCATCGCATTCGATGGATTACTCCATGAAAAGTTTGGATGATTTCTTAAAGCAGGGTTATAACTATTCGGAAAATTAAAACCAGGCGGATGAAAATTCGCAGCAGAAAAATTATCAAAAGCAGTTCTAGGAATATTATTAACATAATCTAAATGTTCTGGAGTAGGGGTTGTAGATTCCCATACCTGAGGGGCGGAGGCAGCAGTCATCTCCGTGATTTTTTTGCTTAGGATTTCTACTTGCAGAGCGAGCTGGGAGACGTTGTCCACTTCATAGATACCTGTAGGCTTGTTCGGGCGGGACCTAGGCACATTCCACTGATAAGTGTTCATGGCCATGTCCTCGAAAAGATCAAGATCAGCTTCCGGGGTCTTATGATTTAAAGTTCCGCCAGAAGCTGCGTCTATCATTTGCTTCGTGCTTTTATTTAGCCCGTTATAAAACGTCTGCACTTGAAACCATATAGGCAGCACGTGATGTGGGCATCATCTTAATAATTCTTTAAATCTCTCCCAAGTTTCATATAGGGTTTCAGAGTCTATTTGTCCAAAGGCAGAGATGTCGTTCCTAAGTTTTGCAGTTTTAGCTGGGGGAAAATACTTCGCCAAAAATTTTTCAGTTAATTCATTCCAAGTGGTTATGCTATTTTTAGGAAGTGTGTTCAGCCACTGCTTAGCTTTAGTTCTTAAAGAGAAGGGGAAGAGTCTTAGCCTGATCGCATCATTTGTGGCACCATTAATCTTGAAGGTGTCACAAATTTCAAGAAAGCTAGCTATATGTGCGTTCGGATCTTCATCTTGAAGTCCGTCAAATTGTACATATTGCTGCACCATTTGAATTATGCTAGGCTTTAGTTCGAAGTTATTATTTGCTATAGCAAGGCGGACTATACTAGATTCTGTTCCCTCGAGGTTCAGTCGTGCATAATAGGATATAGTCCTTTGCACGGCCTCATCTACGTTGGGTTCTTCCATTCTTAAAGTAGCAAATGACTCGGAGTCCTCAACCGGCACTTGGATTGTAGGACCTTGAAATTGCGATCTTCTTCGAAGAGTACGCTCAATTTCGTGGTCCAAGTCCAAAATAACCGACGGACTCCCGCGGGTCATGCACTAAAAGAACAAAAAAGAAGAAGAGAAAGAGAACAAGGATAAACTAGAAAAAAGATTAGAATTTTTTTTCTTTTTGAAATAGATTTTTTTTTATAAAGATTAACTCCCGAACTTCCCAAGGACTACCCCGTGAAGGGTTCTCAAGGTACTAGACAAGATAGTGGCGCTTAAAGCCCTTTGCCCTTTTCGAGAGAATTAGGTGGCGTAGAAAAATTGTGAAGTTGGTTACTATTAAGAGCGGTGAAATTTTTTTTTTTGATTTTTTTTTTAAACTTTAAAGAAAGAGGATGAGAAAGAGAAGAGATAAAATTAATAGGTTCGTGTTTTCAATATATCAACGGAAGTTGGTTCCCCGGCAACGGCGCCAAAAACTTGTTGCGCGCTAGGGTTCGAAGAAAATAAACGCAACCGAACAAGCAACTCGATGAGGCAAGTATACCTATCGAATTGTAGCTAGGGGACACAAGTGTCATATTGAAATCCGGGAACTATTGGCTATGCTTACTCACACGAACGCTATTATCTTATCGACGGAAAAACTAGGATTTTAGAAAATCTAAGTGCAAGGGAGGAAGTAAAGCGATACTAGAAAGAGAACCACCACAATTAAGTAAAGTTATTAAGTAAAGAACTGTGCTAGAAAGGAAACTACTGCAGTTAATTAAAGAGCACAAGATAGGAGATTACTACGAAAGATTGAAAATATGAAATGGAAATGCACTCGATCAAGAATCACCTCGGTTAAAGACGATTAAGAAAATGCGATCAAAATCTAAACTTAATAGGATAAAGGTCCTTGACCGTGGAGGTTCTTAAAGGTTGAACACGCTTCTCTCAAAGTCGTGCCCAACTGTGTTTAGGAAGGTCCGACCGACTCTCGTCTAAATCGGAGGCCTAAAACTCGCTTTACGCGGTGAACCCCACTATTGGATTTTACTCCAATCCGGGAGATTTGGACGTCTGCCTCTCTTGAGGGGTGCATACAACTCCCTTTACTCTTGAATGCTCACTTCATTCTATCGGCCTCTTGGCTAGCCCAGAATGAAAGCAAAGGTGGAGGGTATATATCGATAATATACCTCCAACCCATGATTAATCAAGAGTAATTCAAGGCCCTAACCTAAAAAGAAAAGATTAATTAAAACATCATAACTTAATCGCTCTAACCTCAGATCATCAAGATCGAGTACAAGGAGGATTAGTTAATCATAATGGAGTGGAGGAGGGGGATGAGTTGTAAAGTATAAAAAAAACACAAGCTAAACAAAGAATAATTCTATTAATGAAAAGGGGCATTTTACACTAATTGAAATTAAAATTACAAGTGCATGAAATTGAAACCTATTCTAGCCCTACAATTAACACTAAGCAACACTAAAGATTATAAGGAAAGCTAAAACAAACTAAGATTAAACTAGGGTTAAACAAAAATTACAAAGAGAGGGAGAGAGAGAGAGTGAGAAAAGCATAAAAAAACTAGAAAAGGACCCAAGAACCAAAGGGGCAGCACCTCCCCCTCTTAACCAAAGCTTGCTGAAATGAAGAGGGGGGGTCTCAATTTATAGATTTTTTTTCACGGGTTGGTCACGCCCTCCGACACGCCCTAGGGAGGCGTGTCAGGGGGCGTGACAGTACTATGTTGACCTCAGGCTCTGGAATCTAGCGGGAAGGATCATTACTTCGGTATGTCGGTGGTTACGCCCTAGGTCACGCCTGTGTAGGGGGGGAATGATAGGCACGTCATGTCCAAATCATTGGTCAGAAATCCGTCAGTCGTCAGAAAAGTTGATGTCACGCCCCAGGTCACGCCCATGACGTGGGGCGTGACAGTACTGTTGCGTGCTGTGGCAGAACGGCATTTAATGTAGCGGTAGGCTTTGCGACAGAGGGCGACACGCCCTTGGTCACGCTTGGTGACACGCCTAAGGAGGGCGTGTCAGTGGGGCGTGATAGCGGTTTTGTTCGTTTTTCTATCCCTTCCAGCAGGAGTCCTCGGGATCGGGTGACACGCCCTAGGTCATGCCCAGGGAGGGCGTGACAGGGGGGCGTGTCAGGTCATTTTTGACCAATTATCTGAAAACCTGCAAAAGGTCAAGAAAATGTTAGTGGAAATAATATTTACATAAAAATGATAAAAAATAAACTAATAATAGAAATTATTTGTACAATATAAAATAGAAAATACGATAATAGTTTAGGCTACAAAACGTATTATCAATTTTCCAGGACATAACCTTGTTTGACTGCAATGTCCTCTATTGTAGTCTTGATCTCCTATTGTTGCTTGGCCAAGTAGACTACAAAATTACCTCCCTTATGAAAGTAATCTGTCATCTCTTTTTTATTCTGATTAATTTCAAATCTGATTGATTTTATATCTTGGGCCAAGTGGAATTGTAGATCTTTATTATTCTCATCCACATATTTTTTAAGAGCAACTCTTTGTGCATCCAATTTCAATTGTAGTTGCACCATCAGTGAACTAAAGTCTACTATAGGAGTTAGTGTTTGTGGGGTAATCTATAAAGCTTTCTTATAGCCTGAGCTCCTCTTCCTGAGATCTATAAGTTTATTTTTCTTTGCCCTGGAGGCTTCTTCATCCTCAGAGGAATCAGATGAACTAGTTTATTCCACTATTTCTTTTGGACTAGAGGAAATGATTGGCATCCCCCACTCAGTTCTTGCTCCTTATATGTCAGGAAATAATTCTTCTAGAGTTACCTCTTATTGCATCTGAATTGGAGGAATAACTTTCTCATTCTCATCAGATGGATATCCCTAGAAATCAAAGTCCTCTTCCTGGGTTTTCTCTTTATTAGGAGAGTTTTGTTGCTCAAATTGATCAGGACCAGACATATGCATATTCTGTGCTTCTTTCTCAATAGTGGTGGCTGAAGCATTGTTGATTTCTGAAACTATATGCATGACTGTGTCATTTGCATTTTCACTATCAAGTTCAACGTCATTTATACCTCCCCCTAGGTCTGATATCTATTGATTTTCTGGTTCATGAATAAGTGTAGATTTAGTGTTATCTCCCCCTAGAGTTGATACCACCTTGTTGTCTTGTGATGGTGTAGTTGAATGAATTTTCCTTGGTTGTTCTTCATCTGTGCTGAAGTCAACTTGCTCTTCTAAATCACTAGAAGATTCAGGGATCTTGGCTGGTGGGTTCTTTTCCTTAATTTTATTCTACTGTTTTTGAGGTGTAGGAACATCTTTAGTCAATACTCTTTCCCATCTAGACAGGATTCGTAAGTCCATCTTCCTCATGTGATTAATCTTAGAACCAGTAGTCTAATTCATCACTTCTGGAATATTAATAGCAAGATACAGGCTTAGTATTCTGCCTAGATTAGAATTCTTGAGACTTTCTTTGATCTTTTCAAACACAACAGTAGACGAGTCAGATTCACCTTGAATATGACTCTGGTCATGAGATTGAACATATAGGCTAAAATCCTATCATGTCCTCCTGATTTGCACAAAATAACCTTGCCGAAAATCTTAGACAGGAATTTGCCCTCGGAATTCATTCCCTTCCTGCTCATTAATGATCCAATCTTGGTAGTTGGATCTATTCCACACCATTAGAGAGCATCTTTTGTCATGGAAGATGCTATGCCATCTTTTTCCTTAATCCTGGGAAGCTGAAGTGTTTTACTTAAACTCTTTAGTGTGAGTTTCACCTTAGTACCTTGGACAGATGATTTAATATTCATGCCCTTCGAATCCATTGATGCTGATGAGTAGAATTCAAGAACCTCCTTCTTCCATATCCTGTTAGGTTTTGAGACTAGGTACTCCAATCCATTGTCGGTGATTAGGGTAATCAAGGCTTTGATTTCTGGTGTGGTAGTCTCAAACGCATTGCGAACCAGTTCATATCCCTCAATCACTTTGTCTTCCATCTGTGGCGTCATGGATGAAAGAGAGAGAAGAGAGTCACTGTAGAAAATCTTGTCGACACAGGGTTTAGAATCGAGAGTTCTGGATAGCACAGTCGACTAGATTTTGTTTTCTCCTATTTATAGAATTCTTGTGAAGGGTAGGTCAAAAGATGTTCCTAAATAAGAATCGAATGAGTCGACATAATAGTGCATGTATTGACATAGACTACTTAGGTCTCGATAGAGAATTATAAGTGTCGTCAAGTCTATATGTCGATACAGAAATATTCTAATACTAGGTCTCGACAGAGTTGTGTCGACACAAACCTTTTCTGTTGACACAGATTATATTTCTGTGTCGACACAGTTTATTCCTTTGTCGACATAACTCGCTGATAGTGTCGATACAGTGAGCTTGAGTCGACACAAACTTTCTAACTTTGCCAAAAAAATTTTGAGAAATTTTGTAATGACCTAACATTTTATTATAGGTTTAACATACCTAATTCGATCTTAAAATAATTGAATTTACTTTCATCCAGAGGTTTTGTAAATATGTCAGCAATTTGATTGTTAGTATTGACAAATTCTAGACTTATGTCTTTTTTTCAACATGTTCTCTAATAAAATGAAACCTGATTTCTATATGCTTAGTTTTATTATGTGAAACAGTATTTCTAGCAATAGATATGGCACTAGTAGAATCACAATATAATGGAGTTCTACTTACCTTGATGTCATAGTCTTTAAGTTGATGTTATATCCACAATAGTTGAGCACAGCAACTGCCTACAGCTACATATTCTGACTCAGTAGTGGATATAGCCATACTTATCTGCTTTTTGCTACTCTATGACACCAATATTCCACCTAGAAACTGACATGTGCATGTGGTGCTTTTCTTATCTTCTTTACAGCCTACAAAGTCTATATCTGAATAACCTGTTAGCAGAAAATCTCTATTCTTAGGGTACCAAAGACCAAGATTTGGTGTCCCCTTAAGATATATTAAAATTATCTTGACAGTAGAATAATGAGATTCCTTTGGGCAAGCTTGGTATCTAGCACATACACATGTGGCATACATGATGTCAGGTCTAATAGCAGTCAAGTAAAGAAGGGAGCCAATTATCCCTCTATACAAAGACTCATCAACAGGTTTTCCTGCCTCATCTTTTCCTATAGGCATACTTGACCCCATTGGAGTTCTCATTGTGGAGGCTGACTCCATGTCATATTTCTTAATTAACTCCTTGGTGAACTTAGATTGGGATATGGATAAGCCATCATCAGTCTATTTAACTTTGAGTCCGAAGAAGAATTTCAACTCACCCATGCTGCTCATCGCAAACTTCCCTTGCATAAGTTTGGCAAACTTTCTGCAAAGGTTATTTTTAGTTGATCCAAAGATAATGTCATCAACATATATCTAGACTAGGATGATCTTGCCTTTTGATTCCCTAAAAAATAGAAGTCTTGTCAGTTTTCCCAGTTGAGAATTTATTCTCACTGAAGAAGGTAGACAGAGTTTCATACCAAGCCCTAGGGGCTTGTTTTAATCCATATAGAGCTTTCTTAAGCCTATAAACATAGTTAGAATATAGTGGATCTACAAAACCTGTAGGTTTTTAAATATAAACTTCCTCTTTTAAGTCACCATTCAAAAATGTTGACTTTACATCCATCTGGAATACCTTGAACCCTTGGTAAGCTGCATAGGCAAAGAAATAGCCTTATTGCTTCCAACCTTCCCACTGGGGAAAATGTCTGGTCAAAGTCTATTCCTTCTTCATGCCTATAGTCTTTTTCTACCAGTCTGGCTTTGTTCTTGACTATAATGTTATTTTCATCTAACTTGTTCCTGTAGATCTACTTAGTCCCTATGACATTGTGATTCTTTGGTTTAGGAACCAAATTCCAGACTTTACATCTTTTGAATTGATTCAGCTCTTCCTGCATGGCATCAATCCAATTTGGGTCTTATATAGCCTCTTCAAATTTCTTAGGCTCCATCTAGGATAGGAAGGTTGAACATAGAACAATATTCATGCTTTTGCTTCTAGTCAGGACTCCATGTCTTGCATCACTAATGATTTGGTGTGCAGGATGATCCCTCAGATTTCTTATTGCTGGAGGAAATCTGTCTACCTCTTGATTTTCTTCATTTCCCTCTCAAAGCAGTACTTCATTGTCTTCATCTTCAGCTTGATGGTCTTGTACTCCCCCTAGACAACATCAATCATTTTCCTCATCATGTCTCATAGGTTGGTCTTCACTGATGATTAGCTTGTCCATCTTTTCTTTCAACCATGTAGAGCTAGAAGAAGTGCTTGATAGCTCATAGTTAATTAACTTAGATTCATCAAAGACTACAAGGATAGATTCTTCTACAACTTGAGTAGTCAAGTTGTAGACCCTATATGCCTTACTATTATTTTTGTACCCAACAAATATCCCTTCTTGGGATTTGGCAGCAAACTTAGTTAAATAGTGATGGCCATTATTAAGAACATAACAATTGCTACCAAAGATTTTAAAGTAGGCTAAATTTGGTTTTCTGCCTTTCGTAATCTCATAGGGTGTCTTCTTATGGCTTTTGGTGATGGAAGCTCTGTTGAGAACATGACAAGCAGTGTTTACTACCTCAGCCCAAAAATATTCTGGGAGAGAAGTATCACTTAGTAGTGTTTTAACAGCCTCAATAAGAGTACTATTCTTTCTTTCAGCAATGTCATTTTGCTGGGGAGTTCTTGGTGAGGAGAACTTTTGATGAATCCCAAGTTCTTCATAGAACCTTAACAAGCATTCATATTGAAATTCTGTCCCATGGTCACTTCTGATTTTGACCACAAAATTGTTAAATTCATTCTAAATTTGCCTAACAAAATTTTGGAAGACAGTAGGGGTTTTAGATTTCTTCCTCAAGAAGAAAACCCATGTAAATCTAGAATAGTCATCCACAACCACAAATGTGTAAGCTTTCCTACCTAGACTATGAACTGGCATAGGACCAAATTGATCCATATATAGGAGGTATAAACATCTCACAAAATCTTTGTTATCATGGTCATGGAAAGAGGTCTTGGTCTATTTGCCCTTTTGGCAAGCTGAACATACACCCTCTTTAATGAACTTGACCTGAGGACCATTCCTCACTAACTCCGTACTAAAGAGTTGGCCTATTGACTTGTAGTTCAGGTGAGCTAGCCTCTTATGTCATTGGACACAATGAGATGCTTTCTCATCTGCAACTAGACAAATAGGAGAGTTCTTACTCTCACAACACATAATTAAGACAGTAGACATTTCCTTTCCTAGTTCTTGTCAGAATTATCTCTTGATCACTTCATCTTCTTATTTGGCACACACCCTTGAGGAAAGCAGTTTCATAACCAAGATCACTTAATTGGCTTATGCTTATTAGGTTATGTTTCAGACCTTTCACATTAGCCACTTGGGTGATAGTGATAGAGCTATTGGAAATGTTACCAAACCCTTTGATGACCCCCTTTTCAGATCCACCAAAGATCACTTTGGGTCCATTTTCTATTGGAGAGTAATCCTTCAACATTCTTCTTGTTCCAGTCATGTGCCTGGAACATCCACTATCCAAGTACCATATTGGGGTATGGCCACTTAAACTCACCTGCATCAAATAAAATTACCTATCCTTAGAACCCCAATTGTTATTGGTTCCTAGGTTCAGGTTAGCTTGAAATTTGACAAGCTTGCCTGCAGCCTTTCTGACAGGTAAGCTGGCATTTTTCTGGAACCTAACATTGTGCCAACAATTAATGACATAGTGGCCCACTTTTCCACAACACCAGCACTCATATCTGTTATACCTTTTTTTAGGTACAGGCTTAACAGCATTGTTATCAGCAGTCCTCAAGTTTGTAGGAATAACAGTCTTTCTAAGTGCTGGGGCTGGTGCATCAAACACTGATGATTCCTGAAGAACATGGTGTGTTTGCTCATGGGCTACCCTATTAGCATTTGCACCGTTTCCATCCTCATCACCATGCTTATAATGACCATGTGTGATGTCATGATCTTACCTGTTAGTAGGCTGCATCACTTTCCTGAAAGAAATGGGGGGTTTGGAAGCTAGTGGCTTAACTGGGGCTTTGTCTTTTCTTTTGGAATTAGCTTCCCTTATACTTCCCTTGAAGCTTAATCCTGTCTTACCCTTTTAGAAAATGAAGTTATCAATTAAGGGTAGGACTGACTTTGGCTTTGAGAATTTAGCCACAAGATCCTTCTCTCTTTAAAGTCTGACTTCCAGACTCTTGATGTGATCATTTTTGAAGGTAATTGTACCTATCCGAATAATAGTTATGTCTTTCAATTTGGTAACTTCATTCAACTTCAAATCCAAAACTTTTGCCTAATCTGATGCAGCCAATTTGAGAGATGAAATTTCCTTAGCCTGCTTTTTGACAAGGATTCTTCTTCTCTTAAGAACTTGCAATAGACCACCATACTCATCAATTAGTTGATGAACATCCCCTTTAGATTCAGAACCATCCACATCTCTTGATGCAGATTCTTCTGATTCTGATCCAGTATAATAATCAGAAACTGAAGATAGATTGTATACCTTACTAGGACCAGGCTGATCCTGGCACTGATCTTTCTCAGACAAAGCCATCAGCCCTCTACAATGATGATCTTTAATCCCATTTATATAGTCTAGCATTTATAAGAATTCAGTCTCTACAGAATCCTCTTCAGTAGTGAATAATCAAATATAGGCTTCAGCTTTAGCCTCTTCTCTAGATTCTGATGATGAGGAGTCAGTCTAACTCTTCTTCTTCTGGGCAACAAAGGATCTCTCCTTCTTACCCTTATTTTGATGCTTCTTATTATCATTGATTCCTTTCTTTTATTAAGACAGTCAGCTATGACATGTCCGTGCCTATTGCAACAATAACAAATAATTTTAGAAGAAGTTTGTTTACTGGGATTAGAGCAATACTTGTCATCCTTAGAAGTTTTCTTCTTCTTGTAGTAGTCATCCATGGATAAAGTTTAAGATGGCTTAGTTCTCCATTTCTTCTTCTTCATGAACCTTTGAAACTGCCTTGTGAATGTAGCAAAGTCTTCATCAGAGTTATGGTTGTCTTAAGTGTTGATGTCAGTATTTTCTGATTCAACTTCAGCAATTCTCCTGGGAGGAGAAGGAGACTTTCTCCTGCCCATTCTTGTGGCTTCAGCCTTGAGGGCTACTGACTTCTCTTTGTATTCAGACCTATTACTTTTCTCCTCCTCCTTTTTGGCAGTGAGCTGCATCTCATATGATAACAGTTTTCCAAACAAGGTTGGTGGAGGTGTATCAGCAAGCCTGACCACCTCTCTGATGGCATATATTTTAGTATCCTAGTCCTTGGTTAGTGATCTAAGAAACTTGTCATTTAGTTCATATGTGCTAAAGACTCTTCCATAGGTTATTAGCTCATTTACAATTCTAAAGAATTTCTTATAACATTCATCTATGTTATCTTCCTTGGCTTGTCTAAAACTCTCATATTCTTGATTTAGCATAGACTTTCTATCCTCTCTTACTTCTTCTATTCCCTCCATGTAGACAATCAAAGTATCCCACATCTCCTTGGAGGTTTTACAATGGACCAGATTCTAGAATGTAGAATCATCTATGGCACTCATAATTATGTTTTGTGCCCTCTTGTCTAAGATTGCTAGGATGATCTCTTCCTTAGTTATTTCAGAATAACTTTTTGGAGTCTTAGGGTTGGCATCAAGAACTAAAATGTTCATAGAAATAAATGGCCCTTCTAAAACTGTGATGTAAATTCTTGAATAAGATGCTTCCATGAACAATCTGACCCTCTCTTTCCATATGCCAAAATATTCTTTCCTATAGATAGGAAGTTTCATGGATCCAAGTTCCTTCTGATTTTCACCTGAACCCATTCTGGCTAATAGATAACTGCCTTAGAGATCAACTCAGACTGTTAGGTCTATGTTTGAGTGAACCTCCCTCTGATACCACTTGAAAGATTTGGTTTAATGATCCTAAACACCTAGAGGGGGGTGAATAGGTTCAAATCAAATTTTTACTTAGGAAATTAAAAGATTAATCTCAACATAGCTAATTAAGCTATAATTATCACAGCACGGGATAAAACAAGCACAGAAATACACAACAAAGCACACAGTGATTTATAGTGGTTCCCCAATTATGGGGGAACGTCCACTCTCCCCCTTCACCTATCCAGCTGAGAGCTGGATTTGGCCAAACTTCCTTCCACTAACTCAGATCCTAAGATCTTATAACTCAGAACCCAGCAGGTTCCTACAGCTCAGACTTCTTCAAGTCCTACAACTCAGATTCTTCCCAAGAGTCCTACCTCAGGCAAACAGCCCTATTTCAGCCCGTATCACCAGGCCTACAACTCAAGTCACAAAGATCCTACCTCAGGCACTCAGCCCTACCTCAGCCTTTATAAATTTAGGCTTACAACTCAGAGAGATAACTCTCCTACACTTAGATCTATAAAAGATCTTACAGAAAAAAATTATTGTTAAGATGATAAATCCTTCACCCAGGTAGAGAGAGAAAGGGGTGAAGGCTTCTTGATCAGATCTTGATTGATCTGATCTCTTAAGATCCAACCTATCTTAGCTTCTTCAAAGCTTCTTTAATCTGAAAAAATTAAGTTTGATCTTCTTATGAAGTTGGAGATGATACTCAATCCAGCTTTCTTCTTCTATTCAGAATAAGATCTGAATTCTTCTTGTAGACTTGTTCAGAATCTGCCTTCTCTTGATGACGTATAGATATCAACTGTTAGAAAAAAATGTCCAGTCCTTTTTTCCTCAATCTTTTTTAATGATAGAACAAGTCTTTATATAGATCCCATTTGAGGTTACCGGTTGATTCGGTTCATAACCGCCTTCTGACAGCTCTGACAGATGCAACAGCTTTGTTAGTTATGACAGCTGTCAAGTCTTCAGTCTTGATACCTGATACCTCATTGTACTCTATCACAGCAGAAAAGCGTCGAGATAATACTTCATATGTGTCAACATAAATAGACCATGTGTCAACACAAATCTTGATGATGTCGACACAGCTCACACAATGTCGACACAGCCCTTCCTATCTTCTCGTCACAGCTTTTGTAGAATGTATCAACACAAGTCCTGTGTGTCGACACAATGGCTTCTAGTCTCGACATAGTTGGTGTTGATAGAATTTTTGTGTGTGTCAACACAAGTCCTGTGTGTCGACACAATTGCTGCCATTAGAATGTCTGTGTATCAACACAAGTCTTGTGTGTTGACACAATCTGGCTCCTTGTGTCGACACATTTAATTCATAAGTGTCGATACTTGTACTTAGAATATTTATCTGCATTTCTTTAACCTGCACATTGAAACTCAACATCCCATCAAATACACATTGATGTATATCATTGAGTTAAGTGAGGCTTCTTCCAAATCAGGTACAAAGTTTCCAATGTACCCAACATACGGGATATTATGAAAGTCCTTCATATACTTCCATTACTCCCTATAATGGAAAAGACGTAACAGGTCCAAGGAAACCTAGATCCCAACTAATGTTTAAATTCATGTGCAGGAAAAAAGCTATCCTTCCAATTAATACTTCATGCATATGACTGGACAAAGAGACATGCTGATAAATTTTAAGGCCGAAAATAGTCCCAAGGTAGTATTTGTTAATTCGAATTATGTCAAGACCAAAGGTTATGCAAAATTAGGGATATTACATTTGCTAATGTAGCTCATGTTCAAGGATTTTAACATAATCTGATTAGCATTAGTCAACTTTGTGATGGTGAATATAAAGTTGTTTTCACTAATAATCATTGCCAAATAGTAAATTCTATAACAGATGACATTGTGCTAACTGGATTTATAAAAGGAAATATATATGTTGTTGACTTTGACTCTACTAATAAAGAATTATGTTTATTCAATACTTAAATAGACAGGAATAAGATGTGGCATAAAATGCTTTGCCATGTAAATCATAAAACCATAGAAAAGCTTTAAAATAATGAGTTAGTAAGAGGCTAACCAAAAGGTAAGTATAGAAAAGTCAATCCGTGTAGAGCTTGCCAGCTAGTTAAATAGGTGAAATGTTCATTCAAACTAATTGGTAAGAATGATTCCCTAAGGATTTTATACCTACTACATATGGATTTATTTGGTTCTCTTACCACTCAAAGTTTAGGAGGTAAGTCTTACAACCTCTCAGTGAATCCTTTGTAAAGTTCAGCTAGGTGTTCTTTTTAAAAGCAAAGTCTGAAACCTTCTCAACTTTCACAAGATTCATTGAACAGATCCAATCTGAATTTGATACCAAAGTGTCTTTGATTAGAAGTGAACATGGCATAGAGTTTTAAAATTAGTTGATCTGTAAATTTTGTGAAGATGAGGGTATAAGTAAAAGTTTTTTAACTCCTGGAACTCCTTAACAAAATGGAGTTGTAGAAAGTAAAAAAATAAAACACTCATTGAAGATGGGAAAACATTATTAATAGAGTCTAAGTTTCCTAGGTCCTTTTGGGTTGAAGTAGTGAACACTATTAATTTTTTTTCTTAATATAACACATATTCACAAGACAAAACTAAGGACACCTTATGAGTTTTTAAAAGGTAAGCCACCTAAGGTTCCTTACTTCAGAATATTTGGTTGTGTTTGTTATATTCTTAATAATGGAAAATATTACCTAGCCAAATTTGATAAGAAAATTAATGTTAGAATATTTTTAGGATACTCCTTATCTAGCAAATCATATAGGTGTTATAATAAAAGGACACTTATAATTAAAGAATCCATGCATGTAGTATTTCATGAAACTCATGCTTGTTCCCAGGGGGAGGAAACTTTCACCAGAAAATTATTCAGGAACAGGTTACTATGGGTGAAAACTTCAAAGAATTAAAAATTTTGGAGAATATAGAAAGCACTTCTGCAAAGAATAATCATCAAAGAGAAGATGATACTGAGAGCTTAAAAGATGAATTTCCTGCAGAAGGACATATTAACACAACAGTCATGGAACAAGTTATTGCTCAGGAAGTTGGATTACATCATAAAGAAGGAATAAAGAACAAATTAGCCATGATCTAATTGATCAAACAAGAATTGATCCAAATAGGTCAATCCTGAGGGATCATCCCTCTTCTAAAGTCATTGGCAATGTAAATCAAGGGGTAAAGACTAGAAGACAACTATCACTGGAGAAATGTTGTAGTGATTCTTACCTCAATTTGAACCCAAGAAATTTGGGGAAGCTGATACTGATCCACACTGGATTATAGCTATGCAAGAAGAACTTGCACAATTTGAAAGAAATAAAGTGTGGGAATTAATTGAGAGACTAGAGAATTATCTAGTTATATGAACTAAATGGGTTTTCAGGAACAAATTGGATACAAACGGAGTAATTGTGAGAAATAAAGCTAGACTGGTTGCTTAAGGGTATAGACAAGAGGAAGGAATTACTACAATTAGACATTTACACCAGTAGCGAGGCTAGAAGTAATCAGACTATTTCTATTCTATGCAGCTTATAAAAGTATTAAAGTTTACCAAATGGATGTTAAGTGTGTCTTTCTTAATGGATTCCTATAAGAAGAGGTTTATGTAGAATAACCTCGATTTTTGTAAATCTAACTCTTCCCTCTCATGTTTATAAATTAAATAAAGTACTCGATTATCCAAAGCAAGCTCCAAGGGCCTGGTATGAGACCTTTTCAAAAGATTAAGAGAAGATTATCAAAGCAAGCTCCAAGGGCCCGTAGACCTACCACACTATCCTTAACCAAGGATTTTGACACCGCGTGTCAACTCACACCACATGCAATTTCATATTTAAGGGCTCCACACTAAGTCCCTTTTTATTATTCACATCCCATGCTCAACAGCGTGCAAGGGCTCCACACCGAGTCCCTTATCAACACATAATTCTAATGCGACAAACACACACGCACATCAACCCTTCCACATTACCATACAACATAAGGGTTCATCATTTACACAGGTGGAAAGCCACCTTATATAGTACACCAACTCCACATTATTACCCGTAGGGAGACACAACTCTAAGCAGTGGACTACTAAACACATCTCAATAATCATCAAATCTCATGGCCATGCATTAACCATATCCAATTCCTTTCCACATGATCAAGCGTTCACACCAAGTGTAACACCATATGAAAACCACAACAATATAATAATCCTTCGCATACACATCAAGCATTATAACATAGTTATGGGTTATGTATTCAGTTGTCAGACATCACACCTTCTTTCCAAAACCCATTTCATTCTCTGGATTATAATCATGTACATCCCTATCGGATTTCACAAGAATATCAATTGTACAACCAAACGTATCAATTCATTTGTTCACTAACTTACCCAAACCCTTTATTTATCAAACTCCTTCAAACCGTTTGCACAATCATATTACACCAAACCATTTGTTTATCACGATTATGTATAGACTAAGTTTACAAAACCTCAACATTATTTTGCTACGGTTTCCTTACCAAAAACAAATCCGGTTCTACAAAAACTAAGAACAACATGTACTTAAGTCTTCACTATACAACATTTTTGACTGGACTTTCCTGAGGCTACATGACTCGTATGAAAATGTGTAACCATCCATTGGAAAGGTCTTTACAAGGGCTATGACTTTTGTATTTAATCAAAAACCCAGATCTGGTCGTATCATGCTCGATAATGGCCTCGAAGTTCGCTGCACAGAAAAAAATTATTTCTGCACGCATCTTGAAGCAAGATGAATGACATCAGTTCATCTTCTTCCTTTAGATATTTGTTCAAAACCACTCACAGATTTTCCTCCTCCCTTATTCACCCTCAATATACCATTCCTCTTCACGAAACTGAGTCCATCATCTTCACAATGAAGAGAGGAGAGGTTGAAGACATCAAATCCCTAGGACAAGGTCCTAGCATGATCTCTTTCTAGGAGATCTTCATCTCGCAAGTCAAACTCTTTTGAGTCGACATCTCTCCTAGATAATAATTATAGATCTAGCACCAAGGGAGAGGGTAAAAATCTAACCTCATTTCCGGCCATTGATCTCGTTATCCTCCTCGGTAGCATCTTCTTCTCGTATGAATAATTAGGGTAAACCTTCTATCACGTGTCAACCTATTACTAGACTTCTCATTATTATTTAAAATAAGTCTTATCGAAAAGACTGATCCACATGAGGCATTTAGCACATTTCCCGATACCAGTTCAGTCCATAGATGCAAGACAGCGAATCCTGCCTGGGTCGAAAATATGCCAAGTCAAATTCTCGTGTATAGCATACACACTCAACGAATCGTCGAGATTCATCATGATCACTCGGCTCCTATAAACCCCAATCAAAATCGTCGAGTATACAGTCAAATTCATCGAATAGCATCGAGTTTACTCAATGCACTCAACGCTTCGTCGAGTGGCGTCGAGTCCACTCAACACCCCCAGAATCCTTTTAAGTTAAAAGTGTTGAGTGTCGAACTTTCTAAGTCAAAAGCATTGAGTGGCATTGAGACCACTCAACGTCTCGTCGAGTTATTCCTAACACTTTGTCGAATGGCATCGAGTTTACTCAACGCACTCAACACTTTGTTGAGTGTCATTGAGTCAACTCAACTCCCATAATAATTCTAAGTTGAACACGCAGCGCCTCGTTAAATGGAGTTGAGACCACTCAATGCTCTCAACACTTTGAGTCTAGAAAGTATCCTAAGTCAAAAGCATTGAGTGGCGTTAAGACCACTCAACGTCTCGTTGAGTGCAGGACTTTCCAAGTCAAAAGAGTTGAGTGGTGTTGAGACCACTCAACACACTCGATGCCTCGTTGAATGGCGTCGAGTTCAATCAATGCCTCAACATCCAGAATATTTCAAAGTCAGAATTCGTTGAGTGGGGTTGAGACCACTCAATGCACTCGACGCTTTGTCGAATCTAGGATTATTCTAAGTTAAATTCAGTAAGTGGTGTTGAGACCACACAACACCTATACCATCTAGAGTATTTCTAAGTCATATTTTCCCTATTAGTTAAGTATCACTCGACGCCTGATACTGGTGCACCCCGAGCTTGAGTCAGCCTTCTTGACTCATAATACGCACGAGGGGTCTAACATGAAATGGAATGTTCTACATACCCACATTAACATCACAAATTACTTGAGTTTGTAGATGATCTCTGAGAATTAATCTCTCTGAATCTAATCTTTCTTAAAAAATTGTATGATTATCTCCTTGTTGTTCTTCAATTTTTTCTACATATTGTAAATCAGCCACCTTCTCATTGATCTGATTAGTGACTGCAGTTGGGCAGTTAATTCCTTTAGTAGGAACTTCTTCATTTGAGCTTTCTACAACACTGTCCAACTGATGATGATGATTTTAAGATAGTTCTTTATAAATATCCTCAATCCATAACTTTTCAAAATCAACATTTAGGGAAACCTGTTCCTGCAAAAAATAATTTGGTGGAGTTTCCTCCCCCCTTAAAAATTAATTGAGTTTCATGAATAACTACATGCATGGATTCTTCTATTTTATAGAGTTCCTTAATTAAACATATATAGGTCTTGCTGGAAAAGTGAAATACCAAAGAAATACATCATACGCCATCGTTGTCAAATTTTTCAAGAAGACTATTCCTCCCATAATTAAGATGTAGCCATGCACATCTTAAATATCTTAAATAAGATACTATTAGGTGTATTAACCTTTAAAGGAAGCTTCATTAATGGTCCTTCTATCTTAGTCCTTGTGAATGAGCTTCTATCAAAACATAATTAGGCAAAATTGACTTGCTTTATCCAAAAGGTACCAGGTATGTTTGACCTCATCAACCAATAATGATCATGAAAGTATGCTAGTTGTCTAATCCTAAATAACCTAGAGAAAGGTCTAAAAAAATCCTGTGAGTTCTACATCCTTTATGGCAGAATAAAAATTACTAATAACAAGTACACACAAAAGCACAAAGGATTTATAGTGGTTACTCCAATAAACAACCCAAAAACAGCAAATGTGCCCCAGAATGGGTACGTCCACTGTCCCGCCTCACCTATCTAGAACTTCAGGATAACTCGGCTACTTCACCAAAAAAACTCAGATTATACAAATCTTACACCTCAGAGCCTCAACTCTGACAACTCAGAGACAATGCTCCTACAATTAGAAGTTGAACACTCCTACACTCGGAGAACAACCTCTCCTACAACTCGATCCAAAACACGGATCTACAAACCCGGAAGTAAAAAACCTCCTACAATAAGAAAAGTAGTTTTTACCATTTCTAGATTGAAAACCAATCTACAACTTCAGATCAAAAGGAATCAAACTTCTTCCTCCTTGAAGAATAGAGCTTGAAATGAAATTGAAGAAGAATACTTGAATTCTGAAAAATCTTGATCTGAAACTTGATATCCGACTTGATTGAAATCACTTGTGAGAAATCTGGACATGATGATCTTGTCGAATTTGTCTCTGAGAAGAATCGCTAATCACGAACTCTAGGTCGCCGAGAAGAACTATTTTGAGAACAGTAGATTGAGAAATCAGACGTTGGTCATTCATGAGTTCGAGAATTAGGTCTTGAAAAATTTTGTGATTCTTAGCAAGTTAGGTTTCTGAAATGAATCCTTGAATTATATATGAAATCCATCTTCAACAGTTAGAAAACAACTTCTAAAAATAATCTTCCACGTGCATTGTACATGGCCGTCGTTTGAAAAAGAACCCGTCGTAAAAAGTTGAACAAGAAAAAATGTTAAGTACATTCGTCAAAATGACACGTGTAAAGGCTAGATCACTCGACGAATTACTTAGAGTACTCGAGATCATTCGACGAATTACACGAGTTCATTTGACGAATTTGACTTGGAAATTTTTCTATTATCAGTTACTAGATCACTCCAGTATACTCGACGAATTCCACAAGTATACACGTTATGTCTCGATGAATGACACAAGACTTCACCTATAGTCTCGACAAATTTTACTTAGCCATTTTAAGAAGAAGTTTAAGAACCTGTCAAAAAATTTCCAAGTAAACTTTGCCAATTCCACGAGTATTCATGTGATATCTTAATGAATGACATGAGATTTCACCTGTATACTCGATGAATTTCACTTAGGCAAATTTTTATTTTTCTAGAACTCAACAACCTTCCTTTTCCTTGATTCCTATGCACTTGAAAATGAAGTACACCCCAATAGAGAGATTACACATGAGTCAACTCCATGTCCTATATAATGAGGAATTGCATTACATAGTCCTGTGTTTGATGACCAATTATATTCTGACATTGGTGTGCACTTGGCAATTAAGTCCTGCAAGTATATAACTTGAAACTAAAGTCAAATACAACTCAATTCATCTTAGCTCAAGGGGGACTTCTTCAAATCAGGATTATTGTGGACATAATACCCAACAATCTCCCCCTATTGAAGAAGTCAGAATCCTATACACTAAGGTAAATTGCACACAAAAAAAATAATCTTATACATAGGCATACATGGAAATATAAGGAAGTAAGATGAGCATAAATTTCAACAAAATAATATATTTATATGAATAGTTCTTAATTGCATTTCAAGAGTTCACATAGAATCAAAGTCATAGAGAATGAACACTAAGCATTCTTTTCCCTGGCCTTCTCATTCTACTTGTCAAAATATGCTTTTGGCTTAAGGAAATACTTTGGCGGAGGAGGAGGAGCATCTGGATCATTTCTTCTGAACTTCCTGAAATGTATCCTCATCTTAGCATTGGCCACCTCATGTTTTTGCCATTCCTGCCAGTTATAGTACAACCACCTGTCTTCATTAGCCATATTAACTAGAGTGAAGGTATCCAGTATAATCCCTTTCAAAACTAGGCTCCATACTTCTACAGGTTCCCTATTCGGGTCAGACCTGTGGGCAGAGTGACCCTCTCCAAACAATCTTTTCTTTTGAGATGGTTGAGGTACTTATTCAACAAACTCAATATCTGGTTCAGCAGCATCAGCAATAATATTTCATGTCTCATTCTAATAATCTTCCTGAGAGTAGTCTTGAGTGTCTGTCCAGTACTGAGAATAATCCTGAGTAGGATGAATAGCATCATGTATTGGTTCTAGCAATCTAACTTCAGCATTTCATGGAGCTCCAAAAAGTTCTCCATGCAGCTACTTGAAGTTATCATAATAAAATGTATTGGCACTGCTAAATTGTTGTTGTATGGCAGCTCAAAGTTCATTCACCTTCTGTTGAAGTTTTCTTTCCCCCTTTCTGTCTTCTTCACCAACAACATTGACAATGGTATCTCTTTAATAGATCATTTAATCATAAAATAGTGCATCCCAGCATTTTGAGCATCAATAATAATCTTTGTAGTGTCATGAAGATGCCTTGTCTCCTCCAGATTTCTACTGAGTCCTTTCATAGTATGAACAATTACTTTCCCACCTTGAACTAGCCAGTTATATAGATTGGATTCTAGCTTCTCAAAACATACCTTGACTTCAGCAAGTCTATTATTCACATCTCATTCAACTACTTTTACTTTGTTGAGAACTTTCTTTAGAGAGTGATCAAAGTGAGCTTTTTGTTTGGCCAACATGATTTCTATAGATTTCAGCATGGGATTATCTAAAATAATACTTAGAATATCTTTAGCTTTATTTCTAAGAGGAGAAGGAAGTTTTGCAGTATCCTCTGAGTCACTAGAATAATCTGCCATGAGATACATGAGCTTTCAGCAATAGTGTGTTTTGGGAATATTGCCCTTCAATGTTTCCTGATTGGAAGAGGCATCATCATGAATGCTAAGTGCATAATTATATTTGATATATATTCAAGTTCAATGTATGCAGGTTGCCTACTATACCATGATTAGACAGGATGTCTGAGTCACAATGATAGATGGACTCATGATAAGATGTTGGCAAAGCAGAAATCTGGCTAAGTCCAGAAACATCGAGTGAAGGCAGTTCACTCGGCGCTAGAAGAGCAAAAGCATTGAGAGAACAACATACTGTCAAAGCCTCAATATTGCTGACTAGAAATCTGGCTAAGTCCAGAAGTGTTGAGTGAATGCAGTTCACTCAATGCCAACTCAAAAAGAAAATCTGGCTAAGTGCAGAAGCATTGAGTGAAGGAAGTTCACTCAATGCAAACTCAGCAAGATATTTGGCTAAGGATAGAAGCATTGAGTGATGGCAGTTCACTCAATGCCTCAATCAAAAAGACTGGTTACTGGACAGGCAAAAAATATGCTAAGTCCATAAGCGTTTATGTGAACTCACTTCACTCAATGCTAGAAGAGCAGAAGCATTGACAGAAGCTCAAGAAGTCAAAGCCTCAAAAGGTGCAGACATAAATTCTGTCTGAGTTTAAAAGCATTAAGTGAAGGTTTTTAACTCAATTCCTGCTGAACATACAATTCATCTAAGTCTAGAAGTGTTGAGTGAAGGTTGTTTACCCAACTCCTACTCAACAGACAATTCAACTAAGTCCAAAAGCGTCGAGTGATGAAGGCTCATTTGACGTCTATTTAGTTAAGACTATAAAAGTCTATTTGCGTTGAGTGAGGAATGCTCACTCAACGCACTCAATTCCTGAGATGCAAAATTCTGCTAAGTACTTTTGTGTTGAGTGACAAGGCTTCACTCAAATCCTAAGAAGTCTGTCTTGATTTTTCTAAGTCCAGAAGCATTGACTTATGTTGACATCAACAGAAATTCAAATATCACGGGATTTGCTTGCTAGAAGATAAAAGGCGCTGCTTGCATTTAATACAGTTGTAATTGCAAAAGTGATGCAGTATTTGCCATTTTTGGCCAGTCTTACTACACAAAGAGCTGTTGGATGGTGGGATACAAAAGTAGAATTCCGAGGAAGAAGAAAAGTACTTTGACTTTAACTCAAACTTTAACTTTTGAAAAGAAGAGCTTTAAGGATCTTCTTCTCCTCTCGACAAAGTTGTAGAGCTTAAAGAACTTGCTCTCACTATTACTCTGAAAAGTTCAAACAGTTAGCTGTTGAAAGTCACATCTTTAACATCAAGTTCAAAAAGTTCACTCTCTGAGTTAGAAGGAGCATAACAAGCTTAAGCTGTTGTTAATCTTCAAGTCCACTGGACTCAACTCATCTACTCAAAAGGCTTGAAGAAACAGTGCTCTAAAAGGTATTTCACAGCATAAGCAGAATAACTTTGAAGATTTATTCTTGGTACTGTGAAGGAGATAGGACTGAGCTTTCTCAGTTCAGAAAGAAGAAGACTCAGAGGACTATTTCTTTGGAGTCAAAGGTATGGTTGAGTTCAATCAGTCCAGGAAGTTAGACTCAGAGAATCATTTCTCTAGAGTCATATCATCATAAATAACCAACACTTCATCTGTAGGATCTCAACAGATCTGAGTTATAAGCTTAATATATAAAGGTTGAGTGGTACGATCCTTTAATGGATCTGAGGTAGGGCCTCTGTCCCTGAGCTGTAGTAGATTTATTCTCTGAGTTGTAGGATCCTTCTATGGATCTGAGGTAGGGCCTGTGTGCTTGAGTTGTAGTAGATTTATTCTCTAAGGTAGGATCCTGTAGTGGATCTGAGTTTAGGTCCATCCACCTAGCCTAAGTGTAGGAATTTGGATAAAGTCTGAGGTAGGTGATCTGGTTCAGATTACTGAGTTGTATGAGATTATATCTCTGAGTGGTAGGGCCTTGGGCCTAAGGTAGGACTTGGAGGACTCTGAGAGATCCTGAGGGATCTGAGTTATAAGCTCATTGAGCTGAGATGGGATAAGTTGTCCTTATCTAACACACTGTTAGGAAGGTGGGAGGGACAATGTATATACTCATACCTTGGGGAACCACTATAAATACTTGTGTGTCGTTGCGTGGTCTTGAAAGCTAACATAAAACTTAATCACAACTCAGCAAAGTAAGAAGTTGTTTTAAAAAGACGCAAATACCTATTCACCCCCCCCCCCTCTAGGTGTTTAACTCCTATTGAAATAAAGATTTTAATGTGGGTTTTTCAGCCTCTAGGGCAAGAGGAAGCACCTCTTCTTCTCCTTCCTCATCAGAAACCTTAATGATGTTCTCCCCCTCCACTGGAAACCCACCTAGGATCTTGGCAATCCTTTTCTGGAGGTCATGGATAAACCTATCAATCTTCATTTGAATTGAGACTGATGCTTAATTCTGCTCCCCCTCAGCCACAAGTAGAAGATCATCTGGCAAACTTACTATTATATTGTTAGAAGCAGCAATTTCATCATTGGCCATAACATTTTCTTCTTCAACCTCACCATCATTGTCAGCATCATCATCACCATTATCATTATCATCAATAAAAATCATCAATAAGATCATCAGTATCAGTAGCAACATCATCAAGAACCTCAGCACCAACATTATCCACCACATCCTCAGTAGCAGCATCGGGAACAACATCATTAGTAGCGATATCCTCAACAACAAAAAAAACTGAATTTATAACCATTATTTCTGTAATAACTATCTCTGCAAACTCTATAGTCTATGTAGTCTCTGGAACTATTTCAGGAGAGAATGGAACATCAATAATCACAGAGAGTAGAGTCTCTCCCTCAGTAACTGCACCAAAGCTTTCAGGTGTGTCATCAGGGGTAGGAGTTAGAATTCTTTCCTCCTCAAGAAATTCCTCCTCCTCTACAACATCCAGCATCCCAGCTACTCTGGGAGTTCTCTCTCATCTTTTAAAGATGGAAGAGTCAATCTTCTTCAGGTGATCAATAGGGATACCTGAAGACATGTCAAATCTATTCCTGTCCATTTGATTTAAGTATAGAGTGACTTTCTTCCAAAGTTTGGGGCATGCAAACATTCTTTGATCTTTGCAAAATGACTCTTCCCCAGTCAATCCTCTTCCGGCAAATCACTGCGATGAGGAGCTTGAACATCTCACCAGAAATATAATCGTGAGATCCAACCTTGCATAGAAGAACTTTTTCCATTATGAAAGCAACTTTCCTTCCTCATTCATCCCTTTTTCTTCTAATCGACGTAGTTCTCCTTGGCAGACCAGAGAAGAGAAGGGCTTGGTGCAAGTCTGCCTCTTCAATTTAATCTTCCTCATCCAGTGATGGCAGTCACAAGTATCTGGTCAAGAGACTTTCCTTCACTTTCACAGAGATGTTCCTGACTTTGCTCTTTATCACTATTCCTTCTTGACGGAGCTTAGTATTCTGATAGAACTCCTGGACATCTCGGTTCAGTAAATAGCACGAGTGTTCTAGAAGGAAAGATAGCCCTGCCATATCGAGCATTAAGATGATGTTATAGAATTCATCTGAGGTTGTAGCAAAATAAGTGCCCACGAGTTCACTACCTACTAGAAGGTTTCCACTTCTGCTTGGAGCCATTCTCTAAACCTTGATTGTAATAGACGTGAAGAATGGAATTTTTGGGAGGCTAACTGCAACATGGTTTGAGATGAGTCGAGAAGATTGCCTTAGACCAAATTGATGACGAAGCCCTTCCCTATCGGAGAAGAATTGGCAGTGAGTTCCTTCGGTCAAGAGATGAATCATCAAAAGAAGTCTTGATGTCTTGACAAATCGTGTAAACACCAAATGCCTTAAGTCCTATTTATAATTGTTTGGAATTGACTCTTTGGATCCAGTACATAAAGACTTAGGAATAAATTTGACCTTGAGCAGATTTGATGAAATTTCCATAGAAGTCCTTAGAAATTCGTAAAAAAGGCACGTGTAATCCAGGTAATTCGTCGAAATGACTCGTGAAGAAGTCTTGATTTCTTGTGATGTCTCGATGAATATGTCAAAATGACATGGGTAAAGGCTAGATCACTTGATGAATTACATAGAGTACTCGAGATCATTCGACGAATTACACGAGTTCATACGATGAATTTGACTTAGAAATTTTTCTGTTATGAGTTACTGGATAACTCGAGTATACTCGACGAATTCCATGAGTATACACATGATGTCTCGATGAATGATACGATACTTCACGTATAGTCTCGACAAATTTTACTTTGCCATTTTCAGAAGAAGTTTAAGAACCTGTCAGAAATTTCCTGAGAAAACTCGACGAATTCTACGAGTATTCATGTGACATCTCGAAGAATAAAATGAGATTTCACGTGTATACTCGACCATTTTTATTTAGGCAATTTTTTTTTTCCAGAACTCAGCAACCTTCCTTTTTCTTGATTCTTATGCACTTGAAAATGAAGTACACCCCAATAGAGAGATTACACATGAGTCAGCACCATATCCTATATAATGAGGGATTATATTGCATAGTTCTATGTTTGATGACTCATTGTAATATGATATTAGTGTGTATATGGAAATTAAGTCCTACAAGTACATAACTTGAAAGTAAAGGTAAATACAACTCAATTCATCTTAGTTCAAGGGGGACTTCTTCAAATCAGGATTATTGTGGCAAAAATACCCAACAGTTCTTCCATATTCAATTAATGTTCAATTTTTCCGTGTAGCCACCCCATTTTATTGAGGGGTTCTAAGAGCTGAAAAGCATTTTCTTATTCCTTTATCCTCATAGAATCTGCAGATTAACTGTTTTTTAAACTCTGTGTCATGATCACTTCTAATCAAAGACACTTTAGTATTAAATTCAAATTGAATCTATTTAATGAATCTTAAGAAATATAAGAAGGTATAAGACTTTGCACATAGAAAGAACACCCAACTAAATCTTGAAAAATCATCCACAATAACCAAGGTGTAGGATTTTCCCCCTAAGCTCTTGGTGGTAAGTGGACCAAATAAATCCATATGTAGTGGATATAAAATTCTTCAAGAATCATTCTTACTAAATGGTTTGAATTAGGATTTTATTTGTTTTCCTTGCTGGCATACTTTACAAGGATTTTGTTTCATATATTTACCTTTAGTAAGCCCCTAACAAGATCATTATTTGCGAGCTTAGTTATGGTCTTGTAGTTAAGATGACCAAGCCTCATATGCAAAAGCTCATTCTTGTCTATTTCAGCATTGAACGGATATATTTCATTTATACTTGAGTTAAAGTCATCTACATAGATATTATCTTTCCTAAAACAGATAACACAATAGCATTAATTTTAGAGTTGATTATCTTACATAGGGTATGAGTGAATATAACTTTGTATTCACCATCACAAAGCTAACTAATACTAATATGATTATGTTGAAGTCCTTCAACATAAGCTACTTTAGAGAAGGTGATATCTCCAATTTTGATCATACCATAAACTTTGGTCTGAACATAATTAGAATTACTAAAAATTACCTTAGGGCTATTTTTGGCCTTGTAACTTTCCAGCAATTCTTTATCTCCAGTTATATGTTTGGATCAACCATTGTCCCAATACCATAGCTAGTTTGTGTAAAGGCAGTCTCTTTCCTGTACATGAAATCAAGCATTAATTGGGATCTAGGTTACCTTGGATTCATTACATCTTTTTTTATTATAAGTGGCGATGAAAGTATAAGAAGGTCTTTCATGATACCCCTTAGGATAAAAGAGCGTTGGTCTATTAAACCAATAACTTCCAGTTTCATGTCCTTTTGTAAAGCATTTTACACAGGATAAGTAGGATGATGAGCATTTGATAATATAAATCTATTAGCTAGGGAGATGTGTCGAGTAGCATTCGATGTAGCTTTTTGGATACATCGATTTGAAGTCAATGTATTACAGGAGTTGGGTCGATATAAAATCGACGCATGTTCCTGACTTGCTGAAACAATAGATTTTTATCTATTATTTAACAAAGGTTTCTTAACTATTATACCTTTACCTTTTCATACATTTACTTCATTAAATTTTGTGACTCTTTTAGGATCATTATCTAGAGTTATAGTAAGTTGAGTTTCATTAGCCTTAGTGAAAGGTACAAGATTTTTCCATGTTGGTGTATTGGTAAATGTTGTTATCCTGGCAGGATCAACACCCAATCCAAGGTGATTAAACCTTTTCTTCAGGTTTTTGTGATATTTTTGAGTTGTTGACTCCTTCCTTTTAAGGAGTCTTCAAAGGACTTTGTCTTTGATAACTTTTCCCTTAGTAATGTATTTTCTACTATTAACTCAACTACTAGATTCTTTAGCGTTTTTACATCAATTTTCAATGCCTTATCTTGTTCAATTTTTTTAATGTCCCATGGATAACTCTTAATTAACTCTATTTTATCACAATTTTTTAATTTTCTTTTCTGTTTCTAATTGATTTTTACAGAACTCTTTAAAATACACCTTAAATTCAACTAAAGAAAAATAAATATCATCAAAGTAATTTACTTGATTTTCTTGATTGTCTGAGTATGTTTCCAATGCCATCAAACAAACTTCATCAGCAACAGCTTCTTCTTCACTACTTGATGAAGAACTTGATTCTATACTAGTATCACACAAGGTTTCAACAATGAAACATTTTCCCTTCATCTTAACCCTTCTCTTAAGAAATTTCGTCTTCTGATATTTTTATTAGACTTCTCCTTCTATTCTTTAGGACCTTCAGTTTCTATGTGTCCAGGCTTTCTGCAAGCAGAATATATGATTTTCTTACTTGGAGTCTTATCAAACATAGGCTTATTCAGATTCCTGTCTCTCCTTCTAAAGTTTTCTGTCTTAACCCATTTTTTGAATCTCCTGGCTAAGAGATTAAACACATCTGCTTATGATATGGAGGGTTCACCATCTGTAGCTTTGAAAGTAATAGATTTGTCTCTAGGAGTAGTTACATTGTCCTTTGATTCTTACTCTACTCTACACTTAAGAAGAAGTTCATAAGACTTAAGTTTGCCTAATAGGCATCAGTAGTAATCTCTATGTGGCATCTAGATTCTCTAATAGGCCAAATTATATAATCCCAAGTACTTGGGAAGTACATGAGTAACTTATCATTTATCTCAATAAGTGATATATCCTTTTCTAGTCCTTTAGGTTTATTAATGATAATATTGAAATATCATACATTTCAGCCACAGATTCATCAACTTTCTTCTGAAAATTCTCATACCGAGATATTAGAAGTTATCTTCTATCTTTTATCTCATCAGAACTTCTATCAACAATTCTTGATAAAGATTCCCAGATTTTTTTGCTAATTAACATTCAGCATATTTTTTGAATATATCATCAAACATTATGGAAATTAGAATATTCATGGCTTTTGCATCAAAATCCTTCATTCTCTTTTCTACTTCTAATCATTCACATTTATGCACAGGTTCTAAGATAGTATCATCATCTGTATCTTTCCTGTAAGGCATATGTAGTCCTGTAAAAATAGAATTACCTTCATCAATAGACTTTATATATAACTTGATTCTGGTCTTCCATACTGTAAACTTTTCAAGATTACATACTGGAGGCCTAATGGATGTAAATCCTTTAAAGTATTAAAAGACATTTTGAAAATAGAATTATGTACACTAGTTTAACTGTTCAGATCTTTATAATCAAGTTGTTAACCTTTTTTTATTAACCTGGCTCTGATACCAACTGAAAGGGTGAACAGTTGATAAAATCCTCTGAGTATTCCCTAGAGGGGGTAAAAAGAGATTAAAAAATTTTATCTTAATTATACTTTTCGAAAAATTTGCATACACACAGCTTTATAACAAGAATTTTAAACATAGAATATTAATCATAGCACATCATATGAATAATCACAAAAGACATAAAATTATAGTGCTTCCCCAATACCAGGGTAAATCCAATCTTT
Organism: Platanthera zijinensis; assembly: GCA_039513925.1. Classification (NCBI taxonomy): domain Eukaryota; kingdom Viridiplantae; phylum Streptophyta; class Magnoliopsida; order Asparagales; family Orchidaceae; genus Platanthera; species Platanthera zijinensis. The sequence continues at coordinate 126,777,331 of CM077080.1, forward strand.
TACCCCCTTAGTTGAAATTCACTATCACTATGCCTGAGTCTTTTGATAAGGAGACTCTTAGAACCAATCTCTATATCATTTGATAAGGAAATCTTGAACAAATATAATATGGGTATTTTATAGGGAGACTCTCAAAACCACAATCTGAATCCTTTGAAGAGTGATTCTAAAAAGTCTTTTCTCAAACAGTAAAAGAGAAATAGATAGAGATTAGTAAAAGATGTGAAAAATTGACAATCTTCTTGTTGAGTCCTCTCAACAGAAATGCTGAGGACTTTTTTGCACAAAGTGAATTAAACACTAGATCTTTGATGAATCCTTGATAGAGAAGATTTAAAGTTTTATAAAACCTTTGATCTAAATGATTTCTGATCCCTCACTGAATCTGTTCCAGTACTTGAAGAGCCCTAGAGAACAAGAAGAATTAACTTTCTTAATAAAATTTAGGAACAAGATGATAATCGACTGATTTTTGGAATAACTTCTTTAGTAGGATGATCATATTCCTAATCAACTTTGTCGATTCAAAATTCCCAAATAACTTTATGTTTCTATGTAAGATTTATTGATTCAAATTCTCTATATGTTACTTTATTTGTGTGTCTCCATGTATATATATATCTGGTAGAGATCAATTTTCTTATTATCACCATCTTGCAATGTATCCAAGAAAATGTTATTGCATTTAAATTTTTCTTGAATAAGACTGAATTAATCCTTTGAAAATTCCACTCAGAACTCTATTCGACAAAACGTTGATTTCATATAATAATGACGTTGAATTCTGGCTTAACTTTAAAATCAATATTACGTTGATAACATACTGAAGTATACATCGATATGTACCTTTAAGTAATGTCGACTATTATTATTCTGTTGCTCTTATTTTTAATCGAAGTAATGTCAAGATCAAGGAGATATTGTGTCGACTCATGTTGGCTTTTCTTGACTTTCCTCTAAAATTCAGTATGCCTTACTCATGTTCTTTACTCCACTAATATCCTAGGACTTCTAAGACAAGAGTACCCTCTCTATACATCATGGGTAATTGAATTAGGATGTAAAATCACTTATTATAACTTTTAAGGTAAATCATAAGGCTTTTTCACAACAAGGGTGACTCCAATTTCTTCATTGTGATTAGGAATTTTTTGTGCTTGTATAGGTTTTGGATTATAGAGTAAATTATTGCCTTGCATAGTGCTCCTAGTCGATCATGCATGTTTAGTGTAGAATTTTGTGTAGAATTAAATTCTTAGCATACAATTAGGATTATGATTTTTTAAGTGCATAGAGATAGTTTATTCTACTCATAGTTGTGATTCTAGTAGATTTCAAATATAGTATAGAGAGTGTGTATAATATCGCTAGAAAAAATAATTTGAGTCAGACGGAAGGTTATCCTTTCTCAATGGCTAGAACTTGCTCTAGCAATCCTCAAGACATTTGCATCGGTTAGTTCATTAGCATGAAAATGAAATAGGCTATTATTTGGCCATTTTTGAGCTTTTGCACTATTATCTTAATGTTATATGCTTGTACGCACAATTTTGAGCCTTCTCTACCTTCTAATTCCAATCCACCAAATATTTAACCAAAGACTAAAAACAATCCTAATCATATACCTAAATATGAGCTCAAATCATTATTTTAAAAAAAATATTGGAGTGATATGATGCTTTCATGATTATGGCAGATATTCTTTATTGAAAAATAGAAAGTGGCTGAAATTTTTATTTGTGCAAAAAAAGTTGAAAAAGAATGAATGCAAAATGGTAAACTAAAAATTTAAAGAAGAAGAAGACAATAATGAAATATAGATGTTAATTTAGGAATAGGCGATGTGCATGACCCATATTATTTCATTCAAGACTGGGGGTTGTGTACATGAAGTTTTTCTTGGATATCACTTGATTATAAACTCATACATGTTTTGGTGTGTTATCCCTCATCTTTATCTTTTCATACCAATCCACAATTTTAAGCTCGCATGGTTAACCCTAAATAAGTCATATTGACTCATGCCTATAAATTTTACTAGTGTCTCGTTGAGAGGGTATGAAAGGGAAAGCCTATTGCAATCATCATTATTGGGTTTCTTTGGAGGCTGGCCCAATCTCTGACGTTGTGTAATGTTGATCTGAGTGAGATCACATTACCTTTTCCCTATATATGACTTTAGGACTAACTATTGATTCTAAATAAGAGTAGAAAAAATAAATTGAAATGCTCTTTAGAAATTTATAAAGTAGTAATTATGCTGAGGAGTTCTTCTACTAAAAGTTCTACACACGAAGGCGTAAGAGTTCTCATTCTATTCTATATATTCATTATCCTTTCAAACATTAGATTTCCCTACCCCCCCCCCCCCTATGGATGGTTGTTTTCTTAGGACTAGCAAACGGGTAAGTCTAGGGGTATTTGATGGTGTAACTTTTATATAACATAATTTATACTTATATTTGCTTAATTTCATCCTTACTCACTTCACTAATTATAGAAAAATGATCATATTTCATTAAATCATAAAACACACATAGATCACACTTCTAGCTTATTTTGGTGTGCAATGTACGCTTAATCATTCTTGGGAAGAGCGTGTTGCTATCCCCATCATCTTTATTTAAGCATTTGGTAATATTCTTCACATTTTGGCGGCTATTCCCTTGGCAATATCACTTTGAGTGCAGGGGAAAAGTATTTTAATTACAATTATGGTCCGCTTAACAAGTATGGGCATGTGCTAGTCCTTATCGCATGGTTGTTTTGACTGTATGTGATCATTTTAGGAAAATGTTCAATTTTTTGGTGTTTTGAAGCTGCCCATGAAAGTTTTTCACTCACTGTCCGATGCACGGTCGTGCAGCTTCTCATGCATGAACAAAATCCAACAATTGCCAAAATTTTAGTGATCTATTTTTGCTCGTGTGAATTCTTCACACATGGGCATCTTTGGTCATGCGTGGGTAAAACACACGAGCGTCGTATTCACATAAAAATTTATTATCTCATGCCATTCGGCACTGAAATTCAATATTTTAATATTGTTCTCACAATAAAGAAATTCATGGTCACACACTAGGTCGTGCAAGAACAAAAATCTTCTTCTTTCATATTTAAGATGTTGTGCATGTCAACTCCGAGGATCTTCTTTTCTAGCTCGATTTTAGAGCTCCTATATAGGTTTTTTCTCCAGTAACCTTAGGGGACCTCTTCTCCCCTTTCCCAAAGCATTTCCAAAGAAGGTGACACACTGGTGATGTCCCACTAGAGATCTTTGATTTTGGATCCATAATTTTTGGGGGAGCAGTTAAAGAGATAAGACATGTAGGAAAGAGGTGACATCTCCGTCCGTATAGCGGGGACGTAACCTATGAAAAAAGGAAGAGTTGTGGCTTTTCTTTAAATCTAGGGCAGAGAATCTTATTCTCCCATGCTTAGGAAGTGATAAACTCATTCTTTGTTTCAATTCTTTAGAATACTTGTTGTCATTTTGTTATATTGTTAAAGCACTTGCACACCAGGACCAATTGATTTGAGTGTTAATAGTTTCTATCTTATTTTGTTGATTGTGGTTATAAGTACCTTATTTTGTAATTCCTATATAGCATGAATAGTTCACCTAATTTATAATCAAGCTGCTTTGAGGATGTGCTAAGAGTAGTGTTGAGTTGATTGTGATTGTGGAATACTCCATTGATGTTGGGTATAAGATTGATTTTGTGATGCAGTGATTGCAACCTACTTAGCTTTCTCGGGAGCATTAGTGCGATGCAGTGATGGCAACCTACAGAGGTCTGAAGTGGTGCCAGTGACCCTCATAGTTAATTTAGTTTTATTTCTTTGTATTCAACAAATCAACCTCCATTAATCATACGACTAAAGGAATTCAATCTTAAGACTTTTCTCGATAGATAACTCCACCCCGTTGTGTTCCTCAAGAGACCATTACTTTGGTATCTACTCCTCATTTTATATTACTTGAACGACTGTTACACTTGTTTTAATTTCATCAATTTGAGCATTAATCCAACAATTCTAGCACATGAATGAATTAAAATGCTTCCTTGTCCCGAGAAAACACGTATCAAATACTTCTAGACTTGAACCATTGCTCATCCCTAGAAAACTATATACTTGTGTAACATACGATAGATTAGTCATAATTCAAAACTAAAAGAGGATAGTGGATAGAGAATTCTCTTGCCCATGGTGAGTAAAAAATAGACCAATGAAATGTCCTAGGCATACCAAATTAATTACAAACTTTTTATGCAATTAATCAAAACACGTCTATCCACTTCTATGAAAGAACAAATCAATCATTTCTAAGCCTAATGTTACTCGAAAGTAGTGTGAAGACTCAGATCAACATTATACACTCATGATTATAGGACAGCCTCCAAAGAAATCCATCATGATTAAGATCATAGGCTCATCTACTCACACTTTCTCTGATACACTAATAGAAGTTAACTCTACCAATCGTAAAGGATTAAATTAGGATGGAGCTTGCAAGCTTGAGTTTAAGGAAGGGTAAAGCACAAAGATAAATATGGCGGCTTAATCTTCACATAAACCAAAATGTGAGCTTAACATCAAAAATAATAATAATACAACCAAACAAAGAGAGGTGGGAGTGACTCCCCCAAACTTAGACTTTGGAATATGGGGTCACTCCAAACCATGCCAAACACAAAGTAAATAACTAATAAATTTTTATTCATTTTCATCTTTTATATATAAATTTTTTTCATTTTTCTTTTTATCATTTTTTCAAATCACCCTACACCGAAAAAGAATGAATAAGGTTGTGAATTTTATCCTCCTACCCCATTCTTGACTTGAATTTTTCACCAATAATCAAATGTATTCAACTGCCACTTCAAAATGTATTAAAAAATTTTAATTAAACTCATGTTAGTTGTTAATATAAAGGTTGGGTAACTTGGCCTTGGCTATGTGTTAGTGGGGGTGAAAAAAATAAAGTCGATGGAAGGCATAAGGTGGCTCGACAATGGTTGATGTTATGGGAAGGATATGAAGGCTCAAACTATCCAAGAAAATTCCGTAGTCACTTGAATTGATTTAATCCTATATTGTTTGAAATCCTCCAAGATCACTATGGGTGAGTTATAGATACCGTGGAAGGACATCCTTTTATCATTATAGGATAACACGTCTCTAGTGAACACCTAACACAACTTACACTAGAATTTGGACACGATTCATTTTAAACAAGAAGTAAATATAAACCATCGATAAATAGTAAAAATGTGTAATTAAGCTTATATAAAGCATTTAACTCTAGAACTATATGTTGGATCTAGTGGCCAACCTTAGAGGGGGTGAATAAGGTTTGCGAAATTTATTGAATTTAAAAATTTCACACACCAAAATAATCACAGAGAAAAGAATTTTGTTGCATTAAATCAATAATGAAAAAAAGTACAAGATAAGTATACATCAAAACTTGATCTTCATGGCGTCAAAGATCAGAGACGAAGAGAATAAATATTCTTTTATTTTATATACCGACCAAACTATGACCGGTTGGCTCTCACCCTTTCCCTCCAGGAAAGGCGTTCAAGCCCACTCTTCACCTCCACACAAGGAAGGGTCTTAGAGCCCACTCTTCACCTCCAAACAAGGAAGGGTCTTAGAGCCAACTCTTCACCTCCATACAAGGGAGGGTCTTAGAGCCCCGCTAAATCCTCGGATCTAGACATCCCAAATCTCGAGAATATTTACCGCCGAATCCTTCCCAGATTCCGACGACCCTCTTCAGTCGATTTTCCTCACCGAAAACTAAAAAGAAAATAGAAAAAGTGTACAAAGATTAAAAAGTAAAGACGATAAGAAAATTAAGTTCTCCCTCTTGACGACTTCTCCGGCATGCGATCTACGGCCGGTGCTTGAGATCTTTGTTGGCTAGCAACCAGTCGGGTCTTAGTCGTCGATGAAGATTCTGGATCACCGGATTTCTTCGTTTACGAATGGGAGGGAGAAGTCTTCCTTCAACTTTGACGGAGACAAGTGGAGACGGGCGCAAGGAGGCGGCCAAAATGTGGAGTTTAGAAACCATTCGTCAAAATTTATCTTGGAGCATCTATGACAACAAGAAATGCGGAGGCTTTTATACGTCTTCATGAAAACAGGCTATCGTCGGCGATAAGACTAGCGCCTGCGATAGTTTCACGCGCTTGTTGTGCCAGCTGTCCTCCACAACTAGAAAATATTCTTCGAAATGTTCTTTTGCCTTTTCATTTGAGCTAGTTTCGCGCGGTAGGGCCTACCACGCGATGCTAGCTTTGGATGCGATGTTCCTCAAAAGGCAACATCCGTTTGACAAGGCTAGTGCCATGCGGTAGGATCTACCGCTGAAATCTTATAGAGCGCTAGGACCGAATAAATCGTTAAGTTACCGCTTGCGGTAATCAAGTCGCCTGGCGGGAGAGCTGAGCACGACATTTTTTCATTCAAACTCATCGAAGACCTAGCGCGGTGCAGTAGATCTAGCACCGAAACAATCCAGAGCGCTAGGTCCAAGTAAATCATCGTGTTAGCGCCTGTAGTAGTACTAATGCCTGGCGGTATCCCAGAGTCTCGATGCTTCTTCTCTCGACGTGCTAGCATGACGCGTTAGTGCTAGCGCCTGGCGGTAGCATCCATATGAGCCTTATTTGTCGGTTGTACATAACAACCTGCACACTCTATCAACATACAACAAGATTAAATATAGCTGGGGATTTGATATTCTAAAACACTGGGAATGTGAAACATCGGTTACAATAAACTCCCCCTTTTGATAATATCAAATCTCGTTCATGATAAATAATATATGAGATAGAGTGCATATCGAAGATAGGAATTATAAGCTAACATCAGGTTGCAGTATATATGTGGCTCTTCACATTCGACTTGCTCCCCCTATCTATGTGCTGCTCCCCCTATCTATGTACACACAATTGAACCATGCTCCCCTATATTTGACCTCTCCTAACCCGTGATGCATACGGATGACCATACTCATGAACCAATTTATTCTCCCCCTTTGATAATATCAAAAGGGCGGGCAAGGCCTATACGATATGCAAGATGAAAAATAGGAGATATGATGATGATTAGATAAAAAGCAGATAGTTCACACACTCAGTAAGATTTAAAACAATAAGCATAGAGGGGATCCAAAACTAAAAGCAAATCAAAGAATTGGAGATGTGCAGGTCATAGAATAGAGCAAGATAGATAAAAACAAGTTTTAGATTTCAGATGAATTGGACAGCACAGACTAAACTAAGCACATAATGAGAACGACTACAATGTTATGTGAGTTATGAGGGAAATCATGTTGAACAAACATTGTAAACGTCATGACTGTAAATCCAATGCTAGCATGTGTTGTGCACAAAACATATAGTGCAGTTTCAGTCCAATTCTTATGCATGGAAGCGTTAAATAAGGCAATGACATGTGAACATGTAGCATCAAAAGAGAGAAAACACTAATTAAAAATATCATAATTTACATGTTTATCTCGATCCGATAAAATTCTAACCCAAGAGAAATAAAGTGAATGATCACGTCACATGTCTACCTAAGGCATACCGAGATTTGAACTAGGGGCACTAAGCATAAGGTTTGGTCTATGCACAAGATCGAAACGACTTTTTGATCCAAGGTGCTCATCCTCACCATGCTAAAAAAGACTTATCAGGAGGAGTGAGTAGTGCTTGGGGGGTCCTTTTCATGTGATATAATAGCCACCATATTATTTTTTATTGTTGTTTTGAGCTTTCACATTTATCTCTTTTGAATACAAGGAACCCCAAGTCAATCGAAATCTACCCACATAGGTAGATACACTTTAACTTGTAGGCATAAGACTTTAGCACTAAGATTTGGCCCGCAGTTTTAATCTCAATAAACCATATATGTGTCGTGACATTGATTATTCAACATATTTCTAACGCGTTAAGATACAATGTCATGAGTTATGGAATGTAGATCTTTAATTTTTTCATGAGTGCTCCGTCTAGGGATGTGTGAATAGTGAAGTCATTTCCCTATCTAAATCCTCACACATACCTAGAGGCATAGCCAACTTATACACACATGTAATGTCGCACTCAATAGCTAAGCACTTATAAATTCAACCCACAATGACCGGAGGAATAATGTTTGGATAGATTAACCATCTAAACTCATATATTATGCGTACGCATTATCGTCTAGGTCGTAGTAATGTGAGCCCCAATCATGCGTACACAAGTAAAATTATGCGAGCAAAGACAAATAAAACACGGTGAACACATATAAAGGTCGGCGAGGAAAAAATCAAGAAAAATGAGGATAGCGCGATAGCATGTTATGCATGTGACTATGAGGTATGGAGACATCATTCGTGCTATGAATAGAGTAGTCATGAGAATATTTACGACATACTTGATCCAAATACTATGTCATCACCCTATCCCTGTACTGAGTGACGGATGGGCATGTGAATCTGCATAAATGTCGTAGGGTGGGGTGTGAATCCCTTGTGCCCGCATAAGAAATCGCTAAACCTAACACTCTTTCCCCCCAGTGTCACACAAGGAACTACTGAAACCCTCCCCGGTTAAGTACAAGACGTGGATTACAAGTTAGAGCCCTTAATGACGACACACCTATGCCCCCGCTATTGTGATACATAGTGAAAGGAGTCAAGCTGATGTTTCTATTAATGTCATTGTGGCATGATTTTGGTAGATAGGCACTAGGACAAAAAGTACCATTACCGTCGGTGCTAGAGGTACCGCCCTGCGGTAGCTTTGGAATATTTAAGCCTCCAGTCAATTCTAGATCTGCACATTCACTCATTCCTTCTCTCAGTAGCCGACACTCTCCTCCCCTGTAGGTTTTCTTGCTTGCCTCAAGGTAATCACTTCTTCTCTCTCTATCAGATTTCTTATATTTTAGAACACAGATCAATGGGTTCTAAATCCTCATATTTTTTAGTGCAATCTGCGACGAACATTGGGCACAAAGTCCCCCCCCCCCTCCTTTTTTAATGTTTATATCGTTTGATAGGGGGATTTTAGGTGAAAAAATAGGTTTTGAGACCGATCCGAGGGAAGAGGATGAAGTACAGTTCGTTACGCTACTGCCGATGGTAACACATTATCGCCCGCAGTAAGTTTTATATATCGGTGCAGCCTATTGATCTTCAAATTTTTGTATCCATTGCTGAGACGGTTTTATGTTTGGTTTACTTGTAGGAAATGGCTTCATCAAGCTCTCAATCTGCGTGTCGTAGATTATCAAAGAGATTATGGGTGTCGGTCTCAACCCACCCAGCCATAGATGACGCCACTTGGAGAATACCCATGATCATAGAAATTGATGAATGTTATACGCATATCTATGAGTATCTAGAAGAGTTTGGTGTGCTTACAGTTATATCATCTGGTTCTCCCTTCTCTTCCGTACTTACCCAGGAATTCTATAATAATCTTCGGGATCCAGCTGAGATGCGCCTACGTGGGGGTGTCCAATCTTGTATCGGCACTGAGATAGTCACCATCACTCACGTCGATCTCAACACCAAATATGTTTGGCCTCCCAACTACACATTCCTTGATATCGTGGAGTCCTTTAGGACTATAAGGGACTAGAGGGAGATGAACGAGCTTCTTCATGGCGTGGAGGGGCATTCAGATCTGTTTATCTCGGTGTATACCCTCACTACCAATGCTCTCATTATCTAGGATATCCTACATCACTCACTCATGTTCAAGGTCAGGGACACCCGGAAGGTCACGGCTCGGCTATCTATGGTCACGTACTACATCCTAGCCCAGAAGCCCTTCAGCGTATCATACCTCATTCTCTTCATGATGCGATATACATTCCGCTTGAAGTCTCTTCATTGCCAGTGGGTGAACACCTTGCCTCTAGGTGGTGTGATCCAAAGCATCCTGACAGACAAGTACCCGATAGTTGACTGGAATGCCTATCTCATAGACAGTTTCCCGCAGTCTTATCAGGTGGATGAGATTCCCATTTCCTCACGAGTGCGGAAACGGGTACCTCCATCGTAACCACCGATGTACCTCTCAGGGTACCTAAAGAAGGCCAGTTGGGACATCCACATCTAGTGGAGCAAGGTCGAGAGATCAAGGCGACCGTTAGAGAGGTAAAGGGAGTGAAGAATATGCTAAAGAAAATCATGAATAAGCTTAAAATCTCACCCCCATCTTCTGAAGACTAGACTCAGTCCAAAGTCCCCCCCCCCCTTTTTTAAATTTGGACATTATTATCTCGTTTTATAATAATACAGGTGCACACCAAACAATGACCATAGTACTTTAATATATGATGTGATTTATGCACCCATGAGCTTGTTGTGATCTTTTGTTGCTTTACTAGTGTCCATGACATGTTGGCTCAAAAAAATACAATAAAAAAATAATGCAAACACACAGTAAAAATAGAGAGAACATTAAGCATATCGTGAAGTAGATTATCGAGTCATTTTATTTGAATTAGCTTCTACTTCACGAAATAGGATGGTGTTAATGGATAAGATATTTAGGGATCCAAAAGGAGCCCCGTGTTGCGGTTCCTTTAGGTAACCAAACATGACGTGATAAACCATGAGGAGATACTAGTGAATGTGCCCTTTCGAGTGGTATAAGTGTGTCATGTTTGTCTTTGGGTCTCCATTCATACTTTGGCTTGGTGTTGTTTTTATGTTGTAAGTTTCCATGTAGATTTCTATGAGTCTTTATGTCATGATCCTCACTTAAATAATATTACGTTGGAGGTTTAACTATATTAATACTTTTCTTCAAGTTAAAATTATCTCGCTTAATATTAGGACTCATAATGTAATAGTTGTTGATAAGAAATCTATGTTCCTTTGTTTTTGAGTGGGAATAATTTGTTTTTCAAAGTGAGAGTGATTTCTACAGTTAAGATTTTCACTCGCACTAGCTTGAGATTTCCTACTCCCTTTAATTTGCCTAACTAATGTGTGAGAGCTTATGTTCAACGTACTTCTGGCTTTTGCTTGATATTGAAAGTTTATGTCTTGTGAATTTTTCTTAATAATTTCCTTAAGCATGTTGATTTTCATTTCCAAATCTTTATTCCTTTGGAGATTCACTCTAACTTTATTGTAGGCAATTCTGCTATTCTTAAGAACGTCAACTATAGAATTGATATGTGCTTCATACTCATTTCTATACTCTTCAAACGTCTCATTCATCTCCTTAATTTAACCTTTAGAGTGTGCACTTCTAGCACAATCTCCTTTTAATGATAAGTTTTCTAAACATAGTTTCGTAGTTTTTTCTTACAGCAAGAAGCTCTTTCTCAAACACCTGTAGTTTTTCTTTTAATGTATCACAATTTATACATGATGTATAATTATTATCTGAAGAGCATGTAAGAGAACTGGGCGCGACAGCGATAGATTCTCTATTGACTACTCTTAAAAGTTTATTTTCTAAATGTAGTTTTAAATTAATATTTTTTAGTTTCTTAATTCTATATTTAGCCGCATCTAGCATGTTCAAAGTAGAAACAGAATTACGTGCAAAAAAAAGGCTCGGCTTTCTTACAGTGATTTTGGATGTGGCAAGATTTGAACACAAGGTTCCTTTGTCATCTTCATCTTGGCGTGATATATTTGTTGTGTCCATCTCCAGGCATAAGTCTTCGTTCGACCCTTCACTAGGATCCATAAGGCATTGCTCTATTTCATGATCTGTAGAGGGAGAACTATACATTAACTAAAGAATTTTCTAGATATCGTATGCAGTTAGAAACATATAGATAAGTTTGAATATGTCATGTCCAAGCCCACATAATAGACTATTCATAGCTTTGTAATTCAAATAGAATTCATGCTTATTTAAATTATTCGGGGCCTTAATACACGTCATGTTCCAAACTTCTACATCTACAAATGTAAGGAATTTCTTCATCAGTGTTCTCCATTCATTATAATTCAATCCTACGAATAAAGGTGGTGCAGAATTTTTTTCAGTGTATAATTTTTCATCCCCACTTGTCGATTCAAGGTCAGGGTTGGCCATTATTCCCGGTGGTGAAACCGATTTGGAATAACCTCCTCTAATACCATTTGTTAGATCTAGTGGCCAACCTTAGAGGGGGTGAATAAGGTTTGCGAACGTTTATTGAATTTAAAATTTTCATACACCAAAACAATCACAGAGAAAAGAATTTCATTGCATTAAATCAATAATGAAAAACAGTACAAGATGAGTATACATTAAAACATGAACTTCATGGCGTCAAAGATCAAAGACAAAGAGAATAAAGATTCTTTTAGTTTATATACTGACCAAACTATAACCGGTTGGCTCTCACCCTTTCCCTCTAGGAAAGGCGTTCAAGCCCACTCTTCACCTCCATACAAGGAAGGGTCTTAGAGCCCACTATTCATCTCCACACAAGGAAGGGTCTTAGAGCCCACTCTTCACCTCCACACAAGGAAGGGTCTTAGATCTCACTCTTTACCTCCACACAAGGGAGGATCTTAGGGCCCCGCTAGATCCTTTGATCTAGACGTCCCAAATCTCGGGATAATTTACCGTGGAATCCTTCCCGAATTCCGACGACCCTCTCCGGTCGATTTTCCTCATCGAAAAGTAAACAGAAAATAGAAAAAGAGTATAAAGATTAAAAGTAAATATGATAAGAATTTGAAGTTCTCCCTCTTGATGACTTCTCTAGAGTGCGATCTATAGCCGGTGCTTGAGCTCTTCATTTTCTAGCAACTGGTCGGTTCTCAGTGGTCGATGAAGATTCTGGATCGCCAGAGTTCTTCGTTAATGAACGGGAGGGAGAAGGCTTCCTTCAACTTTGATGAAGACGAGTGGAGACGGGCACAAGGAGGCGGCCGAAATCTAGAGTTTAGAAAACCTTGGTAAAAATTTATCCTTGAATATCTATGACAACAAGAAACTCTTGGGCTTTATACGTCTTCATGAAAATAGGCTACCGTCGGCGGTAAGACTAGCGCCTGCGGTAGTTTCGCGCACTTGTTGTGCCAGCTATCTTCCAAAACTAGAAAATAGTCTTCGAAAAAATATTTTGCTTTTTAATTTTAGCAACCGTCGTGTGGTAGGGCCTACCTCCGCGAGGTAACATAGGATGCGACGTTCCTGAAAAGACAGCATCCATTTGACAAGGCTAGTGTCGCGCAGTAGGTGCTACCGCCAAAATATTCCAAAACGCTAGGACCGAATAAATTGTTAAGTTACCGCCTGCGGTAATCCAGTCGCCTGGCGGTAGAACTGAGCTTGACATTTCTGCATTCAAAACTCGTCAAAGACCTAGCGCGGCGCGGTAGAGATTGCACCGAAACCATCCAGAGTGCTTGGTCCAAATAAATCATTGCGTTAGCGCCTGCGGTAGTACTAACGCCTGGAGGTAGCCCAGATTCTCGACGCTTCTTCTCTCGACGTTTGTCGACGTTCTAGCGCGGCATGTTAGTGCTAGTGCCTGGCGGTAGCATCCATATGAGCCTTATTTGTTGCTTGTACCTGACAACCTTCACACTCTATCAACATACAGAATGATCAAATACAACTGAGGATTTGATATTCTCAAACACCGGGAATGTGAAACATCGGTTCCAATACTATACATATCCAAGAACATGTGCGCTCGACTAGGAGCACTACATGAGTATATAATCCACTACTTTAATCAATTTTAAATTTAAAACTAATCTATCATACAAACTAATAGATAAATAAATAAACAGGGGATAATAATTGTTCTTAAATTTAAAACATAGATGCAAAAATGAAATATAAATGTGTAAGAAAATGAAAAAATTGAAAGTTTTAGGGCACATTTTCAAAGATAATCGTGTGTACGGAATGCAGAATGAGTGTATGTGCACAAATAAATAAGATCTCTACCCTCCCCCCCCCCAGATTAAAAATTAGCATTGCTCTCAATGTGAATGAAAATTTTAAAGACAAGAGGGGATAGAAATTCATTACCCAATGCTCTAGATGGGGCATTCTGAGATGACCATAACCTAGAATTTGCAAAAATGTGCACATGGCCCAAACTTGGCCAACAAAAAAGTGTGATTCATCAAGAATCTACAAGTGGATTTGCGCAAACAAAGATAAATAATTAGAAACACTGATAATCATGGGGTGCCACCCAAGAATGCTTTGTTTAAGGTCATTGAGCTGAACCAAGTACCTATATTAAGTAATTTATAAGTTATATAAGTGTAGAAAATAAAAGTACAATTATCTAAAAATCCTAATTACTAACTATATAAGATTATTAAAATAATTAGTTGTATGTTGATTTGAAATAGTAACATAAAATGAAATAAGAAGGTGTGTAGACCTAAAAGTGGTGGTGGATAAGAGGGATGGTAGTCCTCCATCCTTAATTCTCCTCTTCTTTTGATCTCTTCATCTCTTCCAATAGCACTTCATCATAAAAGAATCTCTTGCCACCCTGCACCCATTCCTTCCGAGGAAACATAAGCATTGAGGAAGGGATATAATTAGTAATGTGTTCCTTTACTTCAAATGTTTTCCCTTCCAGGACTGCACTCAAAGATTACCCAAGAATGGGTCTGCAAACTCATACTCCTGCATCGAAATAAAAGAAATAAAGCTAAATGTATCCAGAGGAAAAGTTGAAAGAGATAATTTAGTAATTTCAGGATTAAAAGAAAGCGGTTTAAGAAATAAAATTGAAGAAGAACTAAAAGAGTCAATAATAGTAGGAGTGACCCAGATCTCACTCTCATTAGATTTCACAAAGAGATAATTATCTGTCGCAATAATATCACAAGGAAAAGGTGAGTTACTTGGAACATCGGTAATGAGTTGCAGTTTCTCCTTTGGTGATGAGGTAGGAACCCACTAAGGAAAATATCCACCTCAAAGAAACTCAACATAACATCAGGTTGTATAGATTCATCCTACACATCTAGATAATTGGAATTAACAATAGATGATACATGCATACTAATACTGATAAAAATCTGAGGAATACAAGGCTCATGGTAGAATCAAAAAAAATATAGGATATATCCTTAGACATTAAATCCATAGGTAGTGATAGTAAGATAGAGAAAGAAAAATCTAAAATCCATCATAGCAATCTGGAGCTATGCTAGTAAGTTCGATTTAACTAAGTGGGAATAATAAATGTGAGGTGAGGATCTTTTAACCAAGAGAATACTTAATCAGTTCTCAGAATTGGTCTAAGTATAGAAGTGTCATTTGAATATATAATAGCATCGAGTTCACTCATAATGTCGTTGAATAAACACATAGTATCAGCCTTGCTAAAATAAATAAAAATAGATCTAAGTACAAAATCAACATATTTTATTCATAATTAAAAAGTTTACATGAGTTCATCATTTGATACAACACTTTTCTATTTCATATATAGTACATATCTGCTTCGGTACCTAAAAACAAAAGTAGGTTGGTGAGCATTCTTGCCCACCAAAAAATAACACAATACAAATATGTATGGAGGGTGAATAAACAAATACATTGCAATGTTTTCTAAAAATACTTTATTTGTTGATCATTTAATTTCATCGCGCATATTTCATTTTATTGTATAACATTATTCATAGCATCGTGTTGTTCCTCCACAATTGCATTTATATAGCATCTTGCATGTTACTGCATAAAAGCATAGTATCGTGCATATTACAGCACAATAGCCTTTATATGGCATCATGCATGTAAATAAATTATAATAGCATTCACATAGCATTACACGTGTTACAACACAATGGCGTTTACATAGAATCATGTATGTTGCTGCATAATAGCATTCACATAACATCAGGCATATTACGATAAAATAACTTTTCATATTCTGGGTATGCAAAATTCAAGGGTTCAGAATGCATGCTTGTTTATTTAAACTCAGGATATCATTATCACGTGAATACATATTGTAAAAAGAGCTAAATAAGGGTAAATTTTATTGCTTCAAAAAGATAAACAATACATAGGTATGTCCCCTTATTTATAGAAAATGGGAGAGATGAGAGAATACAACAAGAGATGTGGGACTAAATACAATTCGCACGGCTAAGCGGTTTGACTCTATCAAACCGCAATACTGTATAAAGAGCATCTTAAGATCACCCGGTGGCAATAGAGATAAGCCGCCAGACCGCCACTTCAAGCCACTTGACCGAAACTACAAGTCACCTGTCTGTAATTGCGTACTCCCACCACTATAGTTACGGTAAATCTCTAGACCGCTGCTACGGCTAACCTATATACCGCAGCTGAGGTTAACTCTCAGACCACTGATGTGGCTAGACCCCAGACTGTAGCTGCGGGAAGACCTCCAAGACTAGAAAGCCTTGCGGGAAG
This sequence comes from Platanthera zijinensis, assembly GCA_039513925.1. NCBI lineage: Eukaryota > Viridiplantae > Streptophyta > Magnoliopsida > Asparagales > Orchidaceae > Platanthera > Platanthera zijinensis. The sequence goes on from CM077080.1 coordinate 126,793,734, forward strand.
CCCACTATAAATCCTCAACACTATAAAACAAACAGACCGCCAATCCTGCCAAGATAGTTGCCAGAAATAACCATTATCCCTAACAAAACCGCCATAAAATTAGACCGCCTGGACAATCTGTCTGGCTGCCCGAACTACAAGCCGCTGAGACTAGTCCATCAAACCTCCAAACTCTAACACTCCCCCTCATGCTGGAGCATATATATCAACCATGCCCAGCTTGCCACAAACATCTGAAATAGAAGAGGAAATTTGTTTTGTGAATATGTCTGCCAGTTCTTTATCATAAGTGACAAACGGAGTGTAGATATGGTTCTTCAACACCTCTTCTCTAATGATATGACAATCGACTTCAATGTGCTTTTTCCCTCTCATAGCAGATAGGATTCTTTGATATGTAAATAGCATCTTTGTTATCACAGAACATGGGGAGAGGATGATCATAGACTTCTCCCAAGTCAAGCATAAGCACTCGTAACCACTTCAATTCATAAGTTATTGAAGCCATGATCCTATACTCAGCTTTAGCACTTGACCTTGACACCACTGACTGCTTCTTGCTTTTCCAGCTAACAAGATTTCCTCCTATAAAGGTGCAAAAACCTAATGTAGACTTCCTATCTTCTTTATTATCATCATAGTTGGCATCAAAATATGCTTTAATCTTCAAATGATTATGCATTTAAAACAACAAGCCCTTTCCTAGTGACCCTTTCACATACTCCAGAATTTTTAAAGTAAAATGCTGATGACACTCTCTAGGTGTTTGCTTAAACTAACTGACCTTCCCAACTACATAATAGATATTTGGTCTTGTAATAGTCAGATAGATGAGTTTGCCTACAAGTTTCTTGTACATAGTATAATCTGGGAGAAGAGGAGAATCTTCAGTACATCCCTTATCATCTCCAACAACCATCGGGAAACGAGCAAGTCTTGTGCTAAGAAGACCAGTTTCCTTTATGAGATCTAGCGCATACTTCCGCTGCGAAAGAACCACAAAGTTACGCTTTCGTGATATCTCAATTCCCAGAAAGTACTTCAGATTTCCCATATCCTTAGTAACAAAATGTTGTCGAAGATGTCATTTTGCCAAATCAATGCCTTCTTTATCATCACTAGTAAGAAGGATATCATCAGCATAGATAGCAAGAACTACAATGCCTTTAGTAGTCTTACGTATAAACAGAGAATAATCAGCAGAATGCCGATTGAACCCAATAAGAGAAACAATCCCACTAAACTTGTCAAACAAAGCTCATGGACTCTTCTTTAAACCATAAATTGCCTTCTGAAGCTTGTATACATGAGACTCCCCTAGAGCAACATACCTAGGAGGTTGCTCCATGTAAACCACCTCTTGCAAATCACCACAAAGGAAGGCATTCTTCATATCTAACTAAGATATCTCTCAGTCTCTATTAACCGCAATAAATAAAACAACACGTATAGTGTTGATGCAAGAAACAGGAGAAAAGGTATCAAAGAAGCCGACATCATATGTTTGAGTAAATCCTTTGGAAATAAGCCTCGCCTTTTAGCGGTCAATAGAACCATCTGGAAGATACTTGACAAATAAAACCCATTAACAACCAACCACATCTCTTCCTAGAGGTGTGGGAACAAGTGTCCAAGTACCTCTCTCAATTAAGGTTCTCATTTCTTCATCCATAATGGCATTCCACTGCGGAATAGCAAGAGCCTCTTATCTGTAGCCAGGATGACAGTAGAAGATATAGCAAGATCAAAACACTTGGCAATTAGAGAAATCCAAGCATATGAGACAACATCTTAAATAGGATGCTTAGTGCATTGGTGGAGCCCCATCCACAAGGCAATTGGAAGATCAAGATCACTCTGTCCGTAAGAGCAGATGCACTGTCAGAAGAAGGAATAGGCCCGGGAACAGGCACAAAAGGCTCTAAGGGCAAAGGTTCAATCTTGAGAGAATTAGACGGTGTAATAGGAATAGTGGCGGAAATAACTGGGTCTATGATAGGTTCTTAGACAATATGCATTGAAGAGGTAGTATCAGGGGGCAAGAGAGAAGAAGTAGGTGAAAAATATGGTGTATCCTCAAAGAAGATTACATCTGTAGAGACGTTTTATTTGTAGAGAAGAGGATCAAGACAGCAACATCCCTTCTTGGTCGGACAATAACAAAAGAATAGGTATTTAAAAGAATGGGGAGAAAGTTTGTCATGACTAGGAGATGGTGTAAGACCCTATTTTTTTCACTACCTGGTCTTATGACATAAATCGCCATTTTGTGGTGACACCGACACTAGGGAAGGTCGCCACTACAAAATGCCGATCCTGCAAGCCTTAACGATCACCAAAGAAATAGAAGTACATGAAAGGAGACAATTTAGTCAAGTCCACAAAAGTCACGTATATATATAAGTGAACATGAAGATCGCAGCAAAGTCCACATGATAATAACAGTACTGAAACCGAACGGAAATGTTAAAATATAAATGGGCCCATGCTCGGTACATCATGACCTAACTACAACACTCTCATGGAATCTAAGTAAAACTAACACTTACGGAGCCAGAGGTTGGTGGGGGTGCTTCTCTCATGGGGCAGTTCCTCCGAATGTGAAACACTTTTTTTCAAGAGCCTAAACACCTAGAGGGGGGTGAATAGGTTCTAATCTTTTAAAGTCCTTTTTAGGCAAACAGTTAGATAATTATTCAACAATGATTAATCAAATCAAAGAACATAATCACATCACAACAAACACCAGATCTATAGTGGTTCCCCAAGATATGGGTACATCCACTTTCCCCCTTCGCATATCTAGTAGATAACTGGATTTAGCCTAACTTCCTTCCACTGGCTTGGATCCGCAGATCTTATAATCTCAGAACCAAAATGGTTCCTATAGGTCATACTTACCAAGTCCTACCTCAGATTCTTCCCCAGAATCCTACCTCAGGCTTAAGCCCTACCTCAGCCTTTATAACTAGGTTTATTACTCAGACTTTCCACAAGTCCTACACCTCAGGCTAACAGCCCTACCTCAGCTTTTATAATTTAAGGCTTACAACTCAGATCTGATAATAGATCTTACAAGAAATAGAATGTAATAAGAAAGAAACAAATTCACCAGCTAGATTCCTCTATTGGTGTAGCCTTCTTGATCAGTTCTTGACTGAACTGATCCTTCTGATCCAGCCTGACTTAGCTTCTCAAAGCTTCTTGATAGAACAAAATAAGGTGGATCTTCTTGTTGTTGAAGTTGATCTTCAGTTAGCTTCTTCCTTAAATTCAAATTGAAATCTGAATCTTTCTTGCAGAATAATTCTGAATCTATTTCTCTTCACAAAATTCTCTTTTTCCTTTTTCTCCACTCCTTCTGTAGTTTCCGATATGTCTCTTATATAGAGTTTGCTTCATGGTTACCAGCTGATCCGGTTTCTAACAAACTACTGACAGATCTGTCAGAGGTGTCAGACTGGTTGGATATGACAGCTGTCAAGTCACCAGACATGTCAGTAGATTCTTCAGAGTCATTCCTGTAACACCCCAAAATGTTGTAGGAGCGATGGGGATCACTTTTGGCAAAGTCAGGTTTTTGGTGCAGGTGACACGGGCCCCGACACGGGCGTGTTGGAGGCCGTGTCGGGCGTGTCGAGCTCGGGCCATCGAGCTGGCCGTGTAGTCGACCAGTTCAGGTCGACGATGGTCGTGTGGTGGAACACGACCTAGGACACGGGCGTGTCCCAGACCGTGTCACACCTGGGCTATATGGTGGGATACACGGGCAGTGACACGGGCACGAACACGGGCGTGTCTAGTTTGACACGGGCGTGTCTGATGCCGTGTCACCAAGCCATGTACCCCTCTGACTGCGAATTGTTGGCCGATTGCACATGGGGCGCGTGATACGGGTCCCGACACGGGCGTGTCGCAGGTGACACGGGCGTGTTGGAGGCCGTGTCAAAGGCCATGTGCTGGTTTTCAATTTTGGTCGAGACGGCGAATGAGCTATACGGCCAGGCACACGGCCGTGTGTGAACCCGTGTTCGGCCCAGATTTTATAATTTCAGATCTAATCTTGGCCGTTCATTTCCTTGGCTTGGGATCCGACGGCTGGGAGTGATTGCTGGGAGCTTAAACCCAAAAATAGGGTTTGCAAACCCCATTTTCACTTGGGTTTTCTCTTTCTAAATCCTAGAGAGAAGGGAGAGCAAGGAGGAAGGAGGAGTCCAAGATCCGGCCGCCGGAGGAGCTTCGGAGCTCCGAATCGCGATCCGAGTCCAGATCCGTGGAGGTGACGCTGTTGCGGTGCTTTCCAACCGCATAGTTTTCGATGGCGCCACGGAAGAACGCAAGGGTAACAATTCTCTTCTTGAGCAAGTGAAGCTCTTCTTCCTTTGCATGGGAAAACCCCTCTCCCACGAGTGTGCGGCGAGATCGTGGTATTCCTTGGGGTAGATATGTAAAGTCCCCCTTATTAGAGTCCGGAATCGTAGTACGGACATAGGCATGGTGTGTGAAGCCTACCAGGACGTGTTTTCCGGATCGGTGATGTTTTGCTATGCATATTTTAGCCGGAGAACACTCCGAGCATTGTGGTTGTTTGCGGGTTGCTATGCGGTAGAATGCATCAGGGAATCTTGGGGATTAACCCCGAGGTGCACCCGGAAATCTGGGCAGAAACGAAGTTCTGCCATCTCGGTGGCCTGGGTGCCAGCCGGGAACATAGCAGGGCTATGTATCATGTTTTGATTGCAGCAGGGAGCCTTGGGGATGAAACCCGAGGTGCACCCGGAAATTTTGGACGGAAATGCAGTTCTGTCATAGCGGTGGCCTGAGAGCCAACCGGGTACTTAGCGGGGCTATGTACCGTGTTTGATCATTAATTGGGACTGGGGAAAGCTTAGTCCGCGCCAAAGGGCCGAATGGCAGTGGCGGAGTGAGCAACGGACTAGTAGCCCCCTACCCGCTCCACCTGCTCGGTTAAAGCGACCTAAAGTTTTACGTGGGACTTACCGAGATTTGGAGATCGAGTCTAGGCTGCGGCTGAGAAGACTAAATGCTCACAAAGATTGCCACCCTGGGGGTGGTGGTGGAGTCGAGGACCGGACGGGGTTCGGACTGGCTTCGCCGAGTAAGTGCCTTGAGAGCACGGGGTGTACGGCCGTGAGAGCGTGCACCTATGTTGAGATGTTTGTTTTGTTGTGTTGCGTGTTTTGCTAACAAGTGCAGGGAAGAAGCTTTGCCGCCCCGGTTTGGGGGCGGAATCGTTATAATTTGGTCAGCATAGCTGACCGTTGCCTTTGTTTACCACCGTGCGGTGGGTTGTTGCTTGCAGGTGCTGCGGAGTTGAGAGGTAATTAGCGGGCTAAAGCCCAAGTTGCTGTGCTGGCCCTCGAAGGCCTTGTTTTGAGTGTTTTACCTCTTGTACTCATGTGTGGCCGGCCTGCGTGCTGAGGTTTGGAAGACACTTGTATTTAAGCAAACTCTTGTAAAGCCTTAAGGCTATTTTCCGTTTTGTGTATTATACATTCCTCTGGGTTTGAGTAGTGGACATTCATGCTTGGCAGGGTTCTTTATTCTTTGCAACTATAATAAACTGTTTCCGCTAGGTGTTGTGTAGGACATTGTGATTGGTTGAATGGTTTCAACGCGTAACCAACTGGTCTGTCCGTAGTATATGGCGTTGGGCCCCGGCCAGACCTACTGCTATATGCTATGTGACGGATAGGGGTGTTACAAATTGGTATCAGACTACTGGTTTCGGTCAAGCTTAAATGAATTCGTGGGCGAATTCACTTTAAGGGGTGGTGAGCACATGTATGTGCGTCATCGTTATAACATGAAAAGAACCCATGAATGTCCACTTAGGAATGAAAATACACATGTTTGGTGAAACTGCGTGTTCCTATAATTGCTTTTTGCAATTTTGTTCGGTCCCTTATTGGTGTTCTGTACGATTGTAGGTGTCCGAGAGTGGCGCGTGGCAGTCTGAATGCGCACTTTCTGAGAAAAGTAATGCACCCAGCGATGTGCTGGAGACCCCTACGTCTTTGGAAACCATAAGAAGGGTGGTTGAAGTGGTGTTCGCTGTGACCAACGCACATCATGGGAGTAATGTGCAACCATTTATCCCTGAGATGGCCCCAACATCGGGTGGTATGTTGGAGCAAAGGGCATTTGGGGGTCAAGTAGAGTAGCAGAGGAGCATGACTGTGGCGCAGGGAGCGCATTCGGTGGACGCATATTTGCAGACGTTCCTTATGGTAAGGCGCTACCCAGGCTTTGAATGGGAAAGCGAGCAATCTATAGTGGATAGATTTTATAACGATTTGTGCAGCGAGTTGCGTATCCTACTGCTAGGACCAAAGTTATTGGGATTCCGAGCTTTGGTGGAATCGGCCAGAGCGTTGGAAGTGGAGTTGGGGGAAACTCACCGAGTACCGGTGAATAGGGTACCAAACCTTATAGATCCTATAAGGACTGCTTATCGAAAGATGCCGAGAGAAGAGGCTGGGTCATCTACTACCCAAACTACCGTCAAATGTTATTCTTGTGGCAAGAAAGGGCACCTCGCCAGAGAGTGTTGGGAGAGTGCTTAGAAGACAAGGAAAGTTTTAGCAGGAACAGTCGGAGATTCTGTGGCAAAAGATTCGGTGGTCAAGCGGACAACCTCAAAATCTGGGTACCGTAGGTGGTACAAGAAGGCTAGGAGGTTGGGTCTAGTCCCTTCCTCTAGCACATCCGGAGCGACTACAGTCCAAACCCTGGATGAATGCTTTGTTTGTGGAAAGCTGGGGCACTATGCCCGGGATTGTTGGTTTGGATGCCCAATGTCCAAAAGAAGTCGGGGGCAATTTTTGAGGAGAAAGACAAGGCGGTGGCGTCCGCCGTATCGCTGATTACTCCGGCCCAACCGGGAGTGAACATCCTTGGCCAGTAGGAGGTCATGTGGCCGACCGTCGGGTCGACAGGTATGGTTTAATTGTTAGTAATTTAGCTTCTTATACCTGTTACCTTTTGCGTGTTAGCTTAGGACTGGACGTTCTAGGCTTTGTTTGGATTATTGGCAATCCGGCGAGAGCATTTTTCGATACGGGAGCTTCGCGCACCTTTTGTCCAAGGGGTTTATATCATGTATTGAAGTACCTTCTTCGGTGTCAAAAGACAAATTGGATGCGTTATGGCGTTACGGATGTTCAATGCGCGCGAAAAGAGATTCTGTGTTGCAAGGTTACGGTTTAGGGGTCAGGGATTCGACGTGCAAGCGTCGTTACTGCCATCATGGGAGGCTTTGAAGCCTAAGCCTACATTGGGTAGTATCTCAGGTGTATCCGAATATCCTGATGTGTTTCCCTGGAGTCCCACCGTAGCGAGCGATCGATTTCGCGAGTGAGATGGCGCCAGGTGCCAAATCTGGGTCATGCTCTCCTTATAGGCTAACGCCTAATGAGTTGGCAGAACTGAAAGTTCAATTTGAAGAGCGTATGGATCAAGGTCTTTTGCGTCCAAGTTTGACGTCTTGGAGCACACCGGCCCTCTTCGTGTAGAAGAAGGACGGGAGTTTACGGCTCTGAATCGTTTATGAAAAACTGAGCAAGTCGTTAAAAGAGATCAAGTACCCGATCCCAAGTATTGGCGATCTGTTTGATCAGTTGGGTGGGTCATCGGTGTACTTAAAGTTGGAACTTAAGTCTGGTTACTATCAGATGAGAATCAAGGAAAGTGTTATCCCAAAGATAGCGTTCAACACAAGATATGGGCATTTCGAGTTTACGGTCATGTCGTTCGGGCTGACTAATGCGCCATCGGTGTTCATGGACCTGATGAACAGAACGTTCAGGGAGTACTTAGACCATGTTGTGATCGTCTTTATTGACAACCTATCGGTGTGCTCGCAGTGCTAAGAAGATCGCTTCAAGCATCTGCGTTTGGTGTTGGAGACTTTGAGGAGGAATGAGCTTTATGCGAAATTCTCCAAGTGCGAGTTTTGGCTACCCTCAGTAGCGTTCCTTGGTCACATTGTTAGTAGGGAAGGTATAGCGGTGGATCCGGCGAAGATCGTTGCGATACGGGAGTGGCCAGTGTTGTCTTCTGTCGCGGAAGTCCGTAGTTTTCTCGAGCTTGCCGGATATTACAGGCGCTTCGTAGAGAACTTCTCGTGGCTAGCATTACCTCTCACGAAGTTGACAAGGAAGGATCAGAAATTCTTGTGGATGCAAGAGTGCGTGCAAGCTTTTGAGGAGCTGAAGAGACGGTTGACCACGGCGCCAATGCTTAGTTCGCCGAGTGGGACCGAGGGCTTCGAGGTGTATAGCGACGCTTCGGGTAGTGGCTTGGGCTGCGTGTTGTTGCAGCATGGGAGCGTGATAGCGTATGGATCGCGTCTGTTGAAGGTGCATGAAAGAAATTATTTGGTGCACGACTTGGAGTTGGCGGCCGTGATATTTGCACTCAAGTTGTGGAGACACTACCTTTACGGCATAAGGGTCGATATATACACCGATCACATGAGCCTAAAATACTTGTTGGATCAAAAGGACCTTAATATGAGGCAGAGGAGGTGGATGGAGTTCTTAGGGGACTACACCTTCAAAATGCATTATGTACCCGGGAAGGGCAATGCAGTTGCGGATGCGCTGAGCCGCAGGGCTCCCTCCCGAGCCAACTGGTTGTCGGTGCATGATGAGCGGCTAGTACGGGAGTTGGAGGAGCTTGAGATCTATTGTGTTGATAAGCAGACGAGCGCCAAAGCAATTTTAAACTGGACAGAGGTGCAGTATAACCTGGCTGACCGGGTTCGGCAGGCATTGGAGTTAGATGACTCCATGAAGGAGCTTATGGAGGCAGCGTTGGATGGGTCAAATTCCCAGCTCTCGGTGGAAGATGGTTTATTAAGGAAGGGTCATCGGTTGTGCATCCCAAGCGGGGGTAACCTCTGGGCGGAGTTTATGTACGAGGCTCATCATACCAAGTACTCGATCCACCCAGGGAGCACAAAGATGTACCGTGACCTCAAGAAGCTGTTTTGGTGGTCGGGGCTTAAGAAAGATGTGGCGTTGTACGTAGCTAAATGCCAAACGTGCGTCTTGGTGAAGGCGGAGTGCCAAAAGCCGGGAGGATTTCTGAAGTCCTTGCCTATACCGGAGTGGAAGTTCGATGGTATATCTATGGACTTTGTGCACGGGTTGCCAAGGTCGCAGAAAGGGAACGACGCCATCTGGGTGATCGTAGACCGGCTAACAAAGGTGTCACACTTCATTTCGCATAGGAAGGATGATCCGGTGGAGAAGTTGGCGAAGCTATACGTGGATAATATTGTTAGGCTGCATGGTATGCCCCGTAGCATTGTGAGTGATCGCGATGGGCGGTTCACGTCAAATTATTGGAGGTTGGTACAGCAGATGCTGGGAACAAAGTTAAAGTTCAGTACGGCTTTCCATCCGCAGACGGATGGGCAGACCGAGAGGGTCAATAGAACGATGGAAGACATGCTACGCATGTGTGTTCTGGATTTCGGTAAGCATTGGGAAGACCACCTATATTTGGTGGAGTTCGCGTACAACAACAGCTACCAAGCAAGTATACAAATGGCGGCCTTCGAGGCCCTGTATGGTAGGAAGTGTCGCACGCCATTATCGTGGCTTGAAACGGGTGAGGCAAGGTTGTACAAGAAGTAGGAGGTGGAGAGTGCTACTTCGTTAGTGCGGATCATTCGGGAGCGCTTGTTGATCGCTTAGGACCGGCAGGCGAAGTATTACAATGCCAAGCACCGGAACGTGGAGTTCACGGTAGGCGATTGGGTATATCTTAAAGTGAAGCCGTTCAAGGGGTTTCGCGGGTGAGACGCTTGAAGAAGCTGAGCCCAAGATACCTTGGACCTTTTGAGGTTCTGGAGCGAGTCGGCGAAGCGGCATACCGTTTGAGGCTATCAGAGGAATTAAGTGGATTACATGATGTGTTCCACATTTCAGTGTTGCGGAAGGCGGTGCAAGAGCCTTCGCAGGTGATCGCGGTTGACCAAGTGTCGGTGGATGAAAGGGTTGATGACTAGGGTCAGGCCCATTCGTATTGAAGATGTTAAGGTCAAGAGACTACGTAACAAGGAGATCGGGATGGTTAAGGTCCAGTGGGATAATTGCGGGCGAGAGGAGCTCTCTTGGGAAACGGGAGCAGACTATGCTGGAGGAGTACCCGGAATTGTTCTGCTCGGGCCCCGACACGGGCCCCGACACGGGCGTGTCGGAGGCTGTGTCGGGCGTGTCGAGCTCGGGCCGTCGAGCTGGCCTTGTAGTCGAGCAGTTCAGGTCGACGATGGTCATGTGGTGGAACACGGCCTAGGACACGGGCGTGTCCCAGGACGTGTCACACCTGGGCTATACGGTGGGATACACTGGCAGTGACACGGGCACGAACACGGGCGTGTCTAGTTTGACACGGGCGTGTCTGATGCCGTGTCACCAAGCCGTGTACCCCTCTGACTGCAAATTGTTGGCCGATTTCATACGGGGGGCGTGACACAGGTCCCAACACGGGCGAGTCGCAGGTGACACGGGCGTGTCGGAGGCCGTGTCAAAGGCCGTGTGCTGGTTTTCAATTTTGGTCGAGATGGCGAATGAGCTACACGGCCAGGCACACGGCCGTGTGTGAACCCGTGTTTGGCCCAGATTTTATAATTTCAGATCTAATCTTGGTCGTTCGTTTCCTTGGCTTGGGATCCGATGGCTGGGAGTGATTGCTGGCAGCTTAAACCCAAAAATAGGGTTTATAAACCCCATTTTCACTTGGGTTTTCTCTTTCTAAATCCTAGAGAGAAGGGAGAGCAAGGAGGAAGGTGGAGTCCAAGATCCTGCCGCCGGAGGAGCTTCGGAGCTCCGAATCGCGATCCGAGTCCAGATCCGCGGAGGTGACGCCGTTGCGGTGCTTTCCAACCGCATAGTTTTCGATGGCGCCGCGGAAGAACGCAAGGGTAATGATTCTCTTCTTGAGCATGTGAAGCTCTTCTTCCTTTGCATGGGAAAACCCCTCTCCTGCGAGTGTGCGGCGAGATCGTGGTATTCCTTAGGGTAGATATGTAAAGTCCCCCTTATTAGAGTCCGGAATCGTAGTACGGACATAGGCATGGTGTGTGAAGCCTACCCGGATGTGTTTTCCGGATCGGTGATGTTTTGCTATGCATATTTTAGCCGGAGAAGACTCCGAGCGTTGTGGTTGTTTGCGGGTTGCTATGCGGTAGAATGCATCAGGGAATCTTGGGGATTAACCCCGAGGTGCACCCGGAAATCTGGGCGGAAACGAAGTTCTGCCATCTCGGTGGCCTGGGTGCCAGCCGGGAACATAGCGGGGCTATGTATCATGTTTTGATTGCAGCAGGGAGCCTTGGGGATGAAACCCGAGGTGCACCCGAAATTTTGGACGGAAATGCAGTTCTGTCATAGCGGTGGCCTGGGAGCCAAACGGGTACTTAGCGGGGCTATGTACCGTGTTTGATCGTTAATTGGGACTGGGGAAAGCTTAGTCCGCGGCAAAGGGCCGAATGGCAGTGGCGGAGTGAGCAACGGACTAGTAGCCCCCTACCCGCTCCACCTGCTCGGTTAAAGCGACCTAAAGTTTTACGTGGGACTTACCGAGATTTGGAGATCGAGACTAGGCTGCGGCTGAGAAGACTAAATGCTCACAAAGATTGCCACCCTGGGGGTGGTGGTGGAGTCGAGGACCGGACGGGGTTCGGACTGGCTTCGCCGAGTAAGTGCCCTGAGAGCACGGGGTGTACGGCCGTGAGAGCGTGCACCTATGTTGAGATGCATGTTTTGCTGTGTTGCGTGTTTTGCTAACAAGTGCAGGGAAGAAGCTTTGCCGCCCCGGTTTGGCGGCGGAATCGTTATAATTTGGTCAGCATAGATGATCGTTGCCTTTGTTTACCATCGTGCGGTGGGTTGTTGCCTGCAGGTGCTGCAGAGTTGAGAGGTAATTAGCGGGCTAAAGCCCAAGTTGCTGTGCTGGCCCTCGAAGGCCTTGTTTTGAGTGTTTTACCTCTTGTACTTATGTGTGGCCGGCCTGCGTGTCGAGGTTTGGAAGACACTTGTATTTAAACAAACTCTTGTGAAGCCTTAAGGCTATTTTCCGTTTTGTGTATTATACATTCCTCTGGGTTTGAGTAGTTGACATTCATGCTTGGCAAGGTTCTTTATTCTTTGCAACTCTAATAAACTGCTTTCGCTAGGTGTTGTGTAGGACGTTGTGATTGGTTGAATGGTTTCAACACGTAACCAACCGGTCTGTCCGTAGTATATGGCGTCGGGCCCCGGCTGGACCTACTGCTATATGCTATGCGACGGATAGGGGTGTTACAATTCCAACTCAGTACAAATTACTCAGCAGGCTGCTTCATATGTATCGACACATATTGGCCATGTGTCGACACAACTCTTCATGGTGTCGACACAATACTCCATGTGTCGACACAGACATACTTCTTCTTCTCGACACATCTTCTGTTGAATGTGTCGACATAAATCTTGTATGTCGACACAAATGCTTCCGGTGTCGATACAGTTGTTGCTGGCAGATGGCGTTGAGTATGTGTTGACACATATCCTGTGTGTCGACACAGCTGCTTCTGGTCTCAACACAGCTATTGTCGACAGACGGCGTTGATTGAATGTCGACTTTGTTGAAAGTATCAAGATGGCGTTGAGTGTGTGTTGACACAAGTCCTGTGTGTCAACACAATTACTTCTAGTGTCCATAGAACTCCTGGCTCAGGTAACGACACAATTCTGAGTGTCAGCATAGCTTCTTCAGAAGTGTCGACTTCAGCTTGAGTGTCGACACAACTTCTTCATAAGAGATGACACAACTTGAAGTGCGACTCAACACCTTCCATAAGTGTCGACATAACTTCAGAGTGTTGACACAAGTTCTTCATAAGTGTCGACACAACTTCTGGGTGTCGACACAGCTTCTTCAAAAGTGTCGACACTTGTACTTAGAAAATTTCTTCAAATTCATAAACCTGCACAATGTAACTCAAATATCTATAAATACAATTGATGCATATCATTGACCAAGATGAGGCTTCTCCAAATCTGGTACACATTTTCCAATGTACCCAACAATCTCCCCCTATTTGGAGAAGTCATAACCCTTAGTAAAAGACATATATCTCTCATAATAAAATAGAAATAGAAATAGATGAACATTCAATTTACAGTAGGTAAACACACACAATCATTATAAACAACAAAGAAATTAAAACTGAACTGATTTCATTAAATTTTTAGAAAAAAAAATGGCATGTTAACAAGGATTTCTTTCTAGATCAAAACACAAAAATTACATTGTTCTAATACAAAAGCCTATCTATAATGTTATTGACTAGGCTCCTTAATGACAATTCCTTTGCCAGTCTTGATCTTTGCTTGTACAGAAGGTTCAGCATCTTCAGTAGCTTCTTCCCTTTCAGGGCTTTCTTCTTTAGTTCTTCAGCCTAATTTTCTGCCTTTCAAAATAGTGGAATGGCCTGGGAGAAGTACTTGCTTGGCTCCTGAGCATTAGCAGGTAGCTTCCCAGCCTTAGATCTTCTTCTATATTAAAGAATGGCTCCTTGTCCAGCTTGGTATTTTATTCCATTCCTGTTCTGAATACCATTTAACCCTGTCATGGGTTTTATCCTTTACAGCTTTCCAGGAAGTAAGTAAAATGTTTCTAGAAGTTGGGCTCCACTACTCAAGTCTGGCTTCAGCTCAACCTGCTCTCTGAATCTCTTCTTGATGATATGAGCTTCCTTCTGAGCTTCTAAGGCATCTTCTGACATCTCAACTTTTTCTAGAATTACATTTTGTGCCTCTTATGGAGGACTATACATTTTTCTACACTTCTTCTTGAACCATTTTAAAGTCTGTTGGGGGGTAGATCACCTGAGCAACTTCAGGCTGATCTCCTTCAAGATAGGAGGTTGTATCCTAGATTCTGCTACATTATCATCGTCACAAAGAGGATGATATCCAAGAGTGGCTATGATGCTATTGGAAATCCATTTATCATGTTCAGAGCTAGCTTTGACGAGTAATCTGTCCCCCTTTATGACTTCTCTTTCAATATGACTTCTCAAATCATCCTTTTGAAACCTGACCTGATTAACAACATGGTCAGTTCCTTCCTTAAAGTAATCTCTTAATTTTATCAAGAAATCAAATATATTCTTTTGAGAAGCCTGAAAGGTGGCCTGAACCGCAGCTATATCTTCCTTAATTTGCTTTGAAACATAATCTTTCATAGCAGTTGATAAATCATTATCTTTGACAGTATAGCAAAGTGTGAATCTTGAAGATTTTCATTCATTCTTATCTTATTTTCAAGTACATATCCTTGCTTTACTTAAAGTTCATCCACTTTAACTTTGATAGCTTGTTGTTATTTTCTAGGAACACCACCACAGCATTACCTCCTTTATGGAAGAAATCAGTCATCTCCTTCTTATTTTGATTCACTTCAAATCTAATAGATTTGATGTCCTGGGCCCCAATTAAAACTGTAACTCTTTATGAGTTTCATCCACATATTTTTCTATAGATTGTCTTTGTTCATCCAATTTAATCTGCATCTGGACTAGTAAAGAACCTGAAGTCCAAGCTTAGTTGCAGATGGTGCTGTGCTTATTTGCAATGCCTTTTTATATACAGAACTCATTTTCTTCAAAGCAGCTCTTGTTTCCTTTTCTTAGCCATTGTTGCTTCTTCATCTTCAGATGATTCAGTTGTTCTTTCAATATCAACTGTATTCTTTTCAGCTGGGGGACCCCTTAGACAACTCCCCCTCAGTCCTTGAATATCTTTTTTATTATGCAATCTGCTCCACCTCAGTCCTTGGAATATCTTTTTTTCTTGTGCAATCTGCTCCCCCTCAGTCCTTGCAATATCTTTTTCTTGTGCAATCTGCCTCCCCCTCAGTCCTTGCAGGAGGAAGATCAGAGAATAGGTCATCCATGGTGAATACCTGCTGTATTGCTCATTTTTGAGCTTCTGTCTCAACAGTTTCTTAAGCTACAATATTTATTTCAGATGCTATGTTCAT
This sequence comes from Platanthera zijinensis, assembly GCA_039513925.1. NCBI lineage: Eukaryota > Viridiplantae > Streptophyta > Magnoliopsida > Asparagales > Orchidaceae > Platanthera > Platanthera zijinensis. The sequence goes on from CM077080.1 coordinate 126,808,794, forward strand.
GATAGTATCAGCAGCCAAGTCACTTTCTAAGACTGCATCATCAATGCCTCCCCCTTGGCCAGGCAACTCAGTTGCTTGTTCTATGTGTTCTCCCCTAGAGATTGTGTCTATTTGTTATTCTTATGGGGCACACTGCCCTGCACTTATTCTTTTGCATCCTTTTGTTGTTGGTCTTCAATCGAATTGAATACCACTTCCTCCTCAGAATCACTGGAGGATCTAGCCTGTGGAACAACTTCTTTCTTCTTTTTCTTATATTTCTTAGTTTGCTCCTGAGGAGCAGGGACTTCCTTGGTCAGAACTCTATACCACCTTGATAGAATTCTTACATCCATTCCTCCTCATATTTTATTTTTGATCCAGCCACTTGTTTTCAATACATCTGGTATTACAACAGATAAGCACACAACTCAGAATTCTTCCATGTTTGGTTTCTTTGTTCCTTCATGAACTTTTATCAACACAACTACTGCCCAGTAAGTGTTTTATCTTGAATATGATCCTTACCATAAGATTGAACATGTGGACTGAGATTCTATCCATGTCCACCAGTTTTGTAAAGAATCACTTTGCCAACTACTTCAGATAGGACTTTTCCTTGGGAATTCACCCTTTTCTTGTAATAGACGATCCAATCTTAATATGGGGCTCAACCCACACCAGCTTAAAGCTTCTGTAATCTGGGAAGGGGTTATATTCATCTATATCCTTGACTGATGGAACTGAAGTGATTTCCTGATAGTTTCTAGTATGAGTTTCACTAGGGAATTTTGAATAGTCCCTTTAAATTTTCTTGCCTGCAGAATCCACAGTTGCGGTTTAATAAAACTCCAGAACTTCCTTATTCCATATCTTTGTTGTGGTTCAGAAACCAAGTAATCCAATCCATTTTCTGAAATTAGGGCAATAACACACTTAATTTCATCTGAAGCTGTTGTGAAACCTTCACGAACCAGTTCATAACCTTCATTAACTTTGTCTTACTTGATGAGGCGCCATTGACGTAAGAGTTGGAAGAGAAAGAGAAGAGAAAAGAAATCTTGTCGACAAAAGGTGGAAAGTCAAGAATACTGAAAGCGTAATCGACCAGATTTTTGTGTTTCACCCTAATTTTAAGTATAAGTGTAAGGGCATGTCAATAAGACTTAGTCCAGTGTCGACAAGTTTTCGATATTGATCGACAAAATGG